>OZ025263.1:28881875-29266891 GCA_964019135.1 Arenicola marina
GGGGGACGGACGTACGTACGTAATAATACAAGGGATTTTTGTCTTCAAACCGTCGGCCCTGTTAATGTGTATAGGTAACTTCACTTTGGGAGGAACCCAAGTACGTGTCACCGTGTCTGACCACGTGTTCCCCGTGTCTGTCTGTCTACAAGACATGCCGGTGGTGACGACGGTGCATCATCAGCCTGCCACTAGCTTGGTGGTTACACCCACAAAGTTCCTAGGCAGTCAGGGATTACACACTGAGCAGCGCCACCTACGCGCGAGAGTGATCGAGTGAGAGTTTCACGCGTTGGCCGGTGGTCACAGTATAGAAGTGCACGATAGCATCAGCTCGTACTCTCAAACGAATGGATAACATCTTCAATTTATGAGGTCAGCAATCTACTGTTAGCAGTCAACACCCGAATCCTACTAAACAAACCCCCATGCCACCGGATTAAATATACTAACCGCGGCCCGCAGTTCATTCCACCAGGACATACCATTGGATACATGGATTTGCTTACTCCCCACTGCTGATTCGTCGCCATGGTTACCGCTTCCACACCAGGATTCCGTCGCACGGTAGGGTACCCATACGTGACTCGCGTTGTCATGGAAACTATCTGATACTGCTAAAGAGATTTACACCGGATTTGATGTATACAAATCACATATATGTGCTGCACACGCCTGTTGGGGCCCAAAACGTCCGACTACCCAAAACGTCCTACATAACTAAGAACAAACTAACAGTTACACTTTTGACGTGGCGATCTTACACAATCTGCCGATATGAAGCCGCGATACGCTCGCTTGTAGCTCTTGGTTTGCGATATACGAATAACATTGAGGTTTCACGAGAAGCTGGAGAGGGGAGTGGGGGGGGGGGGGCAGCGGACGTGTGAGCTCTCTATACTTGGACAGAAGTGAAAGCGGCGATCACCCTACACTTGGTTAACGTATGTCACTGTATAAACAGGATGTGTAAACAAGACGTATTGCACTACACCACGTTGCGCGAACACGTATATTACTATGTGGGCATACAAAATTACTATAAATTACTATAAAAGTTATTTCATACATTTATCATTATTTATACCATTCATTAAATCATTTAATGTTTGGTGGATAGCAAATTCGACGAATATAGACGTCACGTTAGGTTTAGCTGGACAGAAGTTTCGCCCTCTAACGTTAGTACCACACGAATTGGCTCTCTGATTGTTTAATATCGGTGTTTGTGTCGTCCAGACAGAAATCAATCTGATTAAAATATACATGGTGTAATTCAGCTTGGTGAGGCCAAAGCATAGTTTAGAACTGAAATCTGTATTTGCTTGGGATGGCATCAAACAAGGTACCAGATATGACAAAGTACAACGGCCAGAAGGGAGCCGATGTGATAGCTCACTCGCATTGAGTGCTCTGGCCCCACTTGAGAGCCTAACGGCACGTGGATCGGTGGTTCGAGCCCTGCTGTGGCCATGTCTGTGTGGTCGCAGGATAAAGATCACATGTCTTTCTTCGTAAAGAGTAGGGGGTTACCCTCGGGGACATGGCTCCACTCTCCCTTCTGTCTCATATTGACGCGATATGACCAAAAATGGTTAAAGCGTCCTGACCAACCAACCAACCAACCAACGAACGACCAGAAACTAACCACGACCAAAAGACCCACGACCAGAAGATAAACGCGACCAGACAATAACCACGACCTCAAGACCAACGACCAGACAATAACCACGACATAGAGACCCACTGCCAGACATTAACCACGACCTAAAGATCCACGACCAGACAATAACCACGACATAGAGACCCACGACCAGAAAATAGCCACGACCTCAAGACCCACGACCTAACACTAACCATGACCTAAAGACCCACGACCAGACAATAACCACGACCTAAAGACCCACGACCAGACAATAACCACGACATAGAGACCCACTGCCAGACATTAACCACGACCTAAAGACCCACGACCAGACAATAACCACGACATAGAGACCCAGCGACCAGATAATAGCCACGACCTCAAGACCCACGGCCTAACACTAACCATGACCTCAAGACCCACGACCAAACCATAACCACGCCCTAAAGACCCACGACCAGACAATAACCACGACATAGAAACCCACGACCAGACAATAACCACGACATAGAGACCCGCGTCCAGACAATAACCACGACATGGAGACCCACGACCAGACAATAACCACGACCTAGAGACCTGCGCCCACAATAACCACGACCACGACCACGTAATAATCTCGACCTTTTCGAGTGTGTGCTCTTTTTTAGTGCAAGCTGTTCTCCATTTTATGTATCGATCCCCCCTCTTATTGCTTTTGTGGATCTCCTATTTTGGGAGAGCCCCCCCCCCCCCGCCCAAAGTGGACTCTCCTGCCCCCCCCCCCCCCGCCCAAAGTGGACTCTCCTGCCCCCCCCCCCCCCCCCGCCCAACGTGGGCTCTCCTGCCGCCCCCCCCCCCCCACCCTTCTCCTTCTCCGAATCCTGGGTCCGCCGTTGCGGAAGTAGACTATCAAACACCCCGACATTATCAGCTATTTATCTGCCGTGTTTACGCGTTCACGTCGCTTATTGTTTTATATTGCATGATAAGCCTTTGTAATAATCGGATATTTTTTGAGCGTCGATTGACGGCATGTTCAAAACAACGTGCATTTTGTAGCTGAGCTCACCGCTATTTAATGAGCCGTTAATGAAAACGCCCATTGCTATATATAAACGGCAATTCATATGCGTTTATAGCCTACGCCCAAGTCAGTGCACACGGCACGACCGGTTAGCTCAAAGTGTCTGAAAGAGCGAAGTTTTTTCCTCGCGCTTGTAGTAATTTATTGCGATAAGGAAGTGGTTGATGTACATATGTCATGAAAAAGGATGGGGGACATGATCACTCTATGTCACCCTCTGACACCATGTGTCACCCCCTGACATCCTGTATCACCCCCTGCCACACTATATCACCCCATTATACCCTATATCACCCCATGACACCCTATATCACCCGATGACACCCTTTATCACCCCCGTGACACCCTATATCACCCCGTGACACCCTATATCACCCCACTTTACCCCTATATCACCCCCTGACACCCAATATCACCCACTATACCCTATATCACCCCCTGACACGCTATATCACCCACTATACCCTATATCACCCCCTGACACCCTATATCACCCTACCATACCCTATATCACCCCCTGACACCCTATATCACCCCATGACACTCTATATCACCCCACTGTACCCTATATCACCCCCTGACACCCTATATCACCCCATGACACCCTATATCACCCCACTGTACCCTATATCACCCCACTGTACCCTATATCACCCTCTGACACCCTATGACACCCCCTGACACTCTATATCACCCCATGACACCCTATATCACCCCACTGTACCCTAAATCACCCCATGACACCCTATATCACCCCATGACACCCTTTATCACCCCCTGACACCCTATATCATCCCTGACACCCTATATCACCCCATGACACCCTATATCTCCCCATAACACCCTATATCACCCCACTATACTCTATATCACCCCCTGACACCCTATATCACCCCACTAGACCATATATCACCCCCTGACACCCTATATCACCCAGCTGACACCCTATATCACCCCCCTGACACCCTATATCACCCCATGACACCCTATATCTCCCCATAACACCCGGTATCACCTCACTATACCCTATATCACCTCCTGACACCCTATATCACCCCCTGACACCCTATATCACCCCCTGACACCCTATATCACCCCTGACACACTTTATCACCCCATTATTCCCTATATCTCCCCATGACACCATATATCACCCCACTATATCCTATATCACCCCACCATATCCTATGTCACCCCCTGACACCCTATATCACCCCATGACACCCTATATCACCCCACTGTACCCTATATCACCCTCTGACACCCTATGACACCCCTGACACTCTATATCACCCCATGACACCCTTTATCACCCCCTGACACCCTATATCATCCCTGACACCCTATATCACCCCATGACACCCTATATTTCCCCATAACACCCTATATCACCCCACTATACCCTATATCACCCCCTGACACCCTATATCACCCCCTGACGCCCTAAATCACCCCCTGACACTCTATATCACCCAGTTGACACCCTATATCACCCCACTAGACCCTATATCACCCCCTGACACCCTAAATCACCCCCTGACACTCTATATCACCCAGTTGACACCCTATATCACCCCACTAGACCCTATATCACCCCCTGACACCCTAAATCACCCCCTGACACTCTATATCACCCAGTTGACACCCTATATCACCCCACTAGACCCTATATCACCCCCTGACACCCTATATCACCCAGCTGACACCCTATATCACCCCACTATGCCCTATATCACCTCCTGACACCCTATATCACCCCCTGACACCCTATATCACCCCCTGACACCCTATATCACCCCTGACACACTTTATCACCCCATTATTCCCTATATCACCCCCTGACACCCTAAATCACCCCACTATACCCTATGTCACCCCAGACACTTATAGACACCCTTTGCCACCCAATATCACCCATGCCATCCTATATCTCCCCATGACACCCTATATCACCCCACTATATCCTATATCACCCCACCATATCCTATATCACCCCCTGACACCCTATATCACCCCATGACAACCTATATCACCCCACTGTATCCTATATCACCCCCTGACACCCTATGACACCCCTGACACTCTATATCACCCCATGACACCCTATATCACCCCACTGTACCCTAAATCACCCCATGACACCCTATATCACCCCATGACACCCTTTATCACCCCCCTGACACCCTATATCATCCCCTGACACCCTATATCACCCCATGACACCCTATATCTCCCCATAACACCCTATATCACCCCACTGTACCCTATATCACCCCCTGACACCCTAAATCACCCCACTATACCCTATATCACCCCCTGACACCCTATATCACCCAGCTGACACCCTATATCACCCCACTATACCCTATATCACCTCCTGACACCCTATATCACCCCCTGACACCCTATATCACCCCCTGACACCCTATATCACCCCTGACACACTTTATCACCCCATTATACCCTATATCACCCCCTGACACCCTAAATGACCCCACTATACCCTATGTCACCCCAGACACCTATAGACACCCTTTGCCACCCTATATCACCCCATGACACCCTATATCTCCCCATGACACCCTATATCACCCCACTATATCCTATATCACCCCCACCATACCCTATATCACCCCTGACACCCTATATCACCCCATGACAACCTATATCACCCCACTGTACCCTATATCACCCCCCTGACACCTTATGACACCCCTGACACTCTATGTCACCCCATGATACCCTATATCACCCCATGACACCCTTTATCACCCCCCTGACACCCTATATCACCCCCTGGCACCCTATATCACCCCCTGACACCCTATATCTCCCCATGACACCCTATATCCCCCCACTATACCCTATTTCACCCCCTGACACCCTATATCACCCACTATACCCTATATCACCTCCTGACACCCTATATCACCCCCTGACACCCTATATCACCCCCTGACACCCTATATCACCCCATGACACCCTATGTCACCCTACTATACCCTATGTCACCCCAGACACCTATAGACACCCTTTGCCACCCTATATCTCCCCATGACACCCTATATCACCCCACTATATCCTATATCACCCCACCATACCCTATATCACCCCTGACACCCTATATCACCCCATGACAACCTATATCACCCCACTGTACCCTATATCACCCCCTGACACCTTATGACACCCCTGACACTCTATGTCACCCCATGATACCCTATATCACCCCATGACACCCTTTATCACCCCCCTGACACCCTATATCACCCCCTGGCACCCTATATCACCCCCTGACACCCTATATCGCCCCATGACACCCTATATCCCCCCACTATACCCTATTTCACCCCCTGACACAATATATCACCCAACTATACCCTATATCACCCCACCATACCCTATATCACCCCCCCTGACACCCTATATCACCCCCTGACATCCTATATCACCCCATGACGCCCTATATCCCCCCATGATGCCCTATATCAGCCCCTGACACACTTTATCACCCCATTATACCCTATATCACCCCCTGACACCCTTAATCACCCCACTATACCCTATGTCACCCCAGACACCTATAGACACCCTTTGCCACCCTATATCACCCCATGCCATCCTATATCTCGCCATGTCACCCCTATATCACCCCACTATATCCTATATCACCCCACCATATCCTATATCACCCCCTGACACCCTATATCACCCCCATGACAACCTATATCACCCCACTTTATCCTATATCACCCCCCTGACACCCTATGACACCCCTTACACTCTATGTCACCCCATGACACCCTATATCACCCCGCTGTACCCTAAATCACCCCATGACACCCTATATCACCCCATGACACCCTTTATCACCCCCTGACACCCTATATCATCCCCTGACACCCTATATCACCCCATGACACCCTACATCTCCCCATAACACCCTATATCACCCCACTGTACCCTATATCACCCCCTGACACCCTAAATCACACCACTATACCCTATATCACCCCCTGACACCCTATATCACCCAGCTGACACCCTATATCACCCCACTATACCCTATGTCACCTCCTGACACCCTATGTCACCCCCCTGACACCCTATATCACCCACTGACACCCTATATCACCCCTGACACACTTTATCACCCCATTATACCCTATATCACCCCCTGACACCCTAAATGACCCCCACTATACCCTATGTCACCCCCAAACACCTATAGACACCCTTTGCCACCCTATATCACCCCATGACACCCTATATCTCTCCATGACACCCTATATCACCCCCACTATATCCTATATCACCCCCACCACACCCTATATCACCCCCTTAAACACCCTATATCACCCCATGACAACCTATATCACCCCACTGTACCCTATATCACCCCCTGACACCGTATGACACCCCTGACACTCTATATCACCCCATGACACCCTATATCACCCCATGACACTTTTTATCACCCCCTGACACCCTATATCACCCCCCTGACACTCTATATCACCCCATGACACCCCATATCACCCCATGACACTTTTTATCACCCCCTGACACCCTATATCACCCCTTGGCACCCTATATCACCCCATGACACCCTATATCACCTCCTGACACCCTATATCACCCCCTGACACCCTATATCACCCACTATACCCTATATCACCTCCTGACACCCTATATCACCCCCTGACACCCTATATCACCCCCTGCCACCCTATATCACCCTACTATACCCTATGTCACCCCAGACACCTATAGACACCCTTTGCCACACTATATCACCCCATGACACCCTATATCACCTCCCCTGACACCCTATATCACCCCATGCCACCCTATATCACCTCACCATACCCTATATCACCCCCTGACACAATATATCACCCAACTATACCCTATATCACCCCACCATACCCTATATCACCCCCCTGACACCCCTATATCACCCCCTGACATCCTATATCAACCCCTGACACAATATATCACCCCACTATACCCTATATCACCCCGTGACACTCTATATCACACCACTGTACCCTATATCACCCCCATGACACCCGGTATCACCTCACTATACCCTATATCCCCCCCTGACACCCTATGTCACACCCTGACACCCTATATCACCCCAATATACCCTATATCAACCAATGACATCCTATATCACCCCACTATACCCTATATCAACCCATGACACTATATCTCCCCACTATACCCTATATCACCTCATGACACCCTATATCACCCCTGACACCCTATATCACCCCCTGGCACTCTATATCACCCCATGCCACCCTATATCACCCCATGACACCCTATATCCCCCAATTATACCCTATGTCACCCCATGCCACATCCTATATCACCCACTTTACCTTATGTCACCCCACTATACCCTATATCACCCCTGACACCCTATGTCGCCCCATGACACACTAGATCACCCCTGACACCCTATATCACCGCCATGACACCCTATATTTCCTCCTGACACCCTATATCACCCCATGGCACCCTATGTCACCCCCTGGCACCCTATATCACCCATTATCTTGCTATATCACCCCATGACAACCCATATCACCCCATGACACCCTATATCACCCCCGTTACCCTTACATCACCTCCGAACACCGTTTTCACTCCACCCCCCCTCCCCCCGACACCCTGCCATTTGATTGCACCACTCACACATTTTGTGACTTCACTGTCATATATTTGTATTATATCTCTATCACATTCATTTATCGTATATAAAAAGAGATCTCCGTCCCTAGGTGCGATTACGGATTACTGCTGGTGGGATATTTTCAGCATTAACTATACGTAGAACTTAGCTTGCTCGACTGCAACCTATACACTTGATATATTAGATGATATTTTTTTGGTGGGGCGGGGGGGGGGGGGAGGGGTTGACAGATGTCGATACGACTACCGCTAGTATTAAGCTCCACATCTCTACAACTCCGCGGTCTATCCTATCTATCTACATCAGCCCGCTGCCGTTCGACTGAATCGCACTTTTCTTTGGGCGTGTTCGCTATTCGCAACCCTTGAACGTGTTGAACGTGTCGAACCGGGCAGCGACACACGATACAGACTGACTTGTGTAAAGTCCGTGATAAGACTCGAGTGTCATGCAGCGCTTCCTACTGTAACCCCCTCCCCCCTCCGCCCCCCCCCCCCCCCACCACCCACCCACCCAGACACACTCCTGCCGCTATACAGCGCGGATGCGGCTACCGCCCATAGCTCACCCCCCCCCCCCTCCCTCCCTCCGCGCTCGTACCTTCTCCGCTCGGCTCTCGTTTCTCTGCGGCGAGATCTCGCGTTCAAACGCTCTCTTTCTGACTAACGTTACGTAACGGGCGGAGAAGATAGAGTAAAAATAAAAAAAAACGAGACACCCAAGCAGAACACATCGGATAGACAGAAGGAGAGGACGCCGATATACATGGTATAACTTCTAGCTTCCCGCCGCCTCAATATAAAGACGGTGAGTTCGGCTTTCGTGAACCCTATGCGCGGAGATTGTGGATTCGGGAGGGCGGGTGGCGTGGATGGGGTGGCTGCAGGTGGGGGTGGGGTTGGCGGTGTTCTAAAGAGGGGGATTGGTCGGGGTGGGGTGTGTTCTACAAAGGTTGTACAATGACTTGGGTGGGTGTTAGGGGTGGGGTTGAAGGGTGTTTTAAAAGGGGGGGTATGCTGACGGGGGTGGGGGGGTGAGTGGGTGTGGTGACGGGAGTGGGTGGGGGTGAAGGGAGTTCTTTAAAGGGGGTGTGGTGACGGAGTTTAATGGGAGGGGTAGCAGTGAAGGGTGTTCTACAAAGGGGGTATGCTGGCGGGGGGGGGGGTGAGGGGGTGTGGTGATGAGGTGGGTGAGAGGGGTGGGGGTGAAGGGTCTTCCACAAAGTGGGTGTGGTGAAGAGGTGGATGAGAGGGGCGGAGTCAAGGGTGTTCTACAAAGGGGGTGTCATGTTGAGGGTGCCGGAGTCCTAACTGGTTTTATATAAATTGGGGTTAGATCGACCCTGCTTTGTCCAATCTTTAGTAATGGATCCCTCGCCTGCCGAGTTTGCTGCTAGAGCAAAATATGTCAAAATAACCCCTGTCAAAGTATAACTCACAACGCTACACACTATACTACCAATTTATACATTTTCATTACGCAGCTTCGGTAAAAAGACCAGTGATCACTAGGTAGGATACAGGAATTGTAAGTACGCAGTAACTGTTATAATGTAACCATGGTAGGCCTAAATCTGGTAACGCTTCCGCTTTTGACTGAAGTTGCAATTACGACTGACAGAGATTTCCGCAACAGTTCTATAAGTGCAAATTAAGGGTTAGGTTTCTTGGGAAGTGGCGCGCAATATCTTAGGCCAAACGTTATACTGAACCAATGTGTGTCAAAACAATCACATTACGTGTCCAGCAATTGGCAATTGAAACATACAATATTATAGCTGAACATAATAATACTGTATATGCCTACACATAAGCTCACTGTACACAGTATATACAAGTATATATATAGATCACAAAACATTCATGTACTGGATATATGTGAATACTTGAAGGTACGGCATACGAATTGCGCCAAAATTCATGAAACCTGGTGGGGGTCTTGAAGGGGTAAATGGCATCACGCGACACAGGTATATTTAAAAAATCGACATGCGACATTGACCCCCAAATTGGGACACCGATGATCTGAAAAATCGACACAGAACTAGCGCCAAAAAGCAACACGGAGCGTCGTGAAAAATCGACATTCGGCACTGAGAATTTTGAACAATCGACACTGGACACTGCCCCCCCCCCCCCCACACACTTCCAGACCCCTCCTAGTGTCATAGAAGCGAACCCATCTTTCTACTCGCGTGCAAGACTTGGTGTTTTCGGCCACTGTTCTGCACACATGAGATCTAACCAGATCAAAGAACTTATTGGGCCAATGTGATGAATGAAATGTGACGTAGTCCGCAGATTTCAATCATCGCTAGTATGATTCCGGATCGATCCCGTGTCTGTAAGTTAGTCTCACGAAGGAAATTATTTCACGCGGTAATAATTTCCGTTGTGACACACAACACTGGTTGAGACCCGCCTGCCCGGCGGATGGGTGGGTAGTTTCAATTTTGGCGGGAAGATTTTCAGTTTGGCGGGCATGCCCTCAGGTGTTGTTTACCCGCCAAAAAAATGGCCTTTTGGTCAGGAGGTTTTAAAAAAAAAAATCATAGTGCTAACAAAATTTTATATGAACGCAAAAACTAATTCTGGCTCATACCCTAGTGTCACGTGACATTTTTCGTGCATCTTGTGTTTGGCTGAAGTCGCTTGGTCTGAAGGCCAATGTATGCTGCCAAACAAGTGACAAGCGATGGTTTCTGCTTACTAAGCGTTTAGTTGGAATCTTTGATCTCTGTAGCTCATATCGCGACAATGGGAAGGGTCAAGGTGGAGAGGAGCCATGTCTACAGGAGTAATTAACCCCCTACTCTGTTCGAAGAAGGACATGGGATCGTTATCCTGTAAAACGTCTCCACAGGTGGGCTTCGAACCACGCACCGTGGCTGGCCTACCGGAGAACACTAAATGACAAATAAAACCGATGCATGTTCGATGCGGAAGCCACATGCTTAAATTCATGCATTCAAAATTAATGTTCGCTCTGGAAATAGTTTCAGGGCCACGAAACGATTCCGAAAACTTAATACCATGTCACAAAGCGCGTCTTTGGGCCTATTTCTACAACTGTCGTAAGCAGAAAAGTTAGATCCGTCACACTGACGAGCTTATAAATAGGTGCGAGGAATTATGACAGATTTGGCGTGCCATAGACAGATTTTGCGCCTTGCAGCCACACCCAGCCACCAGGGGTCAGGGCAGTAGGTCGTCTGCCATGCGGATACACGCCGCAACGCACCCTCTGCCTTCGACTCACTCCGCTAGGGCTCCATTATATCTCTGTTGTCGCCTACGTCCTCAAAGCATTTTCACACTCGCTCGCCAGGGCGGCGCTGCGCAGACTGATAGGAAAAATGCTTTGCGCATTTCTACAAATTAGTGCTGGGACCCAGCCTAAGCCTAATAACGCCTGAAATCAGGTGATGAAAAGAAAGAGTTCTGTCACAATTATAACTTTTTCGAAAGGGTACAAGATGTGTTTTGCTGTATTAAATACACAAAGCTCGTTATTTTTATGTTTGATTGTTGAAAACTATAATGTTGCAGAAAATCACAGCTGATTTGACCGTTTTTCAAGAATCTTGAAATTTGCCCCCGGCCGACAGCAGCGGTAAAAGCGGAGCTTGCGTAGCGCCACCCTGCGGGGAGCTTGGCCGCAACGCCGCAGCACTATCGCCGTGTCAGATTCACCCCCTCACTCTGCTGAAAGTTGTCACTTTCGTTTATAAAATATTGTTAGGACGTATGTACGGTCGTTGGTCTGTTATCCTTGTAACAAATACCAGTCTGTAACCCTGCCTTGATTGTCAGAACAGCTCCCCCCCCCCCCACACACACACCCATCTCTTCCTCCCACGGTAAAATACAAAATTCTATGTGCGAAAAATGACGCGAAGTTATCCACAATGCCGGAGAAATGTGATAACGTGCAAGGGCAATGAATTCCTTTCATACCCGGATTACACTGTCAGAGAATGGCGTACTGATCGCTCGCATCGGATCTTGATAGTGTCATAGGCGGTTTCCCAAACGATCAATTTTGAGTAATAATTACGTAGGGTATAGTGGCGTAGCCGGCGTAAAAACTATGCGAACGCAGACTATAACAGCTGCGAGAGGAGGAGGCTGCGGAAGGGGGATGGGGTATTTTTGACGTAAAAAAAAAAGGAAAGCACTTTCTTTTTTTCGATAGAGGAATGCGTAAGCGTGAGTGTGTGTTGGGGAGGCGGGGGGAGGGGTAGTGGGTAGGACAGGGGTATTAGACCGACAATGATTTAGGATATAAGGGGCGAGTTGCACATCACGACGTTCCTGATACCCCCCCCCATGGCCCCCCACCCCATCACCACCCGAACAACCCGCCCCGCAAGCATACTGAAGCGCTGACTTTCTATGCGCATTCATAATGGTCGTTATCATCTACATATTGCAAATGACAAAGTGTGTTTAAATTGTATTTATAAGCCGTGACCTGCGGCGCTCTCAAATTGTAACTTGTTTTTTTTTGGCCGGAAATGGCGCATTGAAAGCATAAATAAACTATGAGCGGTGCACACAACCGAGATGGACATGACCTTCAAAACCCAAGGTCGTATATTTTATTTAACCAAGGGGGCGTGACTTCCTTGACAGAATCAGCGCTTGGGCGTTGTTCCCTTACTGGTGGTTTGACCCATTTATCATCGCCCCCCCCCACCCCCCGACCCCCGCCTGCTGGGGGGTAAAAAACCCACTCTGACCTTTTAATTTCTCCACTCACCCCGCCCCTTGATGCGGACTTCTACTCACCTTTCCCCTCTATCCATTTACAAGCTATTTGTAAATATTTTTATATTAAGCATGTTATTATGGGTAATTTTGTATTATGTATAATAAATTAGTAATAATATTAATTATATTAAACGTTTGGGAAGTTCCCCAAATGAGTACAGAGACGACCTTTTAGAAGTTCCCCAAATGAGTACAGAGACGACCTTTTAGAAGTTCCCCAAATGAGTACAGAGACGACGGTTTGGAAGTTCCCCAAATGAGTACAGAGACGACGTTTTTGAAGTTCCCCAAATGAGTACAGGGACGACGTTTTGGAAGTTCCCCAAATGAGTGCAGAGACGACGTTTTGGAAGTTCCCCAAATGAGTACAGAGACGACGTTTTGAAGTTCCCCAAATGAGTACAGAGACGACGTTTTGGAAGTTCCCCAAATGAGTACAGAGACGACCTTTTGGAAGTTCCCCAAATGAGTACAGAGACGACCTTTTGGAAGTTCCCCAAATGAGTACAGAGACGACCTTTTGGAAGTTCCCCAAATGAGTACAGGGACGACGTTTTGGAAGTTTCCCAAATGAGTACAGGGACGACGTTTTTGAAGTTCCCCAAATGAGTACAGAGACGACCTTTTGGAAGTTCCCCAAATGAGTACAGAGACGACGGTTTGGAAGTTCCCCAAATGAGTACAGGGACGACGTTTTGGAAGTTCCCCAAATGAGTACAGAGACGACGTTTTTGAAGTTCCCCAAATGAGTACAGAGACGACGGTTTGGAAGTTCCCCAAATGAGTACAGGGACGACGTTTTGGAAGTTCCCCAAATGAGTACAGAGACGACGGTTTGGAAGTTCCCCAAATGAGTACAGGGACGACGTTTTGGAAGTTCCCCAAATGAGTACAGAGACGACGTTTTTGAAGTTCCCCAAATGAGTACAGAGACGACGTTTTGAAAGTTCCCCAAATGAGTACAGGGACGACGGTTTGGAAGTTCCCCAAATGAGTACAGAGACGACCTTTTGGAAGTTCCCCAAATGAGTACAGGGACGACGTTTTGGAAGTTCCCCAAATGAGTACAGGGACGACGTTTTGGAAGTTCCCCAAATGAGTACAGGGACGACGTTTTGAAAGTTCCCCAAATGAGTACAGAGACGACGGTTTGGAAGTTCCCCAAATGAGTACAGGGACGACGTTTTGAAAGTTCCCCAAATGAGTACAGGGAGGACGTTTTGGAACTTCTCCAAATAACCTTGCCACGCAATGCTTCAGAGATATAAGTGCGCCCCCCCCCCCCTTTTTCGACAAGTTCTGGATCCGCTCTAACAACAATATATCTTCTTACAGTCTATTTTAACTGTCGATTGGGCGTCACGAGCCCTTGGCGGCGACAGTGTTTGCTGTGTGACCCATGAACGTAATCTCTTGATATGGCTGTATCCTTGCATATCGTAATGCTTGTCGTATCTTCCCAGGTTGCCTGAAGTAGTCCTGGTCATGTCACCAGGTTACCCCCGTAACCTCATCTTGTCTCAGCGTTATATATATATATATATGTATACAGTAGGGACACTCAGGGGCCAGATACTGTAGGAGATCAGTCACCAACTACTGTCTCTATATATAAAATATGTGAGTACTGAGGCGAGACCACTGCCTTTGCGGCGGGTGACGGGTGTGGGGGGGGGGGAGGGGTGGAGGTGAGGGGGGGGGGGGGCGTGGAGGTGGGGAGGGCGGGGTGGAGGTGAGAGGGGGGCGTGGAGTTGACTGTTGGGCGTGGAGGTTAGGGTGTGTGTGGAGCTTAGGGGTGGGGGTGAAGGTGAGGGGGCGGGGCCTTGAGGTGAGGGTGAGACGGGCGTGGAGGTGAGGTTGGGAGCGGGATAGGGGGTGGCGTGGAGTATAGGGGAGGTGTGTG
Source organism: Arenicola marina (assembly GCA_964019135.1). Classification (NCBI taxonomy): domain Eukaryota; kingdom Metazoa; phylum Annelida; class Polychaeta; family Arenicolidae; genus Arenicola; species Arenicola marina. The sequence continues at coordinate 28,896,966 of OZ025263.1, forward strand.
GAGGGGTAGGGGAGTGGAGGAGGGAGGGCGTGGACAGAGGGCCTCTTCTTGGGCGAGGTTTGCTCACGTGAGAGACCCGCCCTTGTGAACAAACAAGGGGTGTGCGTGCGTGCACCGCTCGACGCCTATCCCCGCCAAACAGCTAGAGGGGTTGAAGGATAGCGAGACTCGATGGGGTTGGTGGGGGTGGGGTGGCCTGAATGTAGGGAGAAGGAGGATTTGTGGGGTGGGATTTTAAGGTTTGGTGTCACATAACCCCGTCCCTCTACCCACACCCTCTGCCTTGATGTGATCTCATGTGTAGCTTTAGTATCCCGACTCATGCCCGATACATCGGCGATATCTGCCCCTCCCCCAACCAAAGTAGTTTAATAGGTCCTCTTGGTGAAAACAACGGTTACGGTTGAAGCCGGATCTTTGAAGCTGAGATCAGCGTCGGCATCCAGACTGGCAGATTCCTCTCTGTACAATGTCCACAATAAGCGCTCCTATATTCCCCGCACGTCCGCAGTCACGTCCTCCCCACAACAGTCACCTCTACAGCCTCCACAACCACCTCCAAAGTAACCAACCGAACCCAGTGCCCACCTCCACAGCCACCCCACACCCAAACCCACCTCCACAGCCACCCCACACCCACCTCCACACCCACCTCCACACCTACCTTCACAGCCACCCCACACCCACCTCTTCATCCACCTCCACACCTACCTTCACAGCCACCCCACACCCACCTCTTCACCCACCTCCACACCTACCTTCACAGCCACCCCACACCCAACTCTTCACCCACCTCCACAGCCACCCCACACCCACCTCCACACCCACCTCCACACCCACCTTCACACCCTCCTCCACACCTACCTTCACAGCCACCCCACACCCACCTCTTCATCCACCTCCACACCTACCTTCACAGCCACCCCACACCCACCTCTTCACCCACCTCCACACCTACCTTCGCAGCCACCCCACACCCAACTCTTCACCCACCTCCACAACCACCTCTACACCCACCTCTAAACCTACCTTCACAGCCACCCCACACCCACCTCTACACCTACCTTCACAGCCACCCCACACCCACCTCTACACCCACCGCCACAGCCATCCCACACCCACCTCCACACCCACCTCCACACCCACCTCCCCAGCCACCCCGCCACCGCCACCCCCAAAATCTCTTATGGGTCTGGAACTGGTACATGGCGACACGCGACACAGGCATATTTGATAATTCGACATTGACCCCCAAAGTCCGACACTGAGGATCTGAAAAAGCATCATCGACACAGATTTTTGAACAAAAACGGCACTGCACTTAACCAAAACACGACGCATTCGACACTAAGAATGTTGAAAAATCGACATTGGACGCTGGACCCCGACTTTCAGATCCATTCTCTACCACCTTGACATCCCGGCCCGTAGCTAGCAGATCTATTGAGCTGATTTCCGGCGAATCACTGTCACTATTGTGCTGACGTCGCAAAACCTGTATTTCTAGTTCGGCTACATTTGTCGCACTGATCACTGTAAAAACAACAATTAGGGACACCAACACTGCTTAACTTATTATGATTAAGGCACGACTTTCTTTAGTTCCGTGGTCCAAGAAATCTGGGTACATTGACCTGACGTATGTGGCGTGTTCTGCACGACTGCAACAACAAAATAATGCTGACATGCAGTCCATAAAACTCGGAGAAAGTTTTTATATTTTATTATATTATCCGGATGTCTATACATAATGTTACTCCAACATATAGCCCTCCTAAAATGTCATCAACAACACTGTAAATGCAACTGCAGCCGTCTTGGAAACTCTATAGTTGTCATTTATCACCTCATCAACAAAGTTCGTGTCCCCACGTGAATAACTAGTTCGGGATGTTGACTCTTTCAGAGTGTTATGTGTCGGGGTGTGTCAGTTAGACTTCAGGCTATAATGTGCCCAATATAAAACCTCCCATGCTCAACGACCTATATGTCCTGGGCTCTTGGTTACGCAACAATGATTTACCAAGTTGTCCCTCTTTTTCCGTATAGTTTCTATTGTATTCGTTCAGTCTAGTTTGAACTTCGTAATATATTATGATTTATAGCCTGTTATGTTTGGACGTAAAGTGGTCAAGCTAGTTTTACATTTGGTAGTTCCTGCGTGCGTATAGGCCGATAGACACGTGGTTCTTAGCAAATTAAAATGCTTTCACTTTTGTTCCGTGATTGGCTTGATCTGACCAAATTTGCGGGCCATTCTGTGTTATTACTAGATTCAGGATAAAGGTGTACGGTGCATGCAACATAAATACCACTTTGTCTTAATAGTTCTGATTGAGACGCCTAGTGATTATAAAATCGTTTACTCTTTGGGCCTAGTCCGGTAATAAGATAGTTCGAATCGGCATTCCAAACTCGTGATTGGTTGATCTGGAAAAGCTTTGATGTGATTGGCTCTTATCGTGGGGCGCTATTAGCCAATGAGAGACGGGTGCCAACATATCTCGATCTCCCGACAGAGGGCGTTCTGCTTACGCTATAGTGATGCGACGAACGAACTCTCACTGCGGGGAGACGGCACTCTGCTATCTTTCAAAAGCAAAAATCATTCTAAACGACAAATATCAGTATGCCCTGTAGTTTCACCTTTAGAATTTAACTGTTCGAGTCAACGTACTAAAGCGTCAGTCGTATATTTGCGGCGGTCTTGGAAGCCCAAACCGTGGTTTGTCCGAACCTGGGTTTCAGTCCAGCTATTATTATCATACCGTGTGTTATTAGACTTAGGCTGGGTCCTCGGTACTAATTTGTAGAAATGCGCGCATTTTTCCTATCAATTTGCGCAGCGCCGCCCTGGCGAGCGAATGTGAAAATGCATTGAGGAAGTAGGCGAAAACAGAGATAAATGGAGTCCTAGCGGAGTGAGTCGAAGGCAGTTAGTGGCCTTTGACTTTGATCAAAGTCGAATATAGAGTTTGAAAGTGACATGGCTTCTAATTAATCAAACTCGAATGAATTCGCCACGCACGGTACCAGTGATGGTTAAATTTGACGTTGGCGGAGAGACTATGGCATGATCGTAACGCCCTCTGCTGGGCTATCGACATGTCACGTGCACTTAAGATTCCGTCTATTGGCTAAGCACATATCGAAGCTAAATGTTTGAATGTGTGAGCATTTGTGTCCCGGGCGCATGTGTGTGAAACATGGAGACCCTACCTTAAGCTAGTCTGCCTCAGAAGGCTTGGAGTCTCGGGTATAACCTCATTTTGTCCGCCGCGCACGTGGGCGTGGACCCGGTTACCTTACGTCACTACACGGTCACGTGGTGCTTGATAAAGTACCCCAGACAGCCGTGGGAACACGATCTGCCATAAAACTAATTAAATACATGGCCTATAGACAGGTCTGCCTGCCAGTTATTATATCAGCGTGCTTGAGACGGCTCTATACCCCAAATGACTGTTCGGTCATCTTTTGGAGTTAGAGGCAAAGGATGCCCGTGATATCAATTTACCACAGGTTTTCAACTTAGTTTTCTACAATGGTGGTAAACGTCAAGTTTTTGTTCTTCGCGATGTTTGGTTATAAGTAGCATTGCCGCGACAGAGTTCTGTGGTGTCCCTGGATAGACACGTTTGCCATATGACAGCCAAAACGGCGAGGTTTATTAATCAAACAATCGAGTTTTCAGCAAATTTTGTTATATATAAATGTCGCCTGGGCTTAGTTTTGGCGAGAAAGGGCTCGATATACATATGTATATACAACCATAATTTCATGGTATATCTGCTTGATCCCATATATATATATATATAGATGTACCGATGTGGTAAATCCGTCATATTTGATTAACATCCCCTGTAATATTGGCTCGTGTTACATTGACACATTGGCACATGTTAGTATGCACAGTTGGGGTTTTATGCCACTTCTGTGCACATGAAGGCTAAATTGGGCCAAGGAACCTCCCGGGACGATGAAGGGGGGGGGGGGGGGTGGGGGGCGTGAATGGATGAACAAAGCTCCAGATTACGTGTCCGGACCAGATTTGAACCCACAACCTATTGAGCTGCTGTATATAGTAAGCTAACAACTGCGCCATGGACCCCCACCTCCAGGGCCCCTGAAGGGGGGTAGCCATGTCGCGTGTCGACACGACACAACAATGTCGCGCAATGAGGGCACATATATAACATTTCTTCATGAAGATTCTAGTGTGACTGCAACATGAGGCGGGACATTTCTCCCCCCTCCCCCACCACCCCACCCCATCTCCTTCCTCCATCAAGTTCAGACCCGTTGCAGGATCTCCCCCCTCCCCCTCCGCCCATTCCCGTCGCCCCCCCCCCCCCTCCCCCCACGTTCCACGGGCGCCGCATCAACAGGTCATGGGTTCGCGCCCTGGCATTTGGCTGGTCATTTGGGGCATGTATGTTTCAGCAAAACACACTTTATAGTCCAGGGAGGTTTCTAGCCTCCCTCCCCCCCCCCCCCCCACCAGTTTATGAGCGGAATGGTTTGATAGTGGGGAGCGGCAAGGGGGGTCGTGTTCCCAGATCACGAGGAATAAATTTCTTTATTCCCAGGTCACGATGAATTTACAGAAGAACTCCCCCAATGCAGATTTATTGGCGTGTTTCCCAATTCACGGTAAAATGAAAAGCCTATTCTCGATAAATGGAAATACCCCTTGCCCCTCCCCCCCCCTTATAATGTCTCATTCTTTGCATCTGTCAGGTGTCAACATCTTCAATGTCGCGAAAACCATAAGGGCCCATGAGGGGGGTAGCCATGTCGCGTGTCGATTTTAAGAAAAGGTCCATGTCGCGTGTCAATGTTAACAAAAGGTCCATGTCGCGTGTCGATTTTAAGAAAAATTCCATGTCGCGTGTCGCTAAGTCTTATGTCGCATGTCGATACTAAGACAACCCCAATGTCGCGTTGTCGATTTTAAAAATCGCCGTGTCGCCGTGTCGAAAAAGCCCCTCTGGGGCCCTACCATAGCGCGGAGCTGCGGGAGTGATATCCAATGCCAACTCTCTTCTATAAAGGATACGTCGTCCCAAAAGTTACCTCAATATGGTGTACCGTTACTCGAATGTACGTGAGAGCTCCCGATATAGCTAATTGTAGTAAATGGTAGGCATGAGTCATACGTGAGCTATGCCGGTTCGCCCTAACATGGAAGGACGGCCGTATGTATTTAATGACCGCCCTATGTGCTGTGTATATATTGTAACATACATACGATCTGCGTTGCCCTTGCAGATGAAGTGATGACGCCCAGGTCCGGCCGTCCGCGATGCAGACTGGCGAAGGTCTCCATCGTGCTGCTCACCTTGACCTTGGCCTTGACCTTGACCCCAGGATGCGTCGCCAAGGGCGATGACGTTTCCGACCTGCCCTGCTCCAGCGCGGATTTCGTGGAGTCTCGGCGACTCGACATCTACGGTGAGGTATTCTTGTGTAGGCTATGCGCTACGGTGAGGTATTGTTGTGTAGACTATCCACTACGGTGAGGCAGTGTTGTGTAGGCTACAAACCACGGTGAAGCATTGTTGTGTAGGCTATACACTACGTTGAGGCATTGTGGTGTAGACTATACACTACGGTGAGGCATTGTTGTGTAGGCTACAAACCACGGTGAAGCATTGTTGTGTAGACTATACACTACGTTGAGGCATTGTTGTGTAGGCTATACACCACGGTGAGGCAGTGTTGTGTAGGCTATACACTACGGTGAGACATTGTTGTGTAGGCTATACACTACGGTGAGGCATTGTTGTGTAGGCTACAAACCACGGTGAAACATTGTTGTGTAGACTATACACTACGGTGAGGCATTGTTGTGTAGGCTATACACTACGGTGAGGCATTGTTGTGTAGGCTATACACTACGTTGAGGCATTGTGGTGTAGACTATACACTACGGTGAGGCATTGTTGTGTAGGCTATACACTACGGTGAGGCATTGTTGTGTAGGCTATACACCACGGCGAGGCATTGTTGTGTATGCTATACACTACGGTGAGGCATTGTTGTGTAAGCTATACACTACGTTGAGGCATTGTGGTGTAGACTATACACTACGGTGAGGCATTGTTGTGTAGGCTATACACTACGGCGAGGCATTGTTGTGTATGCTATACACTACGGTGAGGCATTGTTGTGTAAGCTATACACTACGTTGAGGCATTGTGGTGTAGACTATACACTACGGGGAGGCATTGTTGTGTATGCTATAAACTACGGTGAGGCATTGTTGTGTATGCTATACACTATGGTGAGGCATTGTTGTGTAGACTATACACTACGGGGAGGCATTGTTGTGTATGCTATACACTACGGTGAGGCATTGTTGTGTATGCTATACACTACGGTGAGGCATTGTTGTGTATGCTATACACTACGGTGAGGCATTGTTGTGTAAGCTATACACTACGGTGAGGCATTGTTGTGTAAGCTATACACTACGTTGAGGCATTGTGGTGTAGACTATACACTACGGGGAGGCATTGTTGTGTATGCTATACACTACGGGGAGGCATTGTTGTGTATGCTATACACTACGTTGAGGCATTGTTGTGTAGACTATACACTACGGGAGGCATTGTTGTGTATGCTATACACTACGGTGAGGCATTGTTGTGTATGCTATACACTACGGTGAGGCATTGTTGTGTATGCTATACACTAGGGTGAGGCATTGTTGTGTAAACTATACACTACGGTGAGGCATTGTTGTGTAGGCTATACACCACGGTGAGGCATTGTTGTGTAGGCTATACACCACGGTGAGGCATTATTGTGTAGGCTATACACTACGGTGAGGCATTGTTGTGTATGCTATACACTACGGTGAGGCATTGTTGTGTAGGCTATACACCACGGTGAAGCATTGTTGTGTAGGCTATACACTACGTTGAGGCATTGTGGTGTAGACTATACACTACGGTGAGGCATTGTTGTGTAGGCTATACACTACGGTGAGGCATTGTTGTGTAGGCTATACACCACGGCGAGGCATTGTTGTGTATGCTATACACTACGTTGAGGCATTGTTGTGTAGACTATACACTACGGTGAGGCATTGTTGTGTAGGCTATACACTACGGTGAGGCATTGTTGTGTATGCTATACACTACGGTGAGGCATTGTTGTGTAGGCTATACACTACGGTGAGGCATTGTTGTGTAGGCTATACACTACGGTGAGGCATTGTTGTGTAGGCTATACACTACGGTGAGGCATTGTTGTGTAGGCTATACACTACGGTGAGGCATTGTTGTGTAGACTATACACTACGGTGAGGCATTGTTGTGTAGGCTATACACTACGGTGAGGCATTGTTGTGTAGGCTATACACTACGGTGAGGCATTGTTGTGTAGGCTATACACTACGGTGAGGCATTGTTGTGTAGGCTATACACTACGGTGAAGCATTGTTGTGTAGACTATACACTACGGTGAGGCATTGTTGTGTAGGCTATACACCACGGCGAGGCATTGTTGTGTATGCTATACACTACGTTGAGGCATTGTTGTGTAGACTATACACTGCAGTGAGGCATTGTTCTGTAGGCTATACACCACGGTGAGGCATTGTTGTGTAGGCTATACACTACGGTGAGGCATTGTTGTGTATGCTATACACTACGGTGAGGCATTGTTGTGTAGGCTATACACTACGGTGAGGCATTGTTGTGTAGGCTATACACTACGGTGAGGCATTGTTGTGTAGGCTATACACTACGGGGAGGCATTGTTGTGTATGCTATACACTATGGTGAGGCATTATTGTGTAGGCTATACACTACGGTGAGGCATTGTTGTGTATGCTATGCACAACGGTGAGGCATTGTTGTGTATGCTATACACTACGGTGAGGCATTATTGTGTAGGCTATACACTACGGTGAGGCATTGTTGTGTATGCTATGCACAACGGTGAGGCATTGTTGTGTAGGCTATACACTACGGTGAAGCATTGTTGTGTAGGCTATACACTACGGTGAGGCATTGTTGTGTAGGCTATACACCACGGTGAAGCATTGTTGTGTAGGCTATACACTACGGTGAGGCATTGTTGTGTATGCTATACACTACGGTGAGGCATTGTTGTGTATGCTATACACTACGGTGAGGCATTATTGTGTAGGCTATACACTACGGTGAGGCATTGTTGTGTAGGCTATACACTACGGTGAGGCATTGTTGTGTAGGCTATACACTACGGTGAGGCATTGTTGTGTAGGCTATACACTACGGTGAGGCAGTGTTGTGTAGGCTATACACTAGGGTGAGGCAGTGTTGTGTAGGCTATACACTAGGGTGAGGCAGTGTTGTGTAGGCTATACACTACGGTGAGGCATTGTTGTGTAGGCTATACACCACGGTGAGGCATTGTTGTGTAGGCTATACACTACGGTGAGGTATTGTTGTGTAGGCTATACACCACGATGAGGCATTGTTGTGTAGGCTATACACTACGGTGAGGCATTGTTGTGTAGGCTATACACCACGGTGAGGCAGTGTTGTGTAGGCTATACACTACGGGGAGGCATTGTTGTGTAGTCTATACACTACGGTGAGGCATTGTTGTGTAGGCTATACACTACGGGGAGGCATTGTTGTGTAGGCTATACACTACGGTGAGGCATTGTTGTGTAGGCTATACACTACGGTGAGGCATTGTTGTGTAGGCTATACACTACGGTGAGGCATTGTTGTGTAGGCTATACACTAGGGTGAGGCAGTGTTGTGTAGGCTATACACTACGGTGAGGCATTGTTGTGTAGGCTATACACTACGGTGAGGCATTGTTGTGTAGGCTATACACTACGGTGAGGCATTGTTGTGTAGGCTATACACTACGGTGAGGCATTGTTGTGTAGGCTATACACTACGGTGAGGCATTGTTGTGTAGACTATACACTACGGTGAGGCATTGTTGTGTAGGCTATACACTACGGTGAGGCATTGTTGTGTAGACTATACACTACGGTGAGGCAGTGTTGTGTAGGCTATACACTAGGGTGAGGCAGTGTTGTGTAGGCTATACACTACGGTGAGGCATTGTTGTGTAGGCTATACACCACGGTAAGGCATTGTTGTGTAGGCTATACACTACGGTGAGGCATTGTTGTGTAGGCTATACACTAGGGTGAGGCAGTGTTGTGTAGGCTATACACTACGGTGAGGCATTGTTGTGTAGACTATACACTACGGTGAGGCAGTGTTGTGTAGGCTATACACTAGGGTGAGGCAGTGTTGTGTAGGCTATACACTACGGTGAGGCATTGTTGTGTAGACTATACACCACGGTGAGGCATTGTTGTGTAGGCTATACACTACGGTGAGGCATTGTTGTGTAGGCTATACACTAGGGTGAGGCAGTGTTGTGTAGGCTATACACTAGGGTGAGGCAGTGTTGTGTAGGCTATACACTAGGGTGAGGCAGTGTTGTGTAGGCTATACACTACGGTGAGGCATTGTTGTGTACGGTATATACACGCTCAGTGACTGGCGCTCATCTATATGTAACCTTTCGGAATATCGTAAGCTACTTTATATACCTATGCATTACAGTGGCGGGTCCAGGATGTTGCCAAAGGTGTCTTAAAAGCTGCCGAAAATGGCCTTTTTCCGCCACAAAGGGGGATGAGGGACCCTGTACCCCCACCGCCCACCCGGATCTGCCACTGCACTATATACCTGTAAAGAGACGAACTGAATTTATTTAGTAATGTTACATGTGCTCTGCGCTATTTTGATGGAAAACTGAAAAGTTTAATAAATGTATACGGGTTAAGCGCAAAGGTGTGGATCTTTTTTAACGATCACTTTTCAATGATGTCTTAAGCGTCGTAAGACACATACATTGACAATTTGTACACGTTACGGCAAGTTATCGTTTATTTAATATTGAGGTCAGCAGCGAGTTGATTAATAATTGCTTATAAATTGTATAATACTACTACTAATAATAATATTCCATATCTTTCAGGTTATGCCGCGAACTTTGGCAGAGGTGTGACCTGTTCGGCCAGCTCGGCTGTCTTCGGCGGTGTCTGTGAAAACGCCAATGATGGGAAGACGGGTAACGGCGTATACTGGCAGCCGAGAACAAATGGGTCCTTCTCATGGTATGAGGCCAACTTCACAGAAAACAAGACGCCAAACGTCGGCCGCTTCCTCGCCTTATGTCCAGCCGGCCGGCCGTGCCGGCCGTGCTACGAGGGCAAGCTGCTGGGCTGGGTTGCCTACAATAGTTCGCAGCATATAGTCGCCGAGGGCCAGGTCAGAACTCATTTTCTATCAGTTACTGGGCCAGCTGATAAAACTGGGTACTTGCCAACGTCTACATAATCATTAGAGGTTTACGCTAAGGTCAGAACTCATTTGCTGATTTTGTTCTATCCATTACTGGGTCAGCTCACTGAAACTCGCCACTTGTTACGTTTCGAAAATGACGTCGTTATTTCCGCCACTAGTTGTTATGACATAACCAAGATGACGTTATTTTGGGAGCACGTTATGATGTTTCTTTCTCACGCATTTGTTGCCTTTTTCAGTTTCTGTCTGTGTGTCTGTTTGAGTTTTATCTGTGTTGTAGTATTGAATATATGATATCTCTGTTGTGTGTATGGTAGCACCAACAAAGGAAAGCGGATACCACCCTCTGCGGTGATTCAGCGAAAATTCATCTAGGCTTTCTGTGTTCCAGTCTTGGATAAGTGAAGATGTCTTTGACGTACGTGGTCAGGGCTGGTTTCGATTCGAATTCCCTGAGATGCGACCAATCACCAGGCTAAAGCTCACCTTCCCATCGTGTGAAGATTATGTCTATTTCGAAGAAATCGAGTTTTATCAAGCGTCAAGTGAGTTGGTTTATCTACAGTGACGGTACTATCTTACAGGGCACCTTCCCGGCTCTGTCATTTCACTAAGATCTCGTAACTTTTGATCGTAAATTTAAAACAATGAGTTGCCGGCCCGCAGAAAAATGAAGAATGTTGAATTTATCATCAATATGATGTCAAACATGCCATTGACTAGTATTGGGTTTATATAATTCATTTTGAATACTTACTACTACTACTAAAACTAAAACTAATAACAGCATTGACAATGATAAGAATAATCATAATGCATCATTCGAATATTTTATTTCATTTTCTTCTCACACTAGGGGATAGCTTCAACAAGCTGAGGCAGCCGACATCTTGCCAGGACACCTCGAACGGTAGCCTCTGCGAGGTCTTGTTTAATGGCGACATCACCGACTGGATCCAGGATTGTGGGGCCACGGGCGTCGATTCCTTCTCGTCCTTGACCTTGAACCTGGCTGCCGAGGACGTGCATCCCGTCACGATGATTCGGTTGTTCTTCGCCACTCCGTGCCCCAAGCTGGAAGATCCGGAAGTGGATGTGACGGTGACCCTGTGGAGTGCGGGTCAGGTGGGTGTTATAGTGTCTGGAAGGGGTGGGGAGGACCTTTTCCGATCTCCGCGAGTGGCATCCGTTGATTTCCGGAAATTCACGGTTCGCTGTTGCCAATTTTTGGGGATCTTCGGGGATCTTTATACGCACAATTCCTGGTTCAACGCAAAGACCCTTTCCCTATTTAGCGCGATCCGTTATAGCAGTCTGTGGATTCCTCGATATTCCCGATATCACCTTTAAGGTCTTTTATTTCACGCCCAGTCTTGAACAGTTGTCATCTTGGAGATCCAATATTGCTTTTCGTAATTCTTGGGGATTCTCGTCAGGTGGGTATAAAGGTTGGTTGTAAGTTGTATATTCAGGAGGCTTTAGCGAATTGTGGTCATATCGCGTCAATGGGAGAAGGAAGGGAATACCGGAGCCATGTCCCCCGGGGGTAACCCCCTACTCTATGCAAAAAAGGACATGGGACATATACATGACCACAGCGGGGCGCGAACCACCGACCTACGTGCCTTTGGACTCTCGGGTAGCCAGAGCGTTCAATGCGAGCGCTCTAACCCACTGAGCTATCGCGGCGGCCCTGGGTGTCATGAGCTCACGAAATTATTAATTAGAGTAAATATTAGGCGTTAGTCTTACGTGAGCTATCCTGAAGTAATGGCTCATCCTAACATGGCAGAATGACTACAAATACTCGGATTTTGTTATTATTATTATTACCATAATACTGCGTATTATCTCTAGTATTAATAACGCAGCCTTGAATACAGAGCTTAACAGATATATTGATGCCACATACGCGAATGTCAATCTGCCCGTATATCATATCTGAAGAAGGAGATATGCCGCGACCTTGACCTTTGCACGTACGTTGTTTTGCAGGTGCGGGAGGTCATTGTCCGGAAACATCCGGTCTCTGGCGGAATAAGTAATGACGTCATAGTTCCTCACATCATTCCCAGCAATCGAACGGCAGTGGAAACGATTGTGATAAACATCACGACTAGGGGGGACAGGGACTATCTGGTGCTCAGTGAGGTGGAGATTTTCAGAGACACGGGTGAGTGTGGGCGTTTTCTGAGGGAGACGTCTTCAGAGACACGGGTGAGTGTGGGCGTTTTCTGAGGGGGACGTCTTCAGAGACACGGGTGAGTGTGGGCGTTTTCTGAGGGGGACGTCTTCAGAGACACGGGTGAGTGTGGGCGTTTTCTCCAGTAATATAAATATATATATATATATATATATATATATATATATATATATATCCCCGAGGTAAACCAAATACGTACATAACTCATCGGTGAGCGTTCCGATACTTCCTTTGCCCTGGTAGGGTACGCCCAAAGAGAATCGGAGCGGTGAGAGTAACCACCCATGTATTGTCTTCTAAAATGACCTATAGTTCGCCTATATAGGTTGTTTAACGAAACAAACCCAACCATCGAATTATATGTATTTGAATCTCGGTTGGACATAGCGTAACGGTCTTTGCATCACACTGTAAAGATGCATTTGGTTGGACATAGCGTAACGTAATGAACGGGGGAGGGGGGGGGGGGAAACTGAAACGAAAATCGTTGATATAATTCACATTTTCCAGCTGGTGAATTTGGCGATAAAGTTCAACAATAGGCGGCCACTTATCTCGCACACGTGACAATCATCGCTCATGATATTTGCCTGCAGAATTCGCCAATGAGGACAACATGTTGGCACAATGTGAGTCGTACGACCCCGATGACTGCCACTTTACCATGACCTGCAGCCAAAAAAAGAAAGAAAAAGACTGCGCGTATATGGTGGACGGACAGGATGACACCAACTGGTCACCGCAAGATGGCGACACTGTTAGCTTCGTCTTCCCGGTGTCTGTTGATGTGTTCAGGGTTCTCATCCGCGCCGAGAACCTCGCAGAAGTCATCCTCAGTTTCGACGAAGATTTTTCTCCTTGCCACAGGGTGACTATTTTCAGTATTTTATTATTGTTATCTGCAGTTTCAGTCGCTCGTAACAGACCGATCCATACTCCGACACTAAGCCCCGCCCACGTTTGAGTCCTTTTTCCTTAATCATGAGCATGAAATTGACAATCATAGCGAATGGTAGGTACAAGTGAGACAAGCTCATCTCTGAAACTGACCACAAAGTGAACTGCTGCTTTGTTTGTCCAACTCTTTTATCCGCCATAATACACGCGAAAGACCACGGTCACCACATGGTTTGATGAAAGCAACCGTGACGTTAGTGCATGATTGGCAGCCTGGATCGGTCTATTAGGGAGCATCCTAGGTCGGTTGGTACGCAGATTGAGCGGCAGAGCAGCATAACGTGGGTTGGAATCTTTGCATTTAATTAAACAGCAGTATTGAACGTGATAATATGTATGGATTAACTATGATATGTTAAACTGTTCCATGGTTGATGTTACTATCTACACGTTTTAATGCTATAACCCTAGGTGCAAATCGCGAACCATCTGGAGTCTCATTGGATCGTCATACAAAACAACAAAACCCGCACTCGCAGCATCCATGTCACCATGGTTGCGGGCACCCATGGCAAAAGGATGAAAATCTACGAGGTGCAGGCTTTCGGACAGAAGGGTCAGTATATCATCCCATTGTTTTCTGTTCCCACCTGTTCATGCACGATGCAAATGGGGATGATCAAAAGTTACATTTCGATGCCCAATTCCGTAGCATCCACATGAAACTGGTAATTATATAGGGAATCATCCATAGTTGAAAGTGGTCCATACGTCGTATATTTGATAGCAGTGCAGGTATGCAAGGGCGTTCCCAGCAATTTGCAAGGGATGGTTCAAATTTCGACAATCACAAGTATAACTGCGCCATTCTTATGAATCTCTGTAAAAATGGGCTTTTCTGACAGATCACCATTTTAACATGGTATCTTGCCAACGGATCTGGACTTTAACAGTGTATCTTAGAATTGCAAGGGGTCAATTCTGACTTTATATATCCGTATATACATAAAAAAAAATCTCCTTTTCGGGCACGTAGTGGCAATTGCTTCTTCACTTCACATTTCTACTATCATATGAATGTATCTTTAACTGATAATCTAATATAGTTGATGACATGCACTAATTCAATATGAATGTATCTTTAACTCATAATCCAACGTAGTTGATGACATGCACTAATTTAACTGTAACACATTTTATATGGTGTACGTGAAAATGAACGCCCTCAATTCAATTTTAAAATACGGCATTCACTTAAATTATGTATCTCAATACTCATTTAAATATATTGGTAACCATAACTATATAGCAAATTATAAATGATATGTTCGTGTTGAGATCGCCGTATGTCCTTGAGCCTGATAACCTCCGCTAATGCCAACACGGGAAATCGGTAAACGGGAGCAGGCTCTGGCCCTAGTTTTTGATTTCTTGTTGTGCCCTTTGGAAAGACACATCCATTCCAGTACAAAACGTTATAGCTGAAGCAAATGGCGTGAATGCGAGACTTTTTTTTCTTTTCGTAGGGTTAGTTTTACACTACGTTTGAAAGTAGATCTTTCCAGATCTGGCCAGAGACAACAATGGAATGTTCTGGCGAGCAACATTCTCAGACTTACATTATCAACCTAGTGATATTTACGAGATAATTAGAGATACGAACCTATCGATTTATAAATGGGATAACTTCATAACTGTACGTGGGGGCTGCCCGATAGCTCAGTGGGTTTGAGCGTTCGCCTTGAGTGCTCTGGCGCACTGAGAGCCTAAAGACACGTAGATCGGCCATGTCTGTGTGGTCGCAGGATAAAGATCCCATGTCCTTCTTTGCAAAGAATAGGTGGTTACCCCCGGGGACATCGCTCCAACCTCTCTTCCTTCTCGCATTGACGCGATATGACCAAAAGTGGTTAAAGCGTCCTGGATATACAACCAACCAATCATAACTGTACTTCAACGGTTGGATAATGTCTGATTGTTATCGGTCAGGTCTCCACATCTTCCGTCACGTGGACAACATAGCGCTGAACTGCACCGATAATGAGGAGTCTGACTGTGAAAGCCTAGCATGCCAAATCGACGGAAAAATCGACAGCTGTGACGTCATCGCCGACGGGAATAGCACCACCGGCCGCACTGTGCGACCACGTGACGTCGTAGGCTTTAAGTTCAAGACAGAGAAGATAATTTTCGCCATAGTCGTTGATGCACAAAACGTCGGGGAATTCAACGTTACTTTTGATGACGGCATCTTCTTCAAGGTAAGTTGATTGGTTAAAGTAATATGTTCTGTAAATTGTTGTATTACCAACCTGTTTTCCATGTCAAATAAGTATATTCGGTCTTGAATTTAAATCCGGAAAGTCTGTGGGCCACCCGGGGAGAAGCAAATTTTTTCACCGGAGCAGACGTTGGTGGCCGGCCATTATCCCCGCGCGTGTGTTCGCTGTTTTGTATTCTGTGTGACGTCGACCGAGACTCGCTTGGACGTCGCGCGCGATAAGATAGTCTGCGCAGTTTTTTGTTGAAATTGTTGTTTTATAGACTCAACGACCGAGACTCGCTTGGACGTCGCGCGCGATAAGATAGTCTGCGCAGTTTTATGTTGAAATTGTTGTTTTATAGACTCAACGAGATGTAAAACATATTCATAATTTTGAAATACTTTTAGTCTGGATTCTAAATTGTAACAAAACTGAGGTGGCACATTTAAGTAGGCTACTTTAATTGTCTGGTCAATCGGGGTTCAGTTCAAGGTAGAATGGAATCACGTACCCGGGAAACACCCCCTATTTATTTGTCGAACCAAGGCATAATTTTATCCTGGGCAAACACACAAGGTTACACAGTGGGGGGTGGGGAGGGGGGGGGGCGACCCCCGCGCCTTCCAGTGGGGTTTGGTAATTAATAGATCACAGTGAACATCACAAGAAATGTGAAGATGCGATGACTTGTAAATTGTAAAGTTATCAGGTGGTAACGATAAAATATAACTTTATATATGCCAACACAGGACAAGATGGATTTCGTGTTGGTGTCCCTCACGGCAGGGCCCATGCAGCACGTTAGGGTTTCGGAGAGCCTATATTACCCATATATGACCCTCTCCACCACCACCCCCACATGTCTTTTTTCAATCCTGCATCGACGTACCCCTGACTGATGAGTGTTCATGTATCTCCTTCGCTTTTCAGATGCCTGCAAGCTCGCCAGCGAAGCGGAAATCTAGTACACATATACTGGAGTTCAGAGTCAGTAGTACCTCTGTGAACTTCACCATCCTTAGCACCCCGAATAACGCCATTGTAAGCGCCACGAACGATACGCAATCGCCGATGGTGTACGAACTCCAAGTCCATGCCTATAACGGCAACGGTAAACACTCCATTACCCTTATGAATATGCATGATGTACTTATGCATATACATGAAATGTATGTCGATTAGCATGTACGTCGATTATAGCTTACTCACGCGTATTCGATTCAAGTATTGAGCATATATGCAGACACCCTTAAACACTAATTTTTATTATGTTCTAATCTCTGAGTGTCTTTTGTATCATATTGGCATTTGTCTATTAATTTTTGACATTGGGTTCTTTTCCCATATTTTCCCATTTGATAATTTTCATGTTTCTCCTATTTTAACATTGTCCCCACTCGCACTATTTATGTTAACATTTTGATTTATTTATTTCCGCGATTTCCGATGTTCTAACATTTTGTCCTCTCTTCATATAATCACATTTCTGTTTGAAATTTTTTTGTCCCTATCTTTTGTTGTATCCTTGTATAACTGTGTTTTTTCCTCCACTCCGCTTTTTTCCTCTGCGATGGACACAGACCTTGCGGCGAGATGCGCCCAGAATCAAGGCTGCGAACTGACTTGTAGCTCAGGAAGTCACGACTGCGACCACGTGGCTGACGGTGACCCCAATACATATCTCGAAGTCCACACGGATGACACAATCGCCTTTGACTTTAGCGGCAATCGTGTTGTAACTGAAATTACCATCACGCTGTACGATGTGCAGAAGATAATTGTGCAGTATGGAGTTGCAGGGAATACCATGATCGAAGAGGTAGGTTCAATATCAGTCCCCTAAATATAATATTGCAATTAAATTATCTTATCTAAATTCATCTTAACATATTAAACCAGAAACTGGTCCATTTTCAACGTTAGGGTGCGGGATCTCTATTATTTTGCAGCGTATAAATACATGACTTATGCTGAAGTAGTACGTGGTACAATGGTTCGCGCTAACCTGGAACTAGGACCAGGCATCTGGATTCAAAACTCATACCTACTCAGTAATCGGTTTCATCTAACCACACACGAATTAGGCATCTTTCCTGGGTGCTGAATTATTTCGTTTTTTTTTTTACCAATCCAGGAGTATTTTAAAGACCCAGCGACGAACACGACCTGGGAAATACCCACCCACGATACTTTGTCATCAAACGTGACCATTATGATTAAAAGTCTGCACGGCAATGAAGATTCCGGAAAAATCTACGAGGTGGTCATCCTCACATCTGATGGTAATTGTGGAAATAATTGTCGTTTCTATGAAACATAGTAATTAGTCTGAACTATTTAAAGTATTCCCAAGTTTTGAAACCTTAATAAAATGTTCAAGAAATATTTGGTTTTAAATATTAGTTAATGTATGTTTAATAAAAGTTTAATTGAACTGAGTGAATTGGATTACATATCAGTTAGATTACTATGAAATGATATTATTTTATATATAAAATTCTTTTATTATACTTTTGATTTGAAGTTTATGTGCAAAGGAGTAATAATGTCTCAACAATTATTTGTGGTTTTACTGTATAATAGCATTTTTTTCGTGCAATTGATAATTAATAATTCAACCGAAATGATTACAGAAAATCCATCTTTGATATAAACCTTTATTTTATTGTAGAACTAATTCAGCGTTCTCAAACACAAAAATGTCAACGACATTTCTTAATAAATCGCAATAAATGAATACATCAATATGCATATGCATGACTAATTATTGCCATTCAAAGCCTAATTCATAAAATATTCGTCCACCCGTCTGCATGGGGCCGTGAAACTTGGTTTAGTTTCTGTTCGATTTAACCTATGCTTCTCTATGTTGTGTATCGCTGTCTCTGTCTGCACCAGATCCTGATGACGATGAACCGACGTCAGTGGCTCCTACCTCTCCATCAACAACCGTCGCCACGTCTCCTCCAACCACCCCCCCGTCCACCGCACCTCCCACCACGCCTGCCCCCACTGAACCCACCATCATTCCCACCTCGCCTTCCACTGTCGCCACCACCGTGACCACTACCGTCTCCCCGACTTCCACGGCGCCGCTTACGTTACCCTCTACTAAACCGGAAACCAGCCCTACATCCGCTTCCACAGGTGAGTAAGAGCGGAGTCATGTCCTCAAAGAAGTAAAGAACATGGGATCTTTATCCTGCGACCACACAGACATGACCACAGCGACGGTACTACGGTACTGAGGCTGCCGATCTCCCGGAACTGAAACTGCACAACGCATAAGCAACTACCGTTCTACGGGTGGCAGATCCAGCTCGTCCCGAGGGATGCCACGGGATTGGAGGGGGAATTGCACAGCATAGTCGCTTGAAAGTCGCCCCATGAGATCTGGAAAGAACTATTTTCGAACATACGTGAAAACAGGACCGTTATTATTCGTGGATGAATGCTAGGTCGTATCTGTGACCATGGAGCGCGCATTGCCCAAAAGTCGCCATAGAAAGTCGCCATACATTATTCCTAAAGGCCCCATGAGAGCGTTGATACTACTTGACAGATCTGGGCAGATTTTAAACATAGGGGCAAACAATTTTGCTCATTTTGACAATAACTATAGAAGAATGTTTTTTTTCAAAATTTTTAGCATTCTCGCATGGAGGGCCTTGTCGCTATAGGTTTGGCGTTTTGTACTGGATGGGAGCGCCAAAGAGCTAAATCAAGAACTAGGGTCCGATGCACCCGTAGAACAGTAGTTGCGTGCTGATGCGTTGTGCAGTTGCAGTCTCGGGAAAGCCGGCCGCATTAGTACCGTAGAACCACCAGTGCGTGATAATACGGTTCTAAAATTATTTACTCGGCGGCGCTTTGGGCTTCTGCTCATACCAACCATTTTATCACGCAACGGCGGTTCTACGTAGCTTTAGGTCCACCGGTTTAAAATATTGCATATACCGTGTGATATTAAATCTATTTTAATGATTCCTCATCTTGTATTTTAAGTCCCTATCGTTATTTTAATGTTTCTTATTCTTTGTTTTTATCCTCCACCTGCAGAGAGCACCGCCGCCACGACACCCACCACCACCACCACCACCACCGTCGCCACAACTACACCAACCACCACCACCACCGTCGCCACAACTACACCAACCACCACCACCACCAGCGCCCCACCCACCAGCGCCCCACCCACCACCACTGAGGAGGTCATACTGAGCTATAACATGAGCTTCAAGATGACGAATATGCAGTATGACCCCGGGATGGCAGACGATACCACTGACGAATACAAGAAGCTCCATGACACCGTGCAGCCACTCGTAAGCTTGACATGTGCGACAGTGGACGCATTTATTTGGGCCAGGTTTGGTATCCCGCCCGGGACCCGCAAGACGTGACAGGGAACTTCCGGATGTGCCGATAGGGTTATGCCTATTCCAATGAAATGCACACACCGTTCACATCCGTAGGGGCACTGGAACCAACCTACTCACATTCCTTTCAATCAGCCAATCAATCAAGCTTCTCCCGAATGTAAAATGTAAGCTGTTTTGAACGGGGCACATCGGCATGCCGAATGAATGCTCGCACCCATACCCGGGTGAAAGAAGTGTCGGGCGGTATGCGGATGCGCAATGTGCGTATTCGGGTTACCTCAGGCTTATACCGAGCTACCAAAGCAATGCGCCCAGTCCAGCGTCCCGGATATCATTGTGATCGATCTTCCGACAGCAGAGCGCGTTCCGCTTACGCTATAGTCCCTCTGCCCCACGTCAAATTTATCCATCAGAGTTATCCTTCATACGTGAAAATTTAAAATGAATCTAATTGAAAATAAGTTCGCAGTTTGGCTTTAAATATTCCACTGTTTAGTATTTACGGTGCTGTACCATACTAATTCATTCGAGTTTGATTAATTAAAAGCCATGTTACATTCGAACTATGTTTTCAAGTTCGATCGAGGTTAAAGGCGTGCGGCGCTTTGACGCTATTTCAAACGGTCGCTTATTCGAACAGAGGCGTTTATTCGAGCCACTACGGTATATATATATATATATATATATATGTATATCATACAGACTTTTCGTGAATGCACATGTGCGTTATACATTATGTTTCTGCCAGGTGGACGAGGCCCTTCGTATGAGCCTAGAAGAGCGGTACCGTGGCATGTACGGTGTGGAGTTCAGGTGAGCACGATGACGAACGACTGAGTGAAAGATGAGTTCGGTCGTGTTCAATTTACATGAAACCAAAACAGGTTTGCCTAACTGCTCGAAACCGTGAAACTATCGAGAGAGCTGGTTTGACGGTTTCGGTTCCCCGGAACGGACAGTCCAATCGCGGGTAGAACATGAAACAGACGGCATATTTATGCTGGCATAACTTCATACGCACATGGCCATTGCCAATATACATGCTGAAACTGTAAACAAATGGAACTATGTGTTCGCCTTTAGCAGTGTTAAGGTGGGCAAACCGTTGAAACCGGTGTAAAAACGGTTTCGGTTTCCCGTCGGTTTCAGGTTAATCGTCTAGTGTTTTCTCTTTGTTAAAATGGTAACGGCCTACAATACGAACGTTTCATTTACGACGCTGAATCAAGTTCTGAAATAAAAACTTGATATTGACATTAATATAACTGCAATATTTGCTTCAAACGTACTGGAAATATTGAAATCCAAGATATGTCTCATTTGTCTTCGTTCGTCTTCGTCTCAAAGGAAGCTTTGGTTTTAGTTAGATCGCAGAATATTTCATGTTCTTTATTTGCTTTCCTTACAGTGAGGGCAGTATTGACATGAAATACAGCTTCGACGTACAAGGCGATCAAGCCATCAACACAGACACAATAACAAAGAACATCCTCGATATATTCGAAGCAAACAACATCACAATCGATCCAAAATCGATCATCATTAGTGAGTATCTGGAGAGGGCATAATATATTACATTATAATATAATATATTATATTATAATATTTACACGCCAAGATGCATTTGTCATTCCCTTCACCTTAGCAAGCTCTCTAAATAATGATTCACATATTCCTTTTTTCAGCTCCGCCGTACACACGTAAGTATGCTATGTGACAACGATTATTCCTTTGAGCTCAGTTATGATGTAGGAGTTAGATCATATGATTTTGTGGACTGAAACGGAAACAAACGTTCCATATTTGCATTTTTACCTTACTTGGTGAGACCTATATATTCTGTTCTCCCTCTTACCCATCTACAATAATTAAATGTAACCTTATTTATCTATTATATAACATCTCTATGTGCTAAATATATATGTATTTACTATGTTCGTTGCAATCTCTATCTTATAAAATATCGGTGTGTGTTATGACGAAAATTTAAAAATGTAAAATATGTCGGTCGGTCTAGTTTGTACATGCATATCTCCTATGTCCATTACCATGTTGTTATATGCATATTCCCAAGTGTTTTGACAATGTATTTAGCTGTAACCCTGTGTAGTATTAGTATTTATTTTCTGCTCTGTCTTAACCCTCTGCCCCCTCCCCCCCCGACCCCCCTAAGCCCCTCCAGCCCCGTCGCCGTCCAACCTAACCTTGTTAATCGGCACCGTGGCGGCCGTGTCCGTGGTCGTCATCGCCAGCGCCATCGTCATCGCCGTGTTCGTCCGGAGACAGTGCGCCAAGAAGGACGACGACAAGGACTCGGACGACCCCCCGGATGACCTCAGCGACCCGTCCGGCATCGCCCACCGGGGGCATCCGGCTCTGGGTCCCATGGTTCACGGCGTCTGGCAGCGCAGCGAGTCCATGACCTCCAGCAATCCATGGCACGAGTCAGGACCATTTCCGGCGCCGTCCGCGTTTCCGGTCACGATGTTGCCGCGCGTGCTACCGCGGTTGCCAGGGCGACCGTACCCGCGCGACCCGGACTACGACATAGGCGAAGAGAGCGATGAGCGTTTCTCGGACAATCGGTCGATACGGTCTATCTCAAGTTCCGGATCCGGTCGTCATATGGCTAATTACTTCTCCCGGACAGTCGATCCAAGTAAGGTGAATATGGACTACTGGGGTGCGGGGGATTCGGGATCTCCTCGCGAACAGGGAACAGGATTCCGGGACGATGACGACAATAACCCCGGGACGTCGTATTCACACCCCGGCACATCCGGACAGCTCTACCGGACGTACCAATCGGATGAAGGGATTGAGTCCATGGAGCTGAGTCCTCGAGGGATTCAGGATATGCTAGGACCCGGGGAGGTGGGACATCCGTCAGAAGTCGGGATGGATAACGGCCGCATGCCTTCGGACGCCGGGACGTTCAAACTGCCCAAGTTTGTGCGGGAGAACAGCAACGATGCGTCGTACATCGGGGTGTACGTCAGCCCGTCCTCCGTGGGGCTGTCCCCGGCCGCCGCCCGCGGGCTCCGGGAGGCCAGCTATCCCCGTGGCGGCTTTAGCAGAGACCCTGCCGCCCTGACCTCCCCGTTCCAGCGCCAGACGAGCTGGGAGTCGGGCGGCTCCCGACCGGGGTTGCCCCGCGTCAGCGGCCGCGACGTGCCACCCATGCCCCTCCCGGAGCACGGGTCGGACGGCCACAGCCTGGTGTCCGGCGGCAGCTACGACAGCGTCGCCAACGACCTGCTGGACGGCATGGACCGGCATGCACCCGCGCCCACCAGCGTGGGGCCGGAGCATGATGAGGCTCTGCATCTCTACTACCAGGCCAACCCCAGGCTAGACGTAAGTCACTCATACCTCTACTGTCAGGCCAACCCCAGGCTAGACGTAAGTCACTCATACCTCTACTGTCAGGCCAACCCCAGGCTAGACGTAAGTCACTCATACCTCTAGTACCAGGCCAACCCCAAGCTAGACGTAAGTCAGTCAAACCTCTACTGCCAAGCCAACCCCAGGCTAGACGTAAGTCACTGCTACCTCTACTGCCAGGCCAACCCCGGGCTAGACGTAAGTCACTCATACCTCTACTGTCAGGCCAACCCCAGGCTAGACGTAAGTCACTCATACCTCTAGTACCAGGCCAACCCCAAGCTAGACGTAAGTCAGTCAAACCTCTACTGCCAAGCCAACCCCAGGCTAGACGTAAGTCACTGCTACCTCTACTGCCAGGCCAACCCCGGGCTAGACGTAAGTCACTCATACCTCTACTGTCAGGCCAACCCCGGGCTAGACGTAAGTCACTCATACCTCTACTGCCAGGCCAACCCCAGGCTAGACGTATGTTACTCACACCTCTACTGCCAGGCCAACCCCAGGCTAGACGTAAGTCACTCATACCTCTACTGTCAGGCCAACCCCAGGCTAGACGTAAGTCACTCATAACTCTACTGCCAGGCCAACCCCAGGCTAGACGTATGTCACTCACACCTCTACTGCCAGGCCAACCCCAGGCTAGACGTAAGTCACTCATACCTCTACTGTCATGCCAACCCCGGGCTAGACGTAAGTCACTCATACCTCTAGTACCAGGCCAACCCCAGGCTAGACGTAAGTCAGTGAAACCTCTACTGCCAAGCCAACCCCAGGCTTGAGGTAAGTCACTGACACCTCTACTGTCAGGTCAACCCCAGGCTAGACGTAAGTCAGTCAAACCTCTACTGCCAAGCCAACCCCAGGCTAGACGTATGTCACTCACACCTCTACTGCCAGGCCAACCCCAGGCTAGACGTAAGTCACTCATACCTCTACTGTCAGGCCAACCCCGGGCTAGACGTAAGTCACTCATACCTCTACTGCCAGGCCAACCCCAGGCTAGATGTTAGTCACTCATACCTCTACTGCCAGGCCAACCCCAGGCTGGACGTCAGTCACTCATACCTCTACTGTCAGGCCAACCCCAGGCTAGACGTAAGTCACTCATACCTCTACTGCCAGGCCAACCCCAGGCTAGACGTTAGTCACTCATACCTCTACTGTCAGGCCAACCCCAGGCTAGACGAAAGTCACTCATACCTCTAGTACCAGGCCAACCCCAGGCTAGACGTAAGTCACTCATACCTCTACTGTCAGGCCAACCCCAGGCTAGACGTAAGCCATTCATACCTCTACTGCCAGGGCAACCCCAGGCTAGACGTAAGTCACTCATACCTCTAGTACCAGGCCAACCCCAGGCTAGACGTAAGTCAGTCAAACCTCCTCTGCCAAGCCAACCCCAGGCTTGACGTAAGTCACTCATACCTCTACTGCCAATCCAACCCCAGGCTAGATGTTAGTCACTCATACCTCTACTGCCAAGCCAACCCCAGGGTAGACGTAAGTCACTCATACCTCTAGTACCAGGCCAACCCCAGGCTAGACGTAAGTCACTCAGACCTCTACTGCCAGGCCAACCCCAGACTAGACGTAAGTCGCTCATACCTCTACTGCCAGGCCAACCCCAAGCTAGTCATAAGTCACTCAGACCTCTACTGTGAGGCCAACCCCAGGCTAGACGTAAGTCACTCATACCTCTACTACCAGGCCAACCCCAGGCTAGACGTAAGTCGCTCATACCTTTACTACCAGGCCAACCCCAGGCTCGTCGTAAGTCACTCAGACCTCTACTGTCAGGCCAACCCCAGGCTAGACGTAAGTCACTCATACCTAGACCACCAGGCCAACCCCAGGCTAGACGAAAGTCACTCAGACCTCTAGTATCAGGCCAACCCCAGGCTAGACGTAAGTCACTCATACCTCTAGTACCAGGCCAACCCCAGGCTAGACGTAAGTCACTCATACCTCTACTGTCAGGCCAACCCCAGGCTAGGCGTAAGTCACTCATACCTCTAGTACCAGGCCAACCCCAGGCTAGACGTATGTCACTCACACCTCTACTGCCAGGCCAACCCCAGGCTAGACGTAAGTCACTCATACCTCTACTGCCAGGCCAACCCCAGGCTAGACGTAAGTCACTCATACCTCTACTGCCAGGCCAACCCCAGGCTAGACGTATGTCACTCACACCTCTACTGCCAGGCCAACCCCAGGCTAGACGTAAGTCACTCATACCTCTACTGTCATGCCAACCCCGGGCTAGACGTAAGTCACTCATACCTCTAGTACCAGGCCAACCCCAGGCTAGACGTAAGTCAGTGAAACCTCTACTGCCAAGCCAACCCCAGGCTTGACGTAAGTCACTGACACCTCTACTGTCAGGTCAACCCCAGGCTAGACGTAAGTCAGTCAAACCTCTACTGCCAAGCCAACCCCAGGCTAGACGTATGTCACTCACACCTCTACTGCCAGGCCAACCCCAGGCTAGACGTAAGTCGCTCATACCTCTACTGCCAGGCCAACCCCAGGCTAGTCATAAGTCACTCAGACCTCTACTGTCAGGCCAACCCCAGGCTAGACGTAAGTCACTCATACCTCTACTACCAGGCCAACCCCAGGCTAGACGTAAGTCGCTCATACCTTTACTGCCAGGCCAGCCCCAGGCTCGTCGTAAGTCACTCAGACCTCTACTGTGAGGCCAACCCCAGGCTAGACGTAAGTCACTCGTACCTCTACTACCAGGCCAACCCCAGGCTAGACGAAAGTCACTCAGACCTCTAGTATCAGGCCAACCCCAGGCTAGACGTAAGTCACTCATACCTCTAGTACCAGGCCAACCCCAGGCTAGACGTAAGTCACTCATACCTCTACTGTCAGGCCAACCCCAGGCTAGGCGTAAGTCACTCATACCTCTAGTACCAGGCCAACCCCAGGCTAGACGTAAGTCACTCATACCTCTAGTACCAGGCCAACCCCAGGCTAGACGTAAGTCACTCAGACCTCTACTGCCAGGCCAACCCCAGGCTAGACGTAAGTCACTCATACCTCTACTGCCAGGCCAACCCCAGTCTAGACGTAAGTCACTCGTACCTCTACTGTCAGGCCAACCCCAGGCTAGACGTAAGTCACTCATACCTCTAGTACCAGATCAACAGCAGGCTAGACGTAAGTCAGTCAAACCTCTACTGCCAAGCCAACCCCAGGCTTGACGTAAGTCACTCAGACCTCTACTGCCATGGCAACCCCAAGCTAGACGTAAGTCACTCAAACCTCTACTGCCAGGCCAACCCCAGGCTAGACGTAAGTCACTCACACCTCTACTGTCAGGCCAACCCCAGGCTAGACGTAAGTCACTCATACCTCTAGTACCAGATCAACAGCAGGCTAGACGTAAGTCAGTCAAACCTCTACTGCCAAGCCAACCCCAGGCTTGACGTAAGTCACTCAGACCTCTACTGCCATGGCAACCCCAGGCTAGACGTAAGTCACTCAAACCTCTACTGCCAGGCCAACCCCAGGCTAGACGTAAGTCACTCACACCTCTACTGTCAGGCCAACCCCAGGCTAGACGTAACTCACTGACACCTCTACTGTCAGGTCAACCCCAGGCTAGACGTAAGTCAGTCAAACCTCTACTGCCAAGCCAACCCTAGGCTAGACGTATGTCACTCATACCTCTACGCTCAGGCCAACCCCGGGCTAGACGTAAGTCACTCATACCTCTACGCTCAGGCCAACCCCAGGCTAGATGTTAGTCACTCATACCTCTACTGCCAGGCCAACCCCAGACTAGACGTTAGTCACTCATACCTCTACTGTCAGGCCAACCCCAGGCTAGACGTAAGTCACTCATACCTCTACTGCCAGGCCAACCCCAGGCTAGACGTTAGTCACTCATACCTCTACTGTCAGGCCAACCCCAGGCTAGACGAAAGTTACTCATACCTCTAGTACCAGGCCAATCCCAGGCTAGACGTAAGTCACTCAGACCTCTACTGTCAGGCCAACCCCAGGCTAGACGAAAGTCACTCATACCTCTACTGCCAGGCCAACCCCAGGCTAGACGTAAGCCACTCATACCTCTACTGTCAGGCCAACCCCAGGCTAGACGTAAGCCACTCATACCTCTACTGCCAGGGCAAACCCAGGCTAGACGTAAGTCACTCATACCTCTAGTACCAGGCCAACCCCAGGCTAGACGTAAGTCAGTGAAACCTCTACTGCCAAGCCAACTCCAGGCTTGACGTAAGTCAGTCAAACCTCTACTGGCAAGCCAACCCCAGGCTAGATGTTAGTCACTCATACCTCTACTGCCAAGCCAACCCCAGGCTAGATGTTAGTCATTCATACCTCTACTGCCAAGCCAACCCCAGGCTAGACGTAAGTCACTCATACCTCTAGTGCCAGGCCAACCCCAGGCTAGACGTAAGTCACTCAGACCTCTACTGCCAGGCCAACCCCAGGCTAGACGTAAGTCACTCATACCTCTACTGCCAGGCCAACCCCAGGCTAGTCGTAAGTCACTCAGACCTGTACTGTCAGGCCAACCCCAAGCTAGACGTAAGTCACTCATACCTCTAGTACCAGGCCAACCCCAGGCTAGACGTAAGTCACTCAGACCTCTACTGCCAGGCCAACCCCAGGCTAGACGTAAGTCACTCGTACCTCTACTGTCAGGCCAACCCCAGGCTAGACGTAAGTAACTCATACCTCTAGTACCAGATCAACCCCAGGCTAGACGTAAGTCACTCATACCTCTACTGCCAGGCCAACCCCAGGCTAGACGTAAGTCACTCAGATCTCTACTGCCAAGCCAACCCCAGGCTAGACGTAAGTCACTCGTACCTCTACTTTTAGGCCAACACCAGGCTAGACGTAAGTCACTCATACCTCTAGTACCAGATCAACCCCAGGCTAGACGTAAGTCAGTCAAACCTCTACTGCCAAGCCAACCCCAGGCTTGACGTAAGTCACTCCTACCTCTACTGCCAGGCCAACCCCAAGTCACTCAGACCTCTACTGCCAGGCCAACCCCAGGCTAGACGTAAGTCACTCAGACCTCTACTGCCAGGCCAACCCCAGGCTAGACGTAAGTCGCTCATACCTCTACTGCCAGGCCAACCCCAGGCTAGTCATAAGTCACTCAGACCTCTACTGTGAGGCCAACCCCAGGCTAGACGTAAGTCACTCATACCTCTACTACCAGGCCAACCCCAGGCTAGACGTAAGTCGCTCATACCTTTACTGCCAGGCCAACCCCAGGCTCGTCGTAAGTCACTCAGACCTCTACTGTCAGGCCAACCCCAGGCTAGACGTAAGTCACTCATACCTCTACTACCAGGCCAACCCCAGGCTAGACGAAAGTCACTCAGACCTCTAGTATCAGGCCAACCCCAGGCTAGACGTAAGTCACTCATACCTCTAGTACCAGGCCAACCCCAGGCTAGACGTAAGTCACTCAGACCTCTACTGCCAGGCCAACCCCAGGCTAGACGTAAGTCACTCAGACCTCTACTGCCAGGCCAACCCAAGGCTAGACGTAAGTCACTCATACCTCTACTGCCAGGCCAACCCCAGTCTAGACGTAAGTCAGTCGTACCTCTACTGTCAGGCCAACCCCAGGCTAGACGTAAGTCACTCATACCTCTAGTACCAGATCAACAGAAGGCTAGACGTAAGTCAGTCAAACCTCTACTGCCAAGCCAACCCCAGGCTTGACGTAAGTCACTCCTACCTCTACTGCCAGGCCAACCCCAGGCTAGACGTAAGTCACTCAGACCTCTACTGCCAGGCCAACCCCAGGCTAGACGTAAGTCACTCAGACCTCTACTGCCATGGCAACCCCAGGCTAGACGTAAGTCACTCAAACCTCTACTGCCAGGCCAACCCCAGGCTAGACGTAAGTCACTCAGACCTCTACTGTCAGGCCAACCCCAGGCTAGACGTAACTCACTCACACCTCTACTGTGAGGTCAACCCCAGGCTAGACGTAAGTCAGTCAAACCTCTACTGCCAAGCCAACCCCAGGCTAGACGTAAGTCACTCATACCTCTACTGTCAGGCCAACCCCGTGATAGACGTAAGTCACTCATACCTCTACTGCCAGGCCAACCCCAGGCTAGATGTTAGTCACTCATACCTCTACTGCCAGGCCAACCCCAGGCTAGACGTTAGTCAATCATACCTCTACTGTCAGGCCAACCCCAGGCTAGACGTAAGTCACTCATACCTCTACTGCCAGGCCAACCCCAGGCTAGACGTTAGTCACTCATACCTCTACTTTCAGGCCAACCCCAGGCTAGACGAAAGTCACTCATACCTCTAGTACCAGGCCAATCCCAGGCTAGACGTAAGTCACTCATACCTCTACTGTCAGGCCAATCCCAGGCTAGACGTAAGTCACTCAGACCTCTACTGTCAGGCCAAACCCAGGCTAGACGAAAGTCACTCATACCTCTACTGCCAGGCCAACCCCAGGCTAGACGCAAGCCACTCATACCTCTACTGCCAGGGCAACCCCAGGCTAGACGTAAGTCACTCATACCTCTAGTACCAGGCCAACCCCAGGCTAGACGTAAGTCAGTCAAACCTCTACTGCCAAGCCAACCCCAGGCTTGACGTAAGTCAGTCAAACCTCTACTGCCAAGCCAACCCCAGGCTAGATGTTAGTCACTCATACCTCTACTGCCAAGCCAACCCCAGGCTAGATGTTAGTCATTCATACCTCTACTGCCAAGCCAACCCCAGGCTAGACGTAAGTCACTCATACCTCTAGTACCAGGCCAACCCCAGGCTAGACGTAAGTCACTCAGACCTCTACTGCCAGGCCAACCCCAGGCTAGACGTAAGTCACTCATACCTCTACTGCCAGGCCAACCCCAGGCTAGTCGTAAGTCACTCAGACCTCTACTGTCAGGCCAACCCCAAGCTAGACGTAAGTCACTCATACCTCTAGTACCAGGCCAACCCCAGGCTAGACGTAAGTCACTCATACCTCTACTGCCAGGCCAACCCCAGGCTAGACGTAAGTCACTCGTGCCTCTACTGTCAGGCCAACCCCAGGCTAGACGTAAGTCACTCATACCTCTAGTACCAGATCAACCCCAGGCTAGACGTAAGTCACTCATACCTCTACTGCCAGGCCAACCCCAGGCTAGACGTAAGTCACTCAGATCTCTACTGCCAGGCCAACCCCAGGCTAGACGTAAGTCACTCGTACCTCTACTTTCAGGCCAACCCCAGGCTAGACGTAAGTCACTCATACCTCTAGTACCAGATCAACCCCAGGCTAGACGTAAGTCAGTCAAACCTCTACTGCCAAGCCAACCCCAGGCTTGACGTAAGTCACTCCTACCTCTACTGCCAGGCCAACCCCAGGCTAGACGTAAGTCACTCAGACCTCTACTGCCAGGGCAACCCCAGGCTAGACGTAAGTCACTCAAACCTCTACTGCCAGGCCAACCCCAGGCTAGACGTAAGTCACTCAGACCTCTACTGTGAGGCCAACCCCAGGCTAGACGTAAGTCGCTCAGACCTCTACTGTCAGGCCAACCCCAGGCTAGACGTAAGTCACTCATACCTCTACTGTCAGGCCAACCCCAGGCTAGACGTAAGTCACTCATACCTCTAGTACCAGGCCAACCCCAGGCTAGACGTAAGTCACTCATACCTCTAGTAGCAGGCCAGCCCCAGACTAGACGTAAGTCACTCATACCTCTACTGCCAGCTCAACCCCAGTCTAGACGTAAGTCACTCGTACCTCTACTGTCAGGCCAACCCCAGGCTAGACGTAAATCACTCATACCTCTAGTACCAGATCAACCCCAGGCTAGACGTAAGTCAGTCAAACCTCTACTGCCAAGCCAACCCCAGGCTTGACGTAAGTCACTCCTACCTCTACTGCCAGGCCAACCCCAGGCTAGACGTAAGTCATTCAGGCCTCTACTGCCAGGGCAACCCCAGTCCAGACGTAAGTCACTCAGACCTCTACTGCCAGGCCAACCCCAGGCTAGACGTAAGTCATTCAGGCCTCTACTGCCAGGGCAACCCCAGTCCAGACGTAAGTCACTCAAACCTCTACTGCCAGGCCAACCCCAGGCTAGACGTAAGTCACTCATACCTCTACTGCCAGGTCAACCCCAGGCTAGTCGTAAGTCACTCATACCTCTACTGTCAGGCCAACCCCAGGCTAGACGTAAATAAGACAAACCTCTAGTGCCAAGCCAACCCCAGGCTAGACGTAAGTCACTCAGACCTCTACTGTCAGGCTAATCCCAAGCTAGACGTAAGTCACTCAGACCTCTAATGCCAGGGCAACCCCAGGCTAGACGTAAGTCACTCAGACCTCTACTGTCAGGCCAACCCCAGGCTAGACGTAAGTCACTCAGACCTCTAATGCCAGGGCAACCTCAGGCTAGACGTAAGTCACTCAAACCTCTACTGTCAGGCCAACCCCAGGCTAGACGTGAGTCAGCCAAACCTCTACTGCCAGGCCAACTCCAGCTAGACGTAAGTCACTCATACCTCTACTGTCAGGCCAATCCCAGGCTAGACGTAAGTTACTCGTACCCTAGTACCAGGCCAACCCCAGGCTAGACGTAAGTCACTCATACCTCTACTGTCAGGCCAACCCCAGGCTAGACGTTAGTCACTCATACCTCTAGCACCAGGCCAACCCCAGGCTAGACGTAAGTCAGTGAAACCTCTACTGCCAAGCCAACCCCAGGCTTGACGTAAGTCACTCCTACCTCTACTGCCAGGCCAATCCCCAGCCTAGACGTAAGTCACTCAGACCTCTACTGCCAGGGCAACCCCAGGCTAGACGTAAGTCACTCAGACCTCTACTGCCGGGCAAACCCCAGGCTTGACGTAAGTCAGTGAAACCTCTACTACCAGGCCAACCCCAGGCTAGACGTAAGTCACTCATACCTCTACCGCCAGGCCAACCCCAGGCTAGACGTAAACCACTCATACCTCTACTGTCAGGCCAACCCCAGGCTAGACGTAAGTTACTCGTACCCTAGTACCAGGCCAACCCCAGGCTAGACGTAAGTCACTCATACCTTTACTGTCAGGCCAACCCCAGGCTAGACGTTAGTCACTCATACCTCTAGCACCAGGCCAACCCCAGGCTAGACGTAAGTCAGTGAAACCTCTTCTGCCAAGCCAACCCCAGGCTTGACGTAAGTCACTCCTACCTCTACTGCCGGGCCAACCCCAGGCTAGACGTAAGTCACTCAGACCTCTACTGCCAGGGCAACCCCAGGCTAGACGTAAGTCACTCAGACCTCTACTGCCGGGCCAACCCCAGGCTTGACGTAAGTCAGTGAAACCTCTAGTGCCAGGCCAACCCCAGGCTAGACGTAAGTCACTCAGACCTCTACTGTCAGGCCAACCCCCTGCTAGACGTAAGTCACTCATACCTCTACTGCCACGGCAACCCCAGGCTAGACGTAAGTCACTCATACCTCTACTGCCAGGGCAACCCCAGGCTAGACGTAAGCCACACATACCTCTACTGTCAGGCCAACCCGAGGCTAGACGTAAGTCACTCATACCGGTACTGCCAGGGCAACCCCAGGCTAGACGTAAGTCACTCATACCTCTAGTACCAGGCCAACCCCAAGCTAGACGTAAGTCACTCAGACCGGTACTGCCAGGCCAATCCCAGGCTAGACGTGTCACTCATACCTCTAGTACCAGGCCAACCCCAGGCTTGACGTAACTCACTCAGACCTCTACTGCCAGGCCAACCCCAGGCTAGACGTAAGTCACCCACACTTCTACTACTAAATCCATTAAACGCCAACAAGAATACCAGTGAATACAATAAACAAATAAAGTCACCCAGACACTTCCGTTACCATCCCATGTGGAAGGCGAACCGCCGGGACGTTTCTTTGCGCTTAACGTTAGGAGTGAATCGACGACTGCCCCAGACCCGCTCTGTGTTAAAGATCACAAACCACGGATCCGTTGTCTCTCCCACAGGACCGCAACTTTTTGCGAAAGTTGGTGGACACGATGGGCCGCAGTTCTCGCCAGCCGGACCCCCTCCACAGAGAACTCCCGCCGTACTCCAACACCGGCCACCGGCCAAACTCAAGGGTAATGTCTCGTGCCACCGCTCCTTTATCAGACACCCATGGGTTATAATGGGTGTGATTCAACTTGGCCCCGCTGTGGTCATGTCTGTGGGTCACAGGAGAAAGGTCCTCTTCTGGAAAACGCAAATCGAGTAGGCCCTTGTTAACTTCCCCACGGGCGTGTTATTGCAATATATACCTTCCTCTTAGACTGTCACTTTACCTGGTTCACTTGCAGTCACCGGATTTTTCATTGGTTCGATTCCATGTATGTAGTGTCTTGTAATGAAGCTGTAATATTGCAATTTTGTTTCTGCTTGTTTTCAGTTAAAAAAGAAGAGGGAATCCAACGTGTAGAGTCGTCATCCAACATGCCGCACAGTGAGAATATCATGCACAAACTTATAGTTGCGTATCCAGAAGAGATTAAGTGTTAATATACTTCAATCAAGGATTGATCTGGCACTCGACCCAACGATCCGTGTCACTAAGGGACTCTTCATGACGTCAGTCGATATGGATATCTTCGGATAAAGTATTCATCTCTTCAACATTCCAGGATTTAATGAACTCAAACCAGGATTTAGATCCACGTATCTCGTCCGTGTGGCTTGCATTGCGCTTGTTTGTCCAAATTTCTTGATCACCCGGATCAAGGTATATCATGCAGAAAACCAGGATCTCCCGATAAACGTTAGCCATGCATGCCACAGACTGAACATACATGTAACATACATGTAAAATGCTGCCTTCGGAATCCGATTATTGTATGCGATCTGGAGATTGAAGGACACCAAGTGTTCCATGAGATCGGGGGAGGTACCAGCAGCGGGTGTGAAACCGAATCCAGAGAGAAAATGTCGTTCTGGATGATAGAAGGTTATAAAATGTACAATGATATGGACTGGCTTAAAGATAAAGTCTTGCAGCTAATTCTTTCTTTTAACATGGCTTCACTAACGAATGTTCACAAATATTGTCAGTTGCGTCCTTTAATCGACTGCGATTTTTCCAATGTGCCATATAGTGCGTATATTATTGTCGGAATTTTGTACTAGGTCCAAGTATAATAACTGTGTAACCACATATCACTGGGTTTGATACCACGTTTAGAGTGATGTTGAAAGATCATATCGGATGTTGAAGTATCAACTACAGTCACTTCCAGAGAACACGTGTTAAAACGCCTGTCATGTGAACCATACAATGTGGTGAACATTGTCATCCGCCGACATTGGCCGTAGGTCACGTGGGCTGTTCCTGCAATTTCGCGCGTGATTTCCATACATCACGTGAGATGTCCATTTGTCATGTGATCAGTGACGTAATGATGCTCTTCCTCCATCGCCGTCAATCATATCCATATAGGTAGTATTCGTTAAGACAATACTACAGGGTGTTTTCGTCTCATTTCGCATGTGCATATCACGGACAGCGTAGTCTTTGCTTTCATACGACAACACGTGCCTTTGTTGCACATCGACAGTCATATCAAGTCATCGTTACACAGTCGTATGCAGTCATGTTAATATCGTATATTGTCATGCTTCATTTTGTGAGTGCTCTATTGTCTATATGTTGTTGTTGTTTTGATCACCAACTGGAAGCTTCGAACTCAAATATGGTGCTTCATGTATTAAAGACTTCTTGTTGCCGGACAACTAAGGAACTCTTTGTGCCGTAAACATCATGTACTGACAGGTCCCTAAAAGTGACATAATTTTGTTTAGCATATAAATAATGGAAATACCTGTATATGCAATGTATATGTCATGTACATATATATTTTTTTACTAGTTCCTCCGGATTATCATCGTCACTTGTGTAGCGTGCACTCGCTTTCGTGGAACGTCACCGCGATATTTATACAAGTGAAACATGCAAGATAGGAAAAAGGTTTCATGATCATGTCTTTCATATATGTTCTTCACCTGTGATAAAGTATGCAAGTTATTTGATATTTTGATACGGATAAGATCTGTATAGCGTATGATCTTTGTCATTCCACGAAGTTCGACCGCATTGTTGGTGCCAGGCTTTGACCAACCACATTGACAGATATTGTCCGCTAGACGGCGTGCACTTTGGGAGAGAGTGGCGTATGCCTATAGGCTTTTGTGTAGGGCCGATATATTGGATTGATAGCTCATGGCGTGTTTTTTGTGGTCACCATTTGGGGAGAAATAAAAAAATGTGGCATACGAATTTTGCGCGTTTTTCGTTTGGATTGACGGATTAGGGGCGGTCCCAAGATTTTGAAAATGGGGGTTCACTCGTGTATGTTATAGAATCAATAGACAAGACTATATGTATTTGTATCAGAAAACAGAATTAGCATCTTACCCAAACGTGCTCGTGCAATAATATACTAATAAGACTAATGCAAATGGTTTCTTTATTCGACAGCATATATTTCCACAATTCACCATTCACAGGTCACACCCGATCTAATCAGCCACTATAAGATGACGCGCATGCGCTGCGTAGCCTAAATCCCCGGATGTTGTAGCACGATTACATAAGACATTCAATATTATTCCCATCACACATGGATGACACAATATCAGGCTACAGAACACATACAGAGTTCCTTGGTGATGGTAATATTCTAATCAGAAATGTGAAACTGAATATTATAGTATCAGGACACACGCACTAAAGCACAAACTTATAAATATAATGTCTGCCTGACAACGAATATATGAACGACTGACATATATAAAGCACTTTTATGGTTCAATTTACTAATAGTTACTATTTCAATAAATGCATGAGAAATGTGCGTGGGGTTGTGAATCGCATGCGGGCTAATACAGCACGTGTGCATAACGTGCGTTAAAGTTAAAGAAAATAATGAATATCTAACCTCGAGATTTATACCCATATGGTGTTCAAGATTTACCGTCACATCGCGGCTGCATGACCAAGGTGGTTAGCTAGCTGGCCCAGTGGCCCCCCTCTGAACGCCCTCTCATGTGCTAATATATCCGTGCCGTCACCCTAGCGCATGCGCAATGCAAACTGGCGTATGTACTATATACATAGATCACGAATTGGAGAACTCTTGCAGCTTTGCCAGTTTGTTGTAGACTGCTATGTTAATTGCATCAGAAGCAGCTCGGTGTGAATATAAGATAACATTTACACCAACATTACCTCAACACTTACGTTGGTGCCATTAATTTTGGTGACAATGCACCAAATTGATCACTAAGTGTATAGGAATATATCATAAAATGTTCAAATATATATATCGCGTATGACCGCAGATGGGTATTTTAACGTGGTACGGAACTCTCCAGTTCATGACGTGTTTGTTTGACATACATATCCCATGCTAACGATTGCAGAATAAATGAAATCATGACAGCTCGACAAATAAAATATCCGTACAATATCTTCCTATATCGTCGCTATATTCATGCAGTCACCGGTTCAAAAATTCTACAATCTGGTCTTGGACACCGACTCAACACGGCAACCGAACAGTGAAATATGTTTGCCTTTAACCTTGATGTGGACGTGTCATTCATGACCGTGACCTTAAGGGGTCAAATAATGATGTTGGTCTGAACGACCTTGACCTGAACGTGTTAGCATATTGCCTCGTCCGGTATGTATTGGTCAATGATTTTGACCTGGATGAGATGAACTATGACCTTGACCTTGGTGGTCTGAAGCCTTCACGCCTACAAGTCGTCCGCATTCGCTCGTGGCGCCACTATCCGCCGGAGATTATCGCCATTGGCTCCCCACAAAATCACTTCCGGGATGTAGATATACTGCAGCAACAACCAAGGAAATACGTCCATATTTAAATAATGAGCAGAATGTGGAGAACAGCAACACAAATTAATTAAAAGTAAAACGCTGAGTAGGCGTCGACAATGTTATTTTTGTTAACCGTTGATGTTATCTACTCGAATAAGTCACTCAAACAAAGCAATTAAATCTAACATAAAACTGGCGTATTACACTGCAGCTAGTTTGCACTTAATTACCTGGTCTGCAGAACTAAGTCCAATCTCAGTGTCCTGAAAAGCATATGACGGTAACAAGTGAATTAACTACATTTAAATAATATATATATATTAAGTATATTTTATATAATATTTAAGTATATTTATATAATATTTAAGTATATTTATATAATATTCAAGTATATCTATATAATATTTAAGTATATTTATATAATATTTAAGTGGATTTATATAATATTTAAGTAGATTTATATAATATTTAAGTAAATTTATATAATATATACTATATATCATGAATTGATAAAATTAATGCATTACATACGCCAACAGCGATTTATATTCGATCATAAAAGAACAGTGGAATAACAATTTGATCATAGAAACAAGTTAAAGGCCGGAGCCTAAACTCCAATTTGCAGTTACGTTCGATTCGAAAGAGAAACAAAAACGGCTGAACAGCTGACCTTGACTTCTGTGAAAACCGCCATCGCGTTGCGCACCCACACCGCGATAGCACTTCCGGTTAGGTAGAGTAGCGCCACAACGAGGACGACGATGGAGAAGATGGCTGGTGGGGGCGGATACCCCTCTGTGGAATGGGGTTATTTAAGTTCGTTAAGTTATTGGAGTTAGTATCACAACATGTATATACGTTGAACTGTGGGTAGGCGGGAAGGCCAGAAGTACGAAAGAAACCTTCACATTTCATTACTGTGCTATATCAGAGAATATATTAGTAAACATTGTTTTCTTTAGCTGTTCTTATTCGAATAAATTAACCGTATTCAGGACAATTAATTAATTTGTGGCTCATGCAATATCGTTATGTACACAACATGTTTGTACGATTTCAAGCTCGATGGTACAATATATTCAAGGCAACTAATGCGTTTGCGGAACGCCATCTGCCGGTGTCCCATGCGGAAATGCCTCCCAGGGCGGAGATACATGCCTCCCCTGTATCCATCATGATGGCACCGTCAGAACACATGGAGCGGAGAGGGTCTCAATATCATGTATTTTATTTAAGGGGGGCATCTCCGCATGGGGAGGCATTTCCGCATGTGACACCGGGAAATCCCATTTATACCTGCGCGGAGCATGGTGAATGCTATGTTGTTGATTTGAAGAAAGATGGCGGCGGTGTAGACGAAGTGCACCGCGCGATGATGCGGTTCGCTCGACATCCTAGTCGGTTTGTAGGCGTAATAGATGTTATGTTTGTCCACCATGTGGCGAAACAAGAAGTATACCAGACCTGGAGACAAAAATGACTTGATTAAGTTTGCCATCTATGAGCACCTGCGCACACTCACCAGCTTACGTACCCACGGACTCACCCGTTATACATGCATATGGTTTATAAAATAAATACATTCTATGGTCGCTGCGCAGAGCCACGATTTCGACGGGTCTTCTGCCTGACTAATACACTTCAAATGAGATGAAATACTGCCTACAGTGACCGGCAAAAATGACGCATAAAACGTTCATTTCTCTTAACTGTCATAAGTACATACATTACAATATATTAATGTACATTATTCTATCTAAGTGCGTTAATACTGAATGAGTAATGCAAAAAATCATGCTACTTATGTAATTTAGGAGATGGCCCATAGCTACACATGAAAGAATAACCGAAAGGCATGGCCCATGCCGGTCCAGTCACGTGACTCACCGATGGGGGCGATCAGCGGCACGGACACACTGTAGGAGACGATGGAACAGAAGATGACGAGGGTCCAGGCGTACTCCACACCGTAGCGAAAGCAGTCGGACGTCAGCGACTGTAATGTCGAACACAAAACACAGAGAAGGATTAATTTCACGAGTCGTTCGCATATTATTTTGCAAGATTGGTCAAGAGTCATGCTTTGCTTCACTTATAAATAAAAGTTAAGACGTTGATATGCTTTACACACAAATGCAAGCTTCTGATGTGCAACCAGCATTGAGCTATTTGTTTGTTAAGAGAACTCTGGCGGCTTACCTATATATATATATGGCCCAGCTACCATGTGATTACCCTTTGTAGGGACCATACTACGGCCTTACTATATTTGAAGTGTCTAGAAGCGTCTCACAGGGGCCTCTAAAGCTTGTGTGGGTAGTATTCATAACCCGAACGTAATATTTGTTTAGTTTGTCAATTGAATTATTACATGTAATTGCGAAGAATATATCTAAAATTGGATAAGAATTTAACTCTTATCAGCCAAGGGGACGACCCATGTCGAATGGCATGGAAAGATGAGGTGAGACCACACACCCTCCAAGCCATGGTGATCTCGGCCGACGACCTGGCGAGACACAGCCGCACTCCCAGCCGGAGCAGGTCGAAAATCCGCAGCAGCTTGGTAGCCGACCCGATGAAGCAGGACGTGATAATGTAGTTAACGAAGAAAGCTCCGTTGTCAGGCAAAAAGATGCAGCTGCCATGATGGAAATACATCCTGGTTATTTATCGGGATTCTGTTTCGTCAAATATGTTGAACGTCATCCTTCAGTGCATTAATATCCTTTTTGCTTTTGTTAAAATAAAATGAGATTTTTAACGAGATTTTAAATATCATCTGATGATGCATCATATCTTGTTTATATTACGTATTGGGTTACTAGTTGAAACATTCAATGGTGATATATGACGTTTTCTTGGAAATTGGACCGCCAAATCAGGCACATTTGCTCTTTAGTTTTGAAAAACATATGTCATAATACTAACGTTTATATAAATAGTTAATGGGTAGAGGGATATTTTCCGACTACAGCCACATCCAAGGGACAACGTTCCCTCTTCCATTCACAGGTGTAATCGGTTCTAGGTATCACAATTAAAAGTTGGTCCGTGTCAAACGCTTCCCATACGTATAATAACATGGCCCTCCCTGTCACTCATACTCACGCCCATCGCACTCTAGTACCCGTATCTTGGTCAATCAGCCACTGCAACAAGGCCTTGGCACTGGAACAGGAAGTCACACGAAGATGACATATATCAATATTATCACGCACCGTGTGTGGGTGAATGATATGCATGAGACTTATTGATGTATGACTGGCGTGATGCGTTTGACGCTGGTTGGCTTTAGTCATTAAGACGCTTCACCTGGCAAAGGCAGCCGGACAGATAATATATTAGGCGGGTGGGAGGGGGGGGGGCGGGGCGTTGCGTATTTCATTTCACTTGTAAGTAGTTCACTTGGTGAATTGTATTACCTTATGGAATTACCCATCAACCCCAAGAATCACATCTTACTATCAACATGCTATTGTTGGGGGGCCAGACCCCCACCATTCAATTATTGGGGGGGGAAGGGGGGATGGAGTGCCCCCGGCCCCCCGCTGCCGCCGCATATGCCTCGGTAGGTCATATCCCGACAATGGGAGGAGTTAAGGTAGAGAGGAGCCCATCCGGTCTCCGGGATTAATTAACCCCACACTTTTTGCAAAGAAAAAAATTAGATCTTTAACATGCAGAAACGTTTACACACGTGGGTGTCAAACCACCAACTCGACAATCGCGGAATACTGCAACGAGATGCATAGATTATTACCTCGTCAGCCCGAGAGATGGCAGCACCAGTATCATCAGTAGACGAAAGACAAACGTCTTTATCATGATGACCTTCTGTTCCTTGGATCTGTGCGAACGAAACACCTAATCGTCAGTTTCACCGCAAAAAATCCCATTAATGGATACAAAATCATTAGATACATATGTAGGGTCATGCGCATCTGTATTTAGATGCGATATTTATTAGATATTTATTTAAGCTCGTATCTAATAGTGCATATAATAACGGACATATTAATGGGCTAAATTTATCGACTTGAATTGCGCCTTATGCCCTTACTTTCTCTTCGTACTATCTATTGCATGAATGAATGAATGAATTAACATTTCATGACACATCTATTTTTCATCGAGTTAACATTTACACAGCCAGACAATGTGTCCAGAACATTTTTAGTTTTAACATAGAATATTTCTAAAATCATAATGTAAGTGCAAAAAATTGCTGCATGAGCAGCTTTAATGGTTAGTTATCCGTCCTGCCGTACCGCGTCCAGTGGCCCACGAAGTGTTCCGACAGATACACAGCGGCCGGGAGTAGGGCTGAGAAGATCCAGAGAAGCAGCACAGGAGCGACGTTCAGCAAGGCCGGACTCTGGATTCACAAGGATCATCCACAAAGATATGTCAGAACTTTTTTAAAAATTATATGGCACCATTCTGTCCCACGGAAGCTCGTTAGGGACATTCAAATTTCCCGGTTTAAAGTATTTCTTTACAGCTTAAAGTATTTAATCT
Organism: Arenicola marina; assembly: GCA_964019135.1. Lineage (NCBI taxonomy): Eukaryota > Metazoa > Annelida > Polychaeta > Arenicolidae > Arenicola > Arenicola marina. The sequence goes on from OZ025263.1 coordinate 28,938,816, forward strand.
CAGTTCAAAGTATTTAATCCCAGTTTAAAGTATTTAATCCCAGTTTAAAGTATTTAATCCCAGTTTAAATCGTTTATTCCCGGTTGAACGCATTTACTTAGGCTTTTAATATTTAACTCCTGGTTGACAAGCAGAAAAACTATTGATTAATAAAAATAAACTTGAATGGCCCTAACGAACTTCCGTACCTTCCACATGTGATTGATTATACTTTATTGTTTATTCACTATAATTTCCGCCTTTCTTCGGGGTGTGAGGGAGCATTTCCTTGAGTGAAAACCAAACTTAAAAAAATAGTATATTTATATAACTTTCCAGTGAACCTTGATCTCCCTAGTTACACACCGGGGCTGCGTACCGTAACACGATCGATCGCGATCACACTTCTTGCGGTACGACAAATAAGGAATTGAACTTGGCGGCTTGGTCAAGGACGCGTGCAATTTTGAAGCCGAAGTGGGGTATGGTTCGCCGCGATCAAAGGCAGTCCCGCATGATAATATTAAACTCTGAACGACGATTCTTCTCAGATAAGTGGGGATAACGGATTATCCGTTATGGATCGTGCTCCGTTACGCAGCCGGGCTTACCTGCCCTAGTGAACCTTGATCTCCATAGTTACACACCGGCTTACCTGGAGCTGCCCCAGTGCCTCCTTGTATCGCCACTCATCCAGCAGACTCATGACGACAGAGGGCGTGGTGATGAGGAACAGCACGATGCAGAGGATCACGTTAATTAAGATCGCCTTGATCCACCACAGCACGCGGGATTGGCTGAGGTTCTCCCTGTAACGAGCGACCAGCACAATGTGAGAGTTGGTGGCAGTGACCAGCACAATGTGGGGGTTGTTGGCAGCGACCAGCACAATGTGAGGGTTGGTGGCAGCGACCAGCACAATGCGAGGGTTGGTGGCAGCGACCAGCACAATGTGAGGGTTGGTGGCAGCGACCAGCACAATGTGAGGGTTGGTGGCAGCGACCAGCACAATCTGAGGGTTGGTGGCAGCGGCCAGAACAATGTGGGGGTTGGTGGCAGCGACCAGCACAATGTGAGGGTTGGTGGCAGCGACCAGCAAAATGTGGGGGTTGGTGGCAGCGCCCAGCACAATGTGAGGGTTGGTGGCAGTGACCAGCACAATGTGAGGGTTGGTGGCAGCAACCAGCACAATGTGAGGGTTGGTGGCAGCAACCAGCACAATGTGAGGGTTAGTGGCAGCGACCAACATAATGTGAGGGTTGGTGGCAGTGACCAGGACAATGTGAGGGTTGGTGGCAGCGACCAGCACAATGTGAGGGTTGGTGGCAGTGCCCAGCACAATGTGGGGGTTGGTGGCAGCGACCAGCACAATGCGAGGGTTGGTGGCAGCGACCAGCACAATGTGAGGGTTGGTGGCAGCGACCAGCACAATGTGGGGGTTGTTGGCAGCGACCAGCACAATGTGAGGGTTGGTGGCAGCGACCAGCACAATGTGAGGGTTGGTGGCAACGACCAGCACAGTGTGGGGGTTGGTGGCAGCGACCAGCACAATGTGGGGGTTGTTGGCAGCGACCAGCACAATGTGAGGGTTGGTGGCAGCGACCAGCACAATGTGAGGGTTAGTGGCAGCGGCCAGCACAATGTGCGGGTTGGTGGCAGCAGCTCACAATAGCTTGGTTCGTTCGTTGGTTGTACGCTTTTACCACATTTGATTATATCGCGCCAATGGGGTAAGGAAGCTAGGAGATTGAAGACATGTCCCCAGGGGTAACCCCCTACTCTTTGCGAAGAAGGACATGGGATCTTTATCCTGCGACCACAGAGACATGGTCACAGCGGGGCGCGAACCATTGATCCACGTGCCGTTAGTTTCTCAGGTGGCCAGAGCACTCAAGCAGAGCGTTCTAACCGACTGAGCTATCGAGCCTGCCCAAGGCTCGCAATTGGGGTCGGATAGGCTATATATGTAATATATGTCGCAATAGCCAGAGTTCTGTTTCCAGTGCTATTCAAACAGTTGTTTCCCGCCAAAACCCTGTCAGGGTCTAAATTGGATACTTATGTTATGGCCTGATTAGAGCAACAATTATTGTTATTACTGCATTATCACTGATATTGATTGCCTCGAGCCTAAAACAGTGTGAAGAAGCGGTGAACTACTCACAAATCTCTGACGTAGTGCACGAAGCATCCAACTTACGGTAAGCTCCCATGCAAAACATACCTGTTTTGGCAAGTTTGCCACGAAAATTTTAAACAAATGTTACAGTTGTTTTAAATATGAATGACGAACTTTCATTTAATTATTGTTTGCAAAATTTGTTAATTGGTGGGATACATCCGTTTAAACATCTGTATGTTAGAGTTATATAATTTGTCTTCACTTACACCAATCCATTTGGCTCTGATGCTAGCGGTCGTCGTAATAAGAGTTCCCTGTGTCAAAGTAGTGTTTTCTATGCAGGCTCCGGTACATGCTCATATTAAATGTTTCCGCTTTGAAAAATAATTTATTTTTAATCTTTGAGTATTCGACTTTTCTTATGTGATGTTTAAACATGTTTTAAACATCATATGATGATGCATCATATTTGTAAACAGTAAATTATTACATGTTATGTCATCATTGACAATAGCCAGAAGATGTTATATTTAAGCTCCAAGCGACTTCAGTTGCGAGCAGGTCACGGATTTACGCGCCATTGGCCGAGCGAGAGCCGTGAAGTAATAGACCTTCTCGATCCTGTGCTTAGATCCACCTCAGCATGTCGACAAGCCATTTGACTCACCAGAATATGTCCTCCGGTTCCGGGGCGTACTGGACCCCACAACGCCTGATGTCCACATCCTTGTGCCAGGGACAACATGCGCACCGGAACCGGAAACCGCGATGCCCCAGTGGTGACGTCAAGAAAGACAGGACGCTGCCAAACACAGATGGAAAGTGAAATATACCGTACAATGTAAGAATATCTCTTTTAACAAATGTGAGACTTTTACACAAATTGCTAAAAATAATGTATGATGAATAAACGAAACTAACGGGGCAACAGTAATGAGCAATACATGAAAAACAAAAGAAGCCATACGTCGCAGCTATAATATGCAAACTGTCTTACACGCCCTATAAATAAATATTATGCTGAACGACTACGAACAGAGATAATAGACTATAACTATAACTATAACTATAACAGCTTTTAAACCCCCGTAAGGAGAATTTGATGTGACATAAAGCCCAATTAGTCCAAGCTTACAATCTGCGCATATATCGTTTGGTGGAACAATTACCGTTTAACCATACTTTCTTGGTATAAGGAATGTATTCACCGTTTGGCCATGATTTCCCGAGGAAGAACAATCACCGTCTGGCCATAGTTTACGAAGGAAAAATACTTACCTTTGACCTTACCTTCCTGGAAAAAAGGAAGAACATTAACCGTTTGGCCACGGTTTCCTAAGGAAGAACAACCACCGTTTGGCCATGGTTTCACGATGAAGAACAATCAGCGTATGGCCATGGATATCTAAGGCAGAACGTTCACCGATTGGCCATGGTTTCTTGAGGAAAAACACTCACCGTTTGGCCATGGTCTCCGATGTGAATGTGACGAATGCTATGTCCAAAGGGTTGGCTAAGACGGTGACAAGATAGTCGTGGTAGGCGGCCGACAACCTACTTTCCTCGTCCGTATAGTATTCTAGAGCATCCTCCTGTGTAAATAATCAACGCACTTCAGTTTATTGTGCGATACAGCGCCATGCAAGTATAGACCATGGTTTATATATACCGGCGATATTTTTAAAGATCAAATATTAGAATATTTACAGATACTTTTCATAACTGTTGCCAGGGTATTGGTTGCCAAGGTTACCTGCTGGCAGCCACAGGGGGTGCAGCAGCAGGCACATGAGTGGCGGTACATGAGTTCCCGCCGACTGCTCTCAGTGAATTTCTCTTCCGCCAGGCGGCGCAGGTCGTGGTTGCGCTGTCTGTGGTGGAGATTGCAATTACTTATTTAAAACTTAACGACAGATCGCGAATTTAGAGGGGAAAGTGGAAGGCATCACACTGTGACGGCCTACTCAGGTATTCTATATTGAAACTATATTTGAGCATTAAACATGTTATTTAAACTAATTTTACGCCAAATTTACATCTGCTGCCGCATTAAGTATAAATATACCCTTACACTGCAACAGGTTCCGAAACGAAAGAGACACACGTTGCCTACCTTTCATCGTAAATTTTGGTCAAGTACTTCACGTTATACGCATGGTTGAAGGTCTCTATGAAAGTCTCTTGAAACTTCTCCCTGCAACACAGAGCACAAATAAAGTACAAACACACCGGTTTATCACGGGCATTGTTGTAAGTATGACCATAGGGAATGACAAGCCACAAAGGTAACGCCTGAAACAGCAAAAACATTGTATTGTTTTATGAGGGTGTCTTACACACGAGAAATGAAACGGAATCTCATATTGAAGGGAACGCAAAGAACACAGCCAGCGTGTCAGTTGAAAAAGGGTCTACGCCTATATAGCAAGAACAAAGTTTATTTTTAAAATTTGAATCAAAAGTAGTTACTTTACCCAGATAGTCTGACTATGATGCAACTTGATACACGCGACATAAGTAAATTGCGGTAAGACTGATACAAAGCACAAGTACGCTACAATTATTGGTGTTTGCCCTGTAATAAAAATGACGGTTCCAAAACCACATACATATTGAAGCTATATTTAATTACTTATTAATAACTATTGGTTGATTGCGCGTTTAACATGATGTCATCATTTCTGATTTAATTACTACACGCAAGCCCCACCCCAGTCTGGGCCGGAAGTGATCGCAAGGGATATGGTTACCTGAAGAACTCTATCAGTGCCTTGTCCGTGTTCGCAGACGGCGGCAGGTTGGTAAAAATCAGGGTCCTGGTTTTCTATTAAGAAAAAAAAGAATCCACATTTGAGTTATGGATGCTGCACGCAATTTGACAAAAAAACCTGAAACGATACATAAGTTAATAGGCCTTGCATACACAAATTGGCATTGGAATAAATGACCTTATGACATAGCTTGGCGTGCACAAACAGCGTATTTAGTCCTGAAGATGACGTTTTTGATAGCCGTGGTAGGTATTAATGTTGGCGTCAAAGAAACGGACATTGATTAAAATATTGATTTAATGTTGATTAAAATACCATATTAAAATATACGAACATTATAAGTCGGCTTCTTCCATGATCATATTTCTATCATAGCTCACGTATGACTCGCCTACGATTTACTACAATTATTATCTTTTCCTTGGTTTCTAACATGGAAGCTGGACCGATTCACATGACTCACAATTGACTCTATTGCCTCTATTGGTATATATGTATCGTCCAGTGGGAATCAAGCTACCCCATGAAGATACTGCTCATGACACTCACAAGCACATTAATGACTTACGGTCTGGACCGGTATGCATAATAAGGGGAGGGGGTGTAGCTTTTCCGCGATTGGCATCCAGGCATTCTTGGAGATTCGCAAATAGCTGTTGGCAATTTTTTGGAGATCGTTATCCGTATTAGCCGTCTGTGAATTCCTTGATATTCGCGATATCACCTTTAAAACGTGTTTTTTCTCCGCGCCCAGTCCGGAGCAGTTCTCATCTTGGAGATTCGATGCTACTTTCCCTAATTTGGGGGGATTCGCGATTCAGAGTGGGTATCCCCCATAACAATGGTGCAAGTTATACGCATCTGCCTTTCCATAATAGTTCTCCTGCTTGTAGTGGCGGGGTTAAAAATCCAGAAATTATATTTAATGTACTTTTGGCAATTTCCAGGGTGAATATTACATTAATTTTGGACCAGTTAGATGCTAAATTACATTTTCTGCTTAGCGTTAATTTGATTTACGTATTGCTATGTAAGGTTCCCAACGAAAAGTAGGCCTATCACACGGTTCTAATGATTCACTGCGAGATTACTTACGAGTTCCTCTTTCCTGGAGGCCAGGTACGTGTTCTTGAAGCGGTGCATGAAGACCAAGGCCAGCACCAGATAGACCAGGGACACGACCGCGTGAAGCCATAGCAGCGGGGAGCTGGATGCCACAAACACAGACCACGTTACAGGAGTGGGGTGTGTAGGGTGTGGTGGAGGGGGGGGGGGGGGGAGGGCGGGACAGGTTTGTTTGGTATATATATATATGCCAGGTAGACGGGCATTGTACCTTGCAATGAAGGTCGTGGTCAATATCGGAGACGAACAAGATGAGTTGTATGTAGAGGGTTAAATCGACTTAAAAGTATCGACATTGCGCTGATTACCAGCCATATGCATGCATATCTCATCAACTACTATGACAATGACTAATCAATGACCAGCTTCTGCCCTGCTATGTAGGATGAGATTTCATTATTTGGAAAATAATAACCGTGAATTTAATATTATGCATTTAAACTGCTATTTAGCACCGATATATCACCGGATATTGACATCTTAACATATTGTGGATATTACAATTACAATGGGCATTGGGATGAAACAATGTCTGAAATATGCATGTTTTGCATGAAAAACACCCAAAAGAATTATAAGTTATATATAAGCTGTACACTGCTATTATATATCAGCAGTATACTGTTATTATATATACGCTTTATACTGCTATTATATATATATATATATGTTGTACATTACTACTATATATTTTAATACATGTTGTATACTGCTATTATATATTTAAATATATGTTGTATACTGATATTATATTTTTTAGTTCTACAATGTTTTTTGCGACTCAAATCCGATCTCAGCCAATAGGGAGTTAGAAGTATTCCGCAGCGAAATAAATGCTAATAAATGTGAACAATTACGTGATTACAACGAAATTAAATTCGTGTATCATATTGACAAATACGGTAACCAACACTGGACGTACCATACACCGAATGTACAGTGAATGCAAGGGTATTTAGCAGTGCATGAAGCCACGCGAGGCATCTCCAGAGGAGAGGAGGGTATGCTGAGGAGGGTTGGGGCACATCCTATCAGGCGGCTTATACAGTTGGATCCCGGCCCTCCCCCTTACATAACCAAAATGATGCCTAATAACAATAGTCACAATTTATGTATGAATTGATAAATGAATAATTAATTTATGATATGCAACAATTAATAGTTAATGACTAAAGATAAGTAACGCTTGGCTCCCCTATGGGCCATATGATATTTGATCAGGACAGACTTTATCACACGGAGGTTGTTGTGTGTGTCTTCAAATTCAAGAGCTGGGAGCAGCAAAATGAGACGTGTGAGAATTATTCAATATACACGCACTAACGCCCGCTTCTTTTATATGTAATTTCTGCAGCTAAAAAAACCCACCTCACGGGAATCACCCCTGAAAATTGCCCAATAATAACTCTCGCTTTAAAGTAAAAATAATGGAAGTGATAGGCATGAAAGAACGTCCGAATGATGAATTCGAGTGTTATTTAATTCCCATCTCTGCACGATATAATAGACTCAGCGGTATACACTGAAATATCTGGGCAACATATGGGATTATATTAAAATGCAAGTCGCACATGTAGGCCTACAAATGTTGCATAGAATATGAACTTCGCTCTGGCAGACCATTTTCCGCACACAGTTGAAGCATGAGTTGTATTGTACTGTCAGCCTAGCGAGTGCCTTGGTTACGATGTTGTTACAGTTTGACAAACAGTTACAGCTAGTGTGCAAACAGCTGCCACATTACAATTTCACAACGTTCCTTTTCATATATGGTATAGACACAAAAGCCAAACCGACAATAGCCGACATGTGTGTGCGTTACTACACATAATAATTCCCCCATTCATAGATATATTATTCAGGCCTTTGTTAGCTTGGTTGGTTTATACACAGGGTTTATGTGTGTGTTGGGGTTGGCGCGGATACAGGATTTTGAGAAACAAAACGTTGGATGGCGTTTCATGTTGCGTGGGAACGGGGCTTGGCGGGGAGGGGGGGTCCACATATAAGATGGCGCACATTTTGCATTGAAAAAGGTAAACCTCACTAAAAAATATTTGATCCGCTCCTGCCGTGCACTATTCGCATAACAAGACATTCGTATCACTCGGAGAAACATTAGAGTATCACGCAAGTTACTTCACCCAAATTGTCCGCTTAACATATAGTAACACTTGTCACTTGTCTCGCAACACCATGCTAACAATCTCGACTTTCCCTGCTTCGTCGAAATAATGATCAATGAAATATCGATTTTTCTTAGACAACCACGGCTCTTCGATTTGACCTTTCATTGGTATACCTATCAACAGGGATCTGGAAGGGTGGGGGGTGGGGGGGGGCAGTGTCCATTGTATACATATATATATACATACATGTATATTTCCCTGTACAAAGCATTGTGCAGAAACAACCAAATATGCCTCAACCACAGAAATAAAATATCAACACAATATAATAAAGACACCACCGCTCGGCAACATCAATAAGAGCATGCATGTGCTATATATATATATACAAGAACGACTATACAAGACCGTGTTGGTAAAACTGGCGCACCCAGACCACACGTACTTTGCATCTATGTTGGCTATGGTAGTTTTACCAAAGGCGGCTGTATCCATGACTACGGTAGCATTGAGTGTAGGGGAGGATTAATATAATCAGTCTATCAGTCTATCTTGGTAAACAGTCTTTTATTACCTATTTAGCCTTCTGGAAAGACCCCACAAACATAACTATAATATAAGTTAGGCCAATGCGTTTCTTTTGTATCAGCTTGAGACCAATGGAGCTGAACTTTGCTCAATCATTAACACTATGGAAACATATGCACACAAATGTAATGAAACATCATTAATCAGTTCTATTCTCTGGCCGACTCATCACTGAATATTCAAGTAGGGGTGTGTCACTGAATGATCAATTCGTATAGTTACTAACCAAGAAAATCATTCTGTGTCCACGTTATATTGAAGAAAGAAGATAGTTTGGTACAGATTTTCAATCATGTATGATTTTTAAGTACTGCATTGCTAGTTTTTCTTAAAATGAAATAAAAAGGAAACAAAGACAGAAGATAACTCACCCAGGTTGCCGTGGTAATTGACAGGCAGAACGACGCCAGTGGATACGAAGCAGACGACAATTAAATAGACAATGAGGTACTTCTGAAAGACGAGGTAGATGAGGGCGTCCGGACCGCACTTGCCGGAGATTTGGGGCTCCCTACAGGTAAAAAAAGAGAGTTATACAGGGGAGAAAATACAGCCTCGTTAGTCTGATTAGTATACATGTTTATGGTGTCGATGAACAATTAGTCGCTGTTTTCACTGTCACCATTTGCGATGCGAAATCTTGTGAGAAGGGAATTGTAAATTCCATAATAATTTGAAACACATTTCGATAGCAGCTTTAACAATTAACTATATCCCGCCCCGCCTCCTACTGCATATATATATGTAAATGGGGGGTGGGGTGGGGTGGGGGGGGGGTATTCATAAACCACGCGAAACCCATTGACGCATGGAATTTGGCAGGCCCATATTATACAGTCCCTGGCGTCGTGACGCTGGTAACTGCCGTATCTATTGTGATTACTGTCATATTGTATGTACACGTAGAACACACCCCGTCAGTGAGCTTAGTTGTGAAATGATTTGGAAATAACTTTTAAAAATGGCTCCTGGTAAGCTATGCGGGGTTGATGAATACCGCCCTAGGCGTCTCCATAACAAGTTAAAAACATCATATTTGCAATAAACAAACAAAGCTGGAACACCCGGGGCGATAATTTGCAGACGGAAGTAAGCGACCATGGCTCACAAAAACTCACCTTAATCTTAATAAGGTTCCTACCCAACCGAAGTAGTACTGAAAAGAAATACAATAAAAATAACTTGCTTTAAGCCTGCATGATGGAGAATCCTGATTCAGTTATACATCGGCCGTATGTTAAACTACAAAGCGTAAGCTCGATATACCGACGCAACTATATGTGCTGGTTATACTGTGTGTACCAGGCGGTATATGTGCTGGTTATACTGTGTGTACCAGGCGGTATATGTGCTGGTTATACTGTGTGTACCAGGCGGTATATGTGCTGGTTATACTGTGTGTATCAGGCAGTATATGTGCTGGTTATACTGTGTGTACCAGGCGGTATATGTGCTGGTTATACTGTGTGTACCAGGCGGTATATGTGCTGGTTATACTGTGTGTACCAGGCGGTATATGTGCTGGTTATACTGTGTGTACCAGGCGGTATATGTGCTGGTTATACTGTGTGTACCAGGCGGTATATGTGCTGGTTATACTGTGTGTACCAGGCGGTATAATTGCTGATTATACTGTGTGTACCAGGCGGTATATGTGCTGGTTATACTGTGTGTACCAGGCGGTATATGTGCTGGTTATACTGTGTGTACCAGGCGGTATATGTGCTGGTTATACTGTGTGTACCAGGCGGTATATGTGCTGGTTATACTGTGTGTACCAGGCGGTATATGTGCTGGTTATACTGTGTGTACCAGGCGGTATATGTGCTGGTTATACTGTGTGTACCAGGCGGTATATGTGCTGGTTAAACTGTGTGTACCAGGCGGTATATGTGCTGGTTATACTGTGTGTACCAGGCAGTATATGTGCTGGTTATACTGTGTGTACCAGGCGGTATATGTGCTGGTTATACTGTGTGTACCAGGCGGTATATGTGCTGGTTATACTGTGTGTACCAGGCGGTATATGTGCTGGTTATACTGTGTGTATCAGGCAGTATATGTGCTGGTTATACTGTGTGTACCAGGCGGTATATGTGCTGGTTATACTGTGTGTACCAGGCGGTATATGTGCTGGTTATACTGTGTGTACCAGGCGGTATATGTGCTGGTTATACTGTGTGTACCAGGCGGTATATGTGCTGGTTATACTGTGTGTACCAGGCGGTATATGTGCTGGTTATACTGTGTGTACCAGGCGGTATAATTGCTGATTATACTGTGTGTACCAGGCGGTATATGTGCTGGTTATACTGTGTGTACCAGGCGGTATATGTGCTGGTTATACTGTGTGTACCAGGCAGTATATGTGCTGGTTATACTGTGTGTACCAGGCGGTATATGTGCTGGTTATACTGTGTGTACCAGGCAGTATATGTGCTGGTTATACTGTGTGTACCTGGCGGTATATGTGCTGGTTATACTGTGTGTACCAGGCAGTATATGTGCTGGTTATACTGTGTGTACCAGGCGGTATATGTGCTGGTTATACTGTGTGTACCAGGCAGTATATGTGCTGGTTATACTGTGTGTACCAGGCGGTATATGTGCTGGTTATACTGTGTGTACCAGGCGGTATATGTGCTGGTTATACTGTGTGTACCAGGCAGTATATGTGCTGGTTATACTGTGTGTACCAGGCGGTATATGTGCTGGTTATACTGTGTGTACCAGGCGGTATATGTGCTGGTTATACTGTGTGTACCAGGCGGTATATGTGCTGGTTATACTGTGTGTACCAGGCGGTATATGTGCTGGTTATACTGTGTGTACCAGGCGGTATATGTGCTGGTTATACTGTGTGTACCAGGCGGTATATGTGCTGGTTATACTGTGTGTACCAGGCGGTATATGTGCTGATTATACTGTGTGTACCAGGCGGTATATGTGCTGGTTATACTGTGTGTACCAGGCGGTATATGTGCTGGTTATACTGCGTGTACCAGGCAGTATATGTGCTGGTTATACTGTGTGTACCAGGCGGTATATGTGCTGGTTATACTGTGTGTACCAGGCAGTATATGTGCTGGTTATACTGTGTGTACCAGGCGGTATATGTGCTGGTTATACTGTGTGTACCAGGCAGTATATGTGCTGGTTATACTGTGTGTACCAGGCGGTATATGTGCTGGTTATACTGTGTGTACCAGGCAGTATATGTGCTGGTTATACTGTGTGTACCAGGCGGTATATGTGCTGGTTATACTGTGTGTACCAGGCGGTATCTTCTCGGCGCATCGTTACAATATTGTTACCAAATGGCGCACGCGATTGAAGTATAACTGCTCAGCTGTGAAACGGCTCACGATAGATGGTATCGTGTATGAACAGCTGTATGCTCGTGTATGAGCAGTAGTAATATTGTGGTAATTTTCTATTCAGGACGCTTTAACCAATTCTGGTCATATCGCTTCAATGGGAGAATGAAGAGAAGAGCGGAGCCATATATCCCCTGGGGTTAACCACCTTGCTCCTTGCGAAGAAGGACATGGGATCTTTATCCTGCGACCATAGATACATGACCACATCGGGGCTCGAACCACCGATCCACGTGCCTTTCCTGTCAAAGCATACTTAATACTGAGGCAATAGGCCTATTAGGTTTACTTGTAATGTTAAAAGGTCAATCACCATGAAACATTGATCACGTAAGGGTAAACTAACTGCGGCTTTGTAACTCTAAGGGCGTGCCATGCGTGTCAAATAAACGCAACTCTGGCAATAGAAAGGAAAACTTGAAATGCAAGCCTCGTATTGTTTAATATCATTGATATAAGCGTGAAATTAGACGATATAGATATTCGCCATATTTTGACCCAAGTTTTTCGCCAATTTGCGACGAAAGTTATTGGCTACTTTTCGACAAAAGCTATTGGCTAATTTTCGTATCTCAATATCATCGATCTTATCTGACAGGAATAATGTTCGTTTGGTTGATGTGGCTAACTTACAAAGAGTCGACCCCAGCACGAGTCACCCACAGCCTCGGCCTCCGGCCCAGTAGCCCTGAAACAGAGCACACAATGTATGCATGAATGGGCATGACGGTATCTGTGTTTATAATAACCAGTGGTAACAGAGGGGATGGAATCATGGCCCAAATGTAAAATTTGAAACAAATTCATTCAGACAATTTACTAATCAAATTCATGCTACCACAGACTTTCACATACCGCTACCCCCCCCCCCCCCATCTCTCAAATCCATATGCTACCACACACTTTTACGAACCGCTACCCCCATCCCATCTCCCTAATCCATGCTACCACACACTTTCACAAACCGCTACCCCCCTCCCATCTCTTGATCATTGTTCTTAATCGTAAGTCCCCCCCACCACTCCCAACGTCAACTTGAGCACACCCCCCCCCCACACACACACCCACACACACACACAAACACACAGACGAGTTTGTGCTTTTCGCCCCTGGGATGGCCCACCATTTGTTACACAGCCCTTGCCCCCAGCCAGCCAGCCATCCAGCCACTCATCCGGTCATCAGGCGTGAGTCACTCATTGATCCCCTATGGATCTCGCCATGTTTTTTTCCGTACAAGTTGCCCACCGTGCTTCACGAACGTTCATCTCGCAAAAGCAATGCCAAAATCAATGGCCCAGTTAGGATCTCACATTGGACGACGCGAAGTCAGGCCATGCCTTCATACAATGTTAGGCTATAGATATGTGTACATCATTTTTCTTGCATGATATATATATCCACTTTATGTCTGACGCCGTATAGCCCATATCCTCAACTATTGTAAACTAATAGTAGGCCTACATCATCCATTGGCTGAATATCGCAGTAGCATGTCGTCAGTTCACAACCAATATACAACCATTAACAAACGCTATAACAAGATGCGGCTCCCGAACTCGGCACTCAGATTAATTAATTAATTAACTATTTGAAATAGTTCTGTCGATTTCGAAATACCCAGCATACTTATACATATGCATTGTAAGTGAATTGAAAAATTGGTGTTCTGGGTTGCTGACACTGTATTGGGAAGAGAGAGGGGTGGGGGGGGGGTATACTGCGTGCCCGTCGAGTCTACGAGTGCCCGTCGAGTCTACGAGTCGAACTGCTTCCAATCCCCATCCACCGCAAATGTCTCATGCTGTGACGCAGCTATTATCGAGTCAGTGGCCCTGTTCTTCAATACATGTACATGTATCTCTGAGCAGGTAGGCCCCTCCATTCACATCTAATATTCCGCACAAAATAATTGTGTTGCATAACGAACCAATGCACACAAGGGGTAATTAGGCTAGGCCAAGGACCCTCCCGGAACGATCAACGATAAATGGATGAATCATGCCCCAGATTAGATGTCCGGGCCCGGATTCGATGGGATCTGGGATAAAGTGCCCTAACCACTACACCAGGGAGACCGCTTTTACATAAGAAATGTGTCTGTAGCCTATTATTGAACATCAGCCGTTCATCCACTGGCATCCATCAGGGTATTAGCCAGGGACCCACCTGCCCGCCGGATGGGCGGGCAGTTTCAACTTTGGCGGGCAGATTTTCAATTTGGCCGGCACCCAGGGGCTGTTTTTTTCGCCCAAAAAGGGCCTTTTTAATTGTCAGGAGGTTTAGAAGAAAATTGTATATGACGTCGAGAACTACTTGTGTTTATAGAATTGTAAATTGCGAGCTCAAAATGCGACCTGATCGGTGTACACATCTTGTGTGTGTACACTGAAAACTTTTTTTACCAATCAAAATTTTGGCTGGCACAAACAAAATGCTGGCTAATACGCTGGCATCCATCTTGCCATGGGTGGTAAAGACTTACCGGGGTCTTCCTAGAGTAAATCGACGAACGAGGATGAATATGATCATAAGAATCTGCAAAGGAATGAAATATGTAAGCCTCGACGGATAAGGGAAAGTGGTCAAAGTTAGACATTATCCTACCAGCCAGCCTTAAAATCTTTCTTGATAAACGGTTGATATGTTTTGTTTGAGGAACACCTGTAGTTCAGATGTTACAGTGCTCGAGTACCTTCCTTGTACAAGCTGATCATTGGACATTATAGGATTTCTTGTCCCAATTAGCCGAGTTTCATGCAGTTTAATCAATAGGGCGACGATGTCTAATGTTAACATATCATGTGCATATATGACATCAATAAAGTTACGATGTGATACTCAGTTGAACAAGTAATAATAAGAGGTATGGAAGGGTAAATGGCGACACGCGAGTCAGGCATATTTGCAAAATCGACATTCGACAATGACCCCCAAAATCCGACACCGAGGATACGAAAAAGCGACATCGACACATATTTTTGTCACAAAAAGCGACACGGAACGTCATGAAAAATCGACATTCGACACGGAGAATTTTGCAAAAAAATCGACACTGGACACTGGAACGGTATTGTAATACATCTTAAACCCACCTTCCCGACCCCGACCAACTGCGCACACAAACTTCACTTCAATTTCATCTTGAAAAGGAGATCCTGGGTTCTTTCATTCGCAAAGAAATCCATTAAATTAAGCGCACTATCGTTACTTACCACCCAGAGAATCACGGCAAGCGTGAAATTTTCGGGGATGCCGCTGTATCCATTATAGAAATAGTAAGTGTTTGTGACATTATTGAAGTATCTCCGGATACATTTGACGTTGACATCCAGCGGCACGAAGTGAGTCACCTCCGGCGTCTGATTGGACGATGCCATGGAGATCGCTGACGTCATAACTGACGCTATGACATCATCAGCGATGAAGACAATGTACCTGCAGGGATAGAAATGTGTAATTCGTCAGATTTCCTCATTGAATTTAATGTATGTCTTATTTTAATTACAACCGCTATATAGGCTATATAACAGAGGATAAATATTGGCATGATTCAATCAACATTGGGAGCAGATACATGCATTTAACATGCTTGCGTCATTCAAAGTGGCACACTATTTAAATGGATTCAATGGATTCCAGCCTTAGCAGATGAGGTTTGAGCAACATTAAGGGTCTGTCACTAACAACGGATAAGGTGCGTTTGTTGCAATCTGTGAACAAGGACATGCAAGGTCGCGTTTTATCTGCCTTACGCGAAAGATCAACACCTCAGTGTTGTTCTTTTATGTAAGTAATCCGTTTGTTCAGTTTTCAGAAGTATGAGTAGAGGGGTGGTCAGAATGTTCTCGTCGGCACCGAATGCTGTTAGACACCACAAATGGGAGGAAGGGGGGGGGGGGTCTATTTTGACGATAACTGGCTAAATTCACGCATAGGTTTGCCTTTGCTTAACAAGCTGACGAGAAACCACGGTCAACGGGATTCGTTTTAGTTTAGTTTGACTTCTCGCAAAATCCGATTTCGATTACTCTGGTAAAGATTTGCCTACATTTTAATCCCGGGAGGGTTCCGAATACATTGCTGGGTTTGTTGGGGGGGGGGGGGGGTAAAGCCTTCACCCTTTGTCCCCGCCAAAATCCGCTTTGAAGGGGTATTTTTTCCCGCTAAACCGCACTATGAACGCACACTTTCCGAGACCCCGCCCCCCCCCACCCGGCCGCACGTATTACAATATCCGCTGTGTTGGGGCATCTTTTTCATCACAAATGTCCGCTCTCACGGGCATCAAGGCACCCGCGGAAGCCCCCCGCCAGATTTGTATAATAGTGCCCCCCGGGAGTTTAGCCCCGTTATCAAGGGGGTCATAAACATTTCACATCTAGCTCACTCAATCTGGATACGACCTCAGTGTGAACACTTAATCTGGATACAACTCCAGTGTGAACACTCAATCTGGATACGACGCCAGTGTGAACACTCAATCTGGATACGACGCCAGTGTGAACACTCAATCTGGATACGACGCCAGTGTGAACACTCAATTTGGACACGACCTCAGTGTGAACACTTAATCTGGATACGACCTCAGTGTGAACACTCAATCTGGATACGACCTCAGTGTGAACACTCAATCTGGATACGACTCCAGTGTGAACACTTAATCTGGATACGACTCCAGTGTGAACACTTAATCTGGATACGACCTCAGTGTGAACACTCAATCTGGATACGACACCAATGTGAACACTCAATCTGGATACCACACCAGTGTGAACACTCAATCTGGATACGACCTCAGTGTGAACACTCAATCTGGATACGACGCCAGTGTGGACACCCAATCTGGATACCACACCAGTGTGAACACTCAATCTGGATACGACCTCAGTGTGAACACTCAATCTGGATACGACCTCAGTGTGAACACTCAATCTGGATACGACCTCAGTGTGAACACTCAATCTGGATACGACTCCAGTGTGAACACTTAATCTGGATACGACTCCAGTGTGAACACTCAATCTGGATAAGACTCCAGTGTGAACACTCAATCTGGATACGACCCCAGTGTGAACACTCAATCTAGATACGACCTCAGTGTGAACACTTAATCTGGATACGACCTCAGTGTGAACACTCAATCTGGATACGACCTCAGTGTGAACACTCAATCTGGATACGACTCCAGTGTGAACACTTAATCTGGATACGACCCCAGTGTGAACACTCAATCTGGATACGACCTCAGTGTGAACACTTAATCTGGATACGACCTCAGTGTGAACACTCAATCTGGATACGACCTCAGTGTGAACACTCAATCTGGATACGACTCCAGTGTGAACACTTAATCTGGATACGACTCCAGTGTGAACACTCAATCTGGATACGACCTCAGTGTGAACACTCAATCTGGATACGACTCCAGTGTGAACACTTAATCTGGATACGACTCCAGTGTGAACACTTAATCTGGATACGACCTCAGTGTGAACATTCAATCTGGATACGACCTCAATGTGAACACTCAATCTGGATACGACCTCAGTGTGAACACTCAATCTGGATAAGACTCCAGTGTGAACACTTAATCTGGATACGACCCCAGTGTGAACACTCAATCTGGATACGACGCCAGTGTGAACACTCAATCTGGACACACCAGTTTGGAGACCAAATAGGGGTCCGGAAGGGGTGGTCCAGTGTCCAATGTCGAATGTTGATTTTTCACGACGTTCCTTGTCGCTTTTTGGCTACGTACAGTGTTGTTTGCTCAAAAATCTGTGTCGATGTCGCTTTTTCAGATATCCTTTGTCGGTATTTGGGGGTCAATGTCGAATGTCGACTTTTCAAATATGCCTGTGAATGCGTCGCGTATCGCCATTTACCCCTTCCTCTATCAATCCAGATTCGACCCCAGTGTGTTGTTTAAATTCGATCCTCACGACACACTATAAAAGGCAGGTGGGCACCATATGGGACCCAAATGGTAGATGTAGCGTGTGCCAAACAACCGCTTTACAATGCGGCAGCTGCAGCTGCATCATTCACAATGTGGACGACGTGGTCGAAAAGAGATCTAAGCACATATATATCGCCCTATTACTGCCCCGCTAGAGCTACAACCCAACAAGGTACGCAACCTCAGATTATAGTATAGACGGAAAAGACCTGATGATGCCCTCGTCACGTACCTTGTATGGTGATGATCATGAGATATCCGCCACGCCCCGGAAACATATCCTTTCGAAGTCAGGCGAGACACTGCAAGAACGACATGTTTCTAGACGAAAATAAACGACAGTAACGTTAGCAGACAGGTATACGGTAGGAGTCGATCGAGTACGTAGCGGGGGTTGGAGGAGTTGGGGGGTCTCTCGACTTCCACCGCCTGCCGTGTTGGCAAACTCACACCAGCGCAGACGACACAAAATCGATATTCAATATGGCGGGAAGCAGACGGCGGCGAGTTGGTCGGCCTGCCAGGCGCGGCATGGGCGCTTACGCTGGGCCTCCTGGAGGGCTGCTGGCAGTGGTAGGGCCCCAGAGGGGCTTTTTCGACACGGCGACACGGCGATTTTTAAAATCGACAACGCGACATTGGGGTTGTCTTAGAATCGACATGCGACATAAGACTTAGCGACACGGCGACATAGGACTTTTCTTAAAATCGACACGCGACATGGACCTTTTCTTAAAATCGACACGCGACATGGACCTTTTCTTAAAATCGACACGCGACATGGCAACCCCCCCTCAGGGGCCCTAGTGGTATACGTTTCACACTGTATATGTAGGTGTATGCCCAACACCCACGCAGCCTGACGGCGAGGGAACGAACCCATCCAGCCCTCTGATGTCAGCGGATGATGATGATGCAGTAGCTCGCGTTGGTATTTAAAGGTCACCCGTCCATCGAGTTTGAATGACGATGACGGAGAGGCAGGCCGCAAAAGCTCAACCTCGTCAAAGAGTAAACAAAATCCTGTTTTTATCCAGTTATATCCACTTACCGCCTTTTTAACCCCAACCTTGTACAAATAAATTTTGCAAACTGTATTTTGCGAAATGACTAACCGCTGTCGTCGCCAGTGGCATCGATTCATCACTGGAAATAGCACTATTCCGTTTGAACTGTAATATTCATTTGAACTGTAATATTCCTTTAAACTGTAAATATTCCTTTAACCTAATATTCAGTTGAACTGTAATATTCATTTGATTATTATTTCATGAGAAATATGATATTCATTTCAAGAGCAATATTTTATTTTATTCAATAGACATATTTTATTTATTTCAATAGAAAGATTATATTTATTCCAATAGAAAGATTATATTTATTTCAATATAAATATCAGCTTTATTTTAATAGAATTACCAGCTTTATTTCAATAGAATTTTATATTATTTAAATAGAATATTATATTATTTCAATATAAGTATTACATTAGTTCAATACAAATATTATATTATTTCAATAGAAATATATTATTTCAATAGAAATATATTATTTCAATAGAAATATATTATTTCAATAGAAATATTTATTATTTCAATAGATATATTAGATTATTTTCATGTATATGTTCCATTTCCATGACTGCCCGTCTCCTGCGTACAGCGCTCCAGTATTTCTAACTGACTGGTAGTCTATTTCGATGGCGTAATATTTTGGGGATAAAATCTTGTGAAATCCGGGGTCCTAGAAGCTGGAAGACTCCTGACGTATACATGTATATGACAGGAATAGTGACTGTCATCCTCTGACCAGGCACCGTAAACCACCGACACAGAATCTTTCACCTGAACGGCGACGTACCAGGTAATTACCCCGGTGCCCTGACTGAGCCGGCCACACCCCTGGGTGTACCCCGGTCCACTAGTCCGAGGGGAAAATAAAACTCGACAAAACGTTATATATATAGGCCTAGATTGTAACCAATGACGGAGCGCGGAGCCATGGAGCCACGTCACCGGTTACTAACAGTGTAATATCAGCGCTATAGACAGCTAGGGAACCAGTAGTGCTAAATCACCATGGCCACTGTCGTGTACCTGTGGCCAGGGTGTTTTAGCACTAGGGAACCAGGCAAAACTTGAGGCGGCAAGGTGTATGACGTCACTCTCAGGTAGGTACAGCGTCTGCTGGTCTGGGTGTTGTCGAGGGGCAGGGATGGCGCGAGCCCACCAGTGGGGGAGTAACAAAGCCGTGGGTGAGGGTGAGATATACTATGCAATAATCTACCCCCCCCCCCCTGTGACGATCGATAGCAATATCTCAGGGCGTGGTGGGGGCGGGTATTTCCGCTTGTGTAATGCTGTGCAGGATTCCCTGGTGTCATGGATGTATATAGCGCAGTAGACCGCAGATCAACAGGTCTTTGGTTCGAATCCGGGCCCGGGCACCTAATATAGGGTATGTTTCATCGAATCAACCTTCAACGTTCTGGGAGGTTGTTTGGCCCTTAATTGTGTGCACAAAATTGGCCTAAAACACCAGTTCATTTCATTGCAATATGATACATTACACGTATCGAAGTGGATTATGTAGCGAAGCGCTCTGTGATTGTATAAGCTATGTGATAATGTCGATCTTTGATACAGGTGTATGCCACAAATTATTTTAATGGGATATATCGCAAATGATTGATTTGATAATGATGTAGAATGTGGTTATTCCGAGGACACGATGCGGGCTCCGGCATTTATGTTGATTTTCAAAGATATGTTGAAAAGGCACTTTCAGCACAAAGTACATTATTTTGGCAATTTCTCCATAGGAACAATTAACCTATTACAAAAGACCATCTGCATTAATTATAGAAGATAGTCAGTTGCGTTCGGAGTTGATTATCTTTCAAACTACATATTAGGTCATTTTATCTTTGCAGTTAGCATCAAGGAGAAACAGAAGAAGCGTCCAGGGAGGTGTCGGCAAGACAACTACGATTTATGATATTTTCCATTAATTTCTTCATCAGATCAATAAGAACGCACCCGGGACAATTAATTAGGATTATATAACCCCCACCCCCCCCCACACACACACACACCACCACCAATGCAGGCGTCTGAGCGCAACTTCATCCCTTGCTGGTCACCCGCGGCTGATTACCAACTGATTAGTGAAAAGTCCGTTTACTCTTCTACCAACTGCCCACCCCCCCCCCCCCCCACCACCGAGAGAATTTCAGGAGCTTCGCGGTGCCGTTCCTAGTTTATCCCACACAGTTCTTACAACTTACACCATTTTGAAGAAACAGTGCCATTATAGTACAGACTGACAGCTTATAACTACAGTATCCGAGACAGTTTCGTTCGTACTAATGATGAATATGTCAATATCAGATTGTGGAACCTGTAATCCATGGCTTCATTTCCTCCTAGCGGAGTCCTGTGACTTGTGTTTATTAATAAGCTCCCCGGCAGAACAATAAAGACACCCGTTTCTCACAGAACCATTCCAGATTTAAACCAATTCAAAGCAAACGAACCAACAAGATGCATCAACGGCAAAATATCAATCAAGCTTTATTGAGATGTATACAGCTTAAACAGTAATGACCAAGATAACAAATTCAATTGTACTTTCTACACAGAGACCTGTCGATCAGAGGCCTGCTCATCAGGCAATACCAGACGCAATAACTTATACTGAAGATCATATGAGTTTTAGACCAAGTAATCCAATACTTTCCCCATGGAGAAACTTGCAGGTGGCATGTAGCAAGAGATATGCCCTAGCGATTGTCGGATATTGCAAACCACTTTCATTGTTATACAGTAGATATTTTCGGAATTCATCGGTAGACGGAGCCACTCGTGCTACCAGCACTGTGAGGTGGAATGCTTGCGAACCAAGGCGTATTACACACTCAGCTGCCACTATCAACCCCATAATAGTATACTTGAACAATATCGCGATGCATATTTAAATGAATTGAAAAAACCTCAAATGGGAAAGTCGGTGGGCGAGTTCATTCTTTGAGTAGTGTGGACGGAATGGCAATAGAGGTAAATATAAATAAATATATATAATTACATACAGATGTGCAACGTTGATTACCTTGAATGTGTAAACGGCATAATACTCTCACAACTGCGACAAGCTTCTAAACAAGACACGGGCATCCCGGCTCAGTTCAAACAAAGCTTGATGGAGGTCGTGCCTTGATACCAAGAACCGATCGTTTGGCTAAGTATAAGCGCGTACCGTTGCTACAGTATAGCTCACATGTATGTTTTACTCACCACTCCCATTGGTGCAATTCTATATTTCGTCACCGTTTACATGAACATAGAACCAGAGTTGTCGGTTGCAACGACAGGGAGGCCCTGTAACGGAAGTCCTAGTGCGCAGGTCTCATTCTGGATGGCGCCAAAACAAATTTCACTGAATTTAACATATGATATGATAACGACTATGATAACGGAATTACGTCGCTATGTTTGAACTGGTCAGGAGGGAATTTCGGCGAATTATATAGTTTGACTATAGTCACTATAAGCAGCGCGTGTAGTCCTAATCTTTCTGGCCAAGTTAGTAATCATGGCTGCTACTTTGGACTGATAAAGACGTCCGTACCAAGGGACATTCCCATATACTAATAGCGGGTTCTCAGTGACGGTGCTTGGGGCCTTTACCACTTGGCCCACTCAGCTACATATAGGCGTTTTGGAAAAAGACTACGACGTCAAAACAGTTAACACCCATGAAAGTGTATGGAATATATAGCAGGATAGCTACATGGGCAGTAGCCAGGTTCCCTTACAGCGCTATCACTGCAATCCGCGGATAACCGCGGCTACGTTAAACACTTTTCTAGTTGTTATCTGGCATTGGTACACGTTGGCGACCGCGGCAGGATACCTTGTCTTACGACATTCACTTCTGTCACACAAACAAAAGTCAATCAATCATAAAAAAAACGGTCTTAACATACATAAGTAGCGAGAGGCAGGACCCTCCCGATATGAGACAACCCCCTGACATTAATGAGATCAAATATATACCTTTCACACTTCTGCGGGAATGACTATAATCACTTATCACATATCATGTCACATATCATATCAACAGGACCTCCAGAGATCGACGTCACATGGACTTCACAGCATTTGACGGCGAGAAAATATTGCTTCTACCGGTAGTTATAACGTTACAAGTCGGTATTGACATGCAGACTGCAGTTGCGGCTCGTTTGAATGGTCACAGTGAATACATAACACAGGGATGTTACATAGACTGGCCCCCATCAACCATTGTTTCTGTGTTGGAGCCAGTGGGTAAAAGTTAAACCAAATTTAAGAGAGCCAGTTCTGCAGACGTTTCCATAGTAGCATGCGATACGTTGATGACCTTGACCCTGTTGTGCCACGCCCAAACCACGTGGACGAAATATTATATAGTTTACATGGTATTTTGATTGCCTTCGTGGTCACCCATGCGATTTACAGCGCCACCTAGACAGAGATTGATTTGTCATCGTCGTTTTATCACATCCCCCGTTGTGCGTTACAATAAATACACGCATACACAATAAGCTGGTTCCAAGGAGTGACAAATGGAGTAGCTGGGGTACCAGGCACGAGGAGCGGTCGGGGGTGAGTACACAAAGAGAGGTAATGTCTCGTGTTAAGCGAGTGAAGGCGGTCGTGTTGCCATGGCATCGAGACGGTAAGCGCGATCTTTACCTTGGCAGCTGACCGTCAAATACATCAATGGATTCTTACCCAAAGGGATATCTTGGGGGCGTGGGGCGATGGGGGTGGGGGGGAGCAAACTTCAGAATCAGCTTGCAATTAACTGGCCATAGGGTAGCTGTTACCGCCTAGGCAGATACTATACAAAGTTAGAGGTCTGGAAATTACTGACAATTAACAAAGGCCGCAGACCAGGCAGGCCAAAACCATAATGGTTTAATCAACAGTACCATAATGCATCGCTCATACGACCAGCCCCGTATTGTGAATACTTGACGACAAGCATACGTGCTGAACTTATTGCTGAACTACACGTGACACGTGGGTGAATGTGGGTGTCTGAGGCTGGGGAGGGGAGGGGGGTGAACAAGAGGGTGAGTAAGTTTAGTGTTCGGCTGAGAGCTAGGATACATGCTACAGGGCGTGTAGTAGGGAGGGAGCGGAGGCGGGAGCGGGGGCTGGGGGGTCAGCCTCGGCTAGGATACATAATACCGGGCGTGTAGTAGGGAGGGGCGGAGGCGGGAGCGGGGGCTGGGGGGTCAGCCTCGGCTAGGATACATGATACAGGGGCGTGTAGTAGGGACGGAGCGGGGTGGGGGGGTCAGCCTCAGGACTTCGTCACTGTGCCCAGCATCTTTTCCATCTTGTCGTCGTTTCTCAGCGTGTTGTGTTTAATGGCGGCGATCAGGTCCAACTGATCCCGGTAGGCGGCGTCCAGCTCCCCGAGCTGCGCGCGCAGCGGCTCTACGCAGCTTTCTGTCACACTGAAACAAGCAGAGAACGCGTTGTGATTGCTTGACATATTTACTTTATATAGCCTTCGATATGAATCTCAAGCCACATTTCTGAAATAGAAGGGGTGGAAACAGCAGTGGTGAAACAGAGACAGCATATATATACCAGGGGACGGCTGGGTGAACAAACCTCAGCGTACCTTCCACGTCATATTTCTAAGAAAGATTAGTTCGGGAAATCCGAAAAACAAACAGGCAAATACATGTACAAAATTGGCTGAAAATAGGCACTTTAATACGTATCGATCTTAACTATCATATAACACACACAGGCAAGTAAAACAAGAGGCAGCAACTGCGACAACCTAATGAACGATACAAATGTATATAAGTACCTTCTATACATATTACACTACTCGAAATCTGTATTATGGTAGGTTGAGATATATCTTTATAAAAAAAAGTACAAAGGCAACCGAGCAACGTTCCCCACGTGAAGTCACACCTTGTTAATATGTGATTTCGGCCGATCGCAGTGACCCCATTACCACAGTCACAGACTGTATGCCATTTACCGCACCATTACCACCATCACCATTTCAGACACTGAAAACAAGCCATCTATGTCTACACCCAACACCAGGATGTATCGCCGCGTGGTTTTTCGGGCTGATTTGGGTCAAGAAACCGCCCCGACCAAGGTTGGTTGCATATTCAGGACGCTTTACCCAATTCTGGTCATATCACGTCAACGGGGGAAGGAAGGAAAGAACTGAGTCATGTCCTCCGGGGTAACCCCCTATACTACTCTTCGCGAAGAAGGACATGGGATCTTTATCCTGTGACCACACACACAGACATGACCACAGCGGGGCGCGAACCACCGATCCTCGTGCCGTTAGGCCCTGCAGGGACAATTCCCTTGGTGGGATGAACCATGCTCCAGGCGCAGGTACGAAGGCGCGGCGAACCCACGACCACTATAATTAGGGTGGACAGATGGATTCGGCGTTTTATGACCCCAACGTGGACTAAACCTGTCCAAAGAACCTCCCGGGATAATGCCATGAAAGGATAAAAACGGTTCCAGACACTGCTGTTTACTACATTACCAGGCTTGTGATTGACCCCTCACGAAAAAAAAGAGAGATAAAGTAGGGCTATTTGTCCCCCCAAAAGTAGAGGAAAAAGTAGGGAATGGTAGGGACTCCAGGAAAAAAGTAGAGCAATCTTTTCTGCATATTTACTTTCCGAGATGACTTTTAACTTTACCACAGGATGAATAAATTATTACCTTGAGACCAGGCCAGATAACATACTGCTGTTTACTACCTTACCCATCGAGAACGGCGGTCTCCTTGATTAATAATAAACGTATCACCAGAGATATGCTGGGAAGAGGGGTAGAGAGATTAGCGGCGGGTGCGGCAGTCGGACAGTATGGGCTCGGGGATGGTGATGAAGACACTGATATGTAAATATATTGGATTTAATCGGTAGTACAGCACCGGCCTTGTATTAAACAATGTATTGTGGATATGTTAGTACATAGCATAGAACTACGACGACGCTCCCAGGACGTTCAGCCGTCGTCGCTCCAATCACCGCTAAAGTAGTAAACAGTGTCGTCAGTGGTCGTGACGTCATGACAAGCCATTGTGAACAATCCAAATATATATCATGTGACTATTAGTCAAACCCGGACTAAACAGGAGCTGAAAGAAAAGAGTCTACGCGTTAGAAGCCATCAGTGGTGAGCAAAGATCCCTTCGTATTGTCTTCCTAGCGCGCGAACAACCCACGTGACCATGGTTACCATGGAGACGGTCACATCTCCCGACAGGCCGACTCGACCATGGCAGTGATCCTGGACTGCCCAGACGACACGTGGTCCTTGGCGACGGCCACGTTCTGGAGCTGGCTCTCCAGGGCTTCTTCCAACTCCACCAGACGGCGCTCGAGAGGCGCCACGTGCTCGGCGCTGACACTGACAGGCATAGCAAGGTTAAGGTCACGACGGTAACGAACGCAGGCCTCCAACCATGTCGGCGTTTTACAGATCAATGCAGACTGTTACAGTTTGTAAGGCCAAGCAAATAAAAACCCTACTTTGCCCATGTAGTTAAATGTTCAATTGGTCTTCAGTTTATGAGGTCAACCAAACACAAATCTTTGTTGACTTTTTGATGTCAGTGCAAACATATCTAATGGCCAGTCAAACAAACATAAAGCATCCTTCGGCCCTCATACACTCCTTTCAACTTGTATTAAGGAATTTGCTTGTCAGCTGATTTTATTCTAACTAACAGAGAATAATCCAACTCAAACGAACGAAGAAGGTTTACCATCTGCATTCCCTTCCGCCATTACAGAAGTGAACTATCGTCAACCAAATACAGACCTTTGTTCCCTCTGTAAGGCCACAGCATTCTCTCTGTTCTCTCGCTTCCAGACTTCAAGCTCTTTCTGCATGGAGTCCAGATCTTCCTGGAGAAAGTCCAGGATCTTTCCGAGCGGATTGACGCTGCGGGTCAGAGTCTGGATACTGCCTCGCAGCTTGTCAATCTCCTTCTGCACCATCTCTCGTTCCTTCCGCTTGGCGGCGTCATTGACATGCGAGCGTTCCTAAAACAAGATTAGTTGGTCGGTTTGACCAGGCCACTTTTAAGCTCGGTAGGCCATATCGCGACAATGGAAAGGGTCAAAGTGGAGAAGAGCCATGTCGCCGGGATTATCCCCTTGCTCTTTGTAGGGACATGACATTGTTATCCTCCTCAAATATAGACATTTGAAAAGCTGGGATTCGAACTACGCACCGGCCTTCTGGGCGGGTACACCCCGAAAATAGCCTCGTGCGCTACCTATCACCACGGGGTGACCCTATACAACAAGGATAATGCGCGATAAAGGCAAGAAAATAATTATGAAGTAAACGCAATAAAAACACTGAATCCAATCATTAAAACACTGAAATACGCTTGGAGCAAGCAATAAATAATGAAAGTACACACCGGAACCAAGCAATAAAACGCTGAATAATTAAACAATTATACTTTTCGGATCTGGCGTTAAGCCAAACTCAAACATCTGTTACAAATCTCAAAGTAACCACATGTTACTAAAAGGAACTATCCAATTAACTATCCTAGTAAACTAGTCCTTGTGCGAGTACTCACGATTTCAGTCTTCCTCCCCGGCTGCTGCTGCTGACTGCCTCCTTCCAACTCCTTCTTCTTCTCCAGAATCTTCTTCACCAGGCCGCCTGGGCAGCAGAACAGAGAAGAGTGTAACTCTGGATCTTTAACACCATTGAAACTGCTCTAGATAACACTTTTCTACTACTTAGCGACTGTTATTCATCGTTCTTCTCGCCAGATGGCGCTACTTACCGATGGTCATGCCTTTTTCTTGTCGCCAGAGGGCACCACTTAGAAACTGTTATTCATCGTTTTTCTCCCTAGAGGGCACCACCTCGCGAGTGTTATTTATTGTTCTCGTCTTATGGCGCCACCTAGCGACCATTTCAGTGATCGTTCTCGTCCGGTGGCGACACCTTACGACCACCACTCATGATCCCAGCCACGTGGCTCCCCCTAGCGACCAAAGTGTCACTCACCATGCTCGTCGTCCTCGTCGTCCGGTGGCGCCGTCTGGTGAGGCACCTCCAGTGGCGCCACCTGTTCGTCGTCCTTGGCGATAAAATCATCGTCGTCTGAGTCGTCCTTCCGGTCCACGATCACGTTGGGCACGTTACCCCTGGCAACGAAGGAAGTGACGGTGAGAGATATCAGTCAAAGTCTATGTTAGGTCATAGGAACGGGCGGCATCCTAGGTACCATGGCCAACCATAAATCATTAGCGCCAGAGCGAAGGATGGAATGCATTAGTGTATTAGGCCACAGTTGTGCTAAACATAGCCCAGGAGCATGCCGGGGAGATGAGAGGGGGATTGGTTTTATATTCAGGAAGTTTTTACTACTTTTTGGTCATATCGCTTCAATCGGAGAAGGAACGGAGAGTGGAGCCATGTCCCCGGGGGTAACCTCCTACTCTTTGCGATAAAAGGACATGGGATCTTTATCCTGCTACCACACAGAAATGGCCACAGTGGTTCGCGAACCACCGATCCACGGGCCGATAGGCGCTCAGGTGGCCAGATGAGAGGGTGAATGACATGTGAAACAGTCACTAGATTACGATGCAAATTATGATGGAAGTGGAGCCTTGTGAGATCAGAGATAAGTCTCGGTCTGTCGGTTCTAAAGCTCAGTGTGCTACCAACTGAGCTAGGCTCTAACTAAGCTTCCCAAGGAAGAGGAAATTTGCGTCAGGGTCACCCATGGATAAGGCGAGCACCTCTTGTTGAAGGATATTATTATATATACCTATTTACCGGTAAAGTATAAAGTTGTTACAAGAGAAAATGCTCCAATGTTTGACTTTTATAATTTATAATGGAGTTAATGCACACACTCTTTCGATTTCAAGGGCGGGGTGAGCATATCTATATATAACTACAAGTACATAATTGGATACAACGGGAATATTTTCTCGAATCGAAAATGTTAAAATCAATTTCAAAGTCAACTCAAATGTTTTTTTGCACAAAAAATTCAGGCCAAGGTTGTTTATAGCTTAAATACACTCCATCTCCACCCCACCCAGACCCAATTATGCATAGCCTAGATACACTTCATCCTCACCCCACCCCGCTCAGCCTAGCCACAAGTGCGTTCCACTACCCGTTACTGCTTCTATCACCACGAATAGACGAGGATTTGGAGCTCTCTGCAGGACTCACATGATGAGTGGCTCGTTCTGCGGCTCGTCCTTCTTAATGCGCGGAGCGGCCGGTCGCGCAGACCCCGGGCGTTGCATCTTCCGCCTGCCACAGCAACAACAAATACACACTGCCGTTAACTCACCATTATCCGCCAATATTAAACAAATCAAACAGTCTTGAATAATTGCATCATTAAATATATTATCGATGTTTATACAGAACGCCGGGTCGTAAATCCGCTCGGCCCACTTGAAACCGATTTAATGTGGATGCCAATGAAGTGAGTAATTGTCCATTCGAACCACATGGCCTTTGTTCAAATCTAAAGAATATAGAGCAGGAATAATCAATGTCCAAGAAGACGCCGGTATTCGAGACAGTAAGGCAGTTAGTGAGGCATAAAACGGGCGATAATATGCAAAGTTGATTGGTAAGAGAAAATAGGGATGCTGCTTCCAGTCAGCCACTACTTCCCCAGTGGCCTATTTCACGTACATAGTTTAGCCGGCTAGGGGGCTCAGTCGATTAAAATCGCCCATCATTGGCATGGTAACTTTAGCAGCTTAAGCCCCGTAGTTGTCTAAATTGCGTTCCTGAAATCCGCCACAGAAGTCATTTAATATGCGTGTTCCCATGGGGACCCCTGACTCACGCGGCCGCTACTTGGGGCGGTAAGTCGTCCTCCCCCATCACACCACGTGATTCGGCAGCCCGATCACGCGCTTTAGTAGGCTTCTCCTTTTTGGGCGGCTCCTCGTCTTCTGCAACGTCATCGGAAGACATGAATATTCAAATTCGTATCAGCATCTAAAAGACTACGAAACGACCCATGCTAAAAGTGGCATAATTTTGCACAAACTTTTTTTTCATTGAGCAATGAATATATCATCTTTCATCTCAGCTCACTTTTTTTTCTCGACCACCGTTGTACAGCAGAGATATGTTAATTGTGTAATTTTCCTTCATAACACTAAGCACAAACATTTGTGGTTATTATTATTATTATTATTATTAATTTTAAAATACATACATGTAAGCAAATATGAATAACTTAAATAATTGATTAAAATAGGTACATAATTGAGCTTCCATTAAGGACTAGTTTACTTAGTAATATTGGCGTTATATGCAAAAACAATTCAGCTATGCGGGTTATCTACAAAGTAGACATATTCGCCTTGCACATGGCAAGGGATGAAGCTTAGGCACAGAGAAGCAAGTATAGTTCATGCAAGAATTCCTACATAAAGTTCCAGCAAAATGTCGTTCATGGGAATGGTTAATCTTACACGAGTTTACCAGAAGATAGCTATGGCGAGATTGTCTAACAAAATTGACACAGATTCGACCTAATTTACGACTATATCTGTGACATTAAGGAAAGTACATCGGTAACAACGGTCATCTGAAGACCACTATATTACATGGCGTTACTAAGAAAGGTTACAAAGCAGCCTGTTATTTTAATAGCCAATTACAGCGTAAAGGTTTTACTTCTTACAACTTCTTGTATTAGATGAACATCTGAGGAAAACTACATCAAGAGCATGAAAAAACAAAAAACAGAAGCCGTAGAGAGCTGAAATGTGAAATTGATTCCACAAGGATTATGTACATGTACAGTAACACGGAATATATACAGTAGAAGTTGGGTGGTGGAGGGGGTGGGGGACACAACCATGCGATGTATCGTTTGCCACTTATAGGCTGCGCCACCATTATGTACAGCAGACGGGGTTAGTCGACAAGCGGCGAACGCTGTGGCTGTCTCCATACGCTACCTTCATTGGAAGAGGCGTCTTCGTCACCTCGCCCTGTGTGTTAAGGGGACCCGTCAGACGCAATCAAGGACAACATACACAACACGCCAAACCATGCAGTGACACATGCCCAGCCCCTCCAGAGCGAGGACCCCGCGGCAATAATCAACGCTATTACTACTATCCCTTACAGCGAGGGCTAACATTGCCGTCATTCCATAAAGCGATTGCTTCCATTGCCATCTCTTAAGGTGATCACTTATATCGCTATTATTCTTTTTATCGCCCGTTGCAGCATTACCATCGCAACAACCTTAGCTATCAATATCCTTGCTATCTCGTAACTCTTAAAACAAATCATTTCTATCGCTACCATCCCTTAGAGCGATCACATATATTGCCACCATCCCTTAGAGCGATCACACATATTGCCACCATCCCTTAAAGCGATCACACATATTGCCACCATCCCTTAGAGCAATCACACATATTGCCACCATCCCTTAAAGCGATCACACATATTGCCACCATCCCTTAAAGCGATCACACATATTGCCACCATCCCTTAGAGCGATCACACATATTGCCACCATTCCTTAGAGCAATCACACATATCCCTTAGAACGATCACACATATTGCCACCATCCCTTAGAGCGATCACACATATTGCCACCATCCCTTAAAGCGATCACACATGTTGCCACCATCCCTTAGAGCGATCACACATATTGCCACCATCCCTTAGAGCAATCACACATATCCCTTAGAACGATCACACATATTGCCACCATCCCTTAGAGCAATCACACATATTGCCACCATCCCTTAGAGCGATCACACATATTGCCACCATCCCTTAAAGCGATCACACATATTGCCACCATCCCTTAGAGCGATCACACATATTGCCACCATCCCTTAGAGCAATCACACATATTGCCACCATCCCTTAGAGCGATCACACATATTGCCACCATCCCTTAGAGCGATCACACATATTGCCACCATCCCTTAAAGCGATCACACATATTGCCACCATCCCTTAGAGCGATCACACATATTGCCACCATCCCTTAGAGCGATCACACATATTGCCACCATCCCTTAGAGCGATCACACATATTGCCACCATCCCTTAAAGCGATCACACATATTGCCACCATCCCTTAGAGCAATCACACATATTGCCACCATCCCTTAGAGCGATCACACATATTGCCACCATCCCTTAGAGCAATCACACATATTGCCACCATCCCTTAAAGCGATCACACATATTGCCACCATCCCTTAGAGCGATCACACATATTGCCACCATCCCTTAGAGCGATCACACATATTGCCACCATCCCTTAGAGCGATCACACATATTGCCACCATCCCTTAAAGCGATCACACATATTGCCACCATCCCTTAAAGCGATCACACATATTGCCACCATCCCTTAGAGCAATCACACATATTGCCACCATCCCTTAAAGCGATCACACATATTGCCACCATCCCTTAAAGCGATCACACATATTGCCACCATCCCTTAGAGCAATAACACATATTGCCACCATCCCTTAAAGCGATCACACATATTGCCACCATCCCTTAAAGCGATCACACATATTGCCACCATCCCTTAGAGCGATCACACATATTGCCACCATCCCTTAAAGCGATCACACATATTGCCACCATCCCTTAGAGCGATCACACATATTGCCACCATCCCTTAGAGCAATCACACATATCCCTTAGAACGATCACACATATTGCCACCATCCCTTAGAGCAATCACACATATTGCCACCATCCCTTAGAGCGATCACACATATTGCCACCATCCCTTAAAGCGATCACACATATTGCCACCATCCCTTAGAGCGATCACACATATTGCCACCATCCCTTAGAGCAATCACACATATTGCCACCATCCCTTAGAGCGATCACACATATTGCCACCATCCCTTAGAGCAATCACACATATTGCCACCATCCCTTAAAGCGATCACACATATTGCCACCATCCCTTAGAGCGATCACACATATTGCCACCATCCCTTAGAGCAATCACACATATTGCCACCATCCCTTAGAGCGATCACACATATTGCCACCATCCCTTAGAGCGATCACACATATTGCGTCCATCCCTTAAAGCGATCACACATATTGCCACCATCCCTTAGAGCAATCGCTTTCATTGCCACCATCCCCTAAAATAATTATTCATATCCCAAGCATCTCTTGAAGCGAAAATTTATATCGCCACAATATCTTAAAGCGATAAGTTTTACGGTGATCACTTCTATCGCCACAATCCCAATGATTTACTGTAAACATATTTCTCAGCATATTCAGCACGGCAAACATACGGCAAACGTAATTAAGAATTAAGACGTTCCACGCCCATGCACTTTACGGAGGCGGCTTACAATAGGCTATTATGACGTCACTCACACGTGCAGATGCTAGTTTGTGCACATTCAGCAAGCATGTATGGGAAATCACAGCAGCGCAAACGGGACGTCACGCACAACAAAACAAAACAATTAGCAGGAATTTAAGCAAGAGGAACTTGCATCGGCTTTGCCTGCTTGCCAATTGCAAAATGAAAATATGTTTAAACCAATTAGCAGATAAGGAAAGACCGCCGCTCTAATAGCACATGCGCTGTTCCAAAAAGTGACGCCTATCTCTGTTCTTGCTGGGATCAACTATCCCTCTAAATGCTGAGCACGTGGAAATGGGGTTTGACCAGAGGTTGCCAGAAGGCGTTTGTATTTCTACTAGATAATGTAATATAGCTAAGTGAACGTTCATTGTAATTCCCAAAGCATGGATATTTCAAGATAATATAATAATATTAAACTAAGTCGTCTTCGGGACTTCTGTGAATGACGATTACTAGTCGCCCCAATGTGCTCCACGTCCTCAACAAGTCTAGAGTCCTAGTAACACAATTGGAGTGGATGCGGTCATCAGTACATGTTTGTTGCAAAAAGAGCAAAACGAAGTGGCCTAAAAGAAAATTAATGCGCTTAATTTAATCATAGGTCAGATAGTGAACCTCATCGATAAAAAAACGACCTCTGTAGGAGAGTTTTTTTTATAGACAATTTCGATATAAATATATCAAGGCCAGTCAGTACAAATTAGTTAATACTTAATCAATTTCTTCCGCTAAAAACGACCAAGCGCACAAGAAACGGAGCCAAACAAAAACACGTGGCTAGAAATCATTCCATGCACGGGGTCATAAACTGCCAACAATTAGAACAATTAGATTCCTCGGTTATAGTTATATACAAACCAACCGCACTGAACACTAACTCAATTAGGTGGAATTACACGTCCTGCCAGGCCTTAAACTTGATGGCGGGGACACAGTCGCGAGAGATTTTTTACAGTTCTGGTCCTACCGGGTCTGTGACGTCGGCGAGAGCCTTTGGCTGACGTGGGCCGCGGGAGGCGGGGAGGGGCGTCCTGCTGAGGGGAGGGGGCACACCACGAGTCAATACAAGACTACCATCGAGATACGACAGTGACGGTTGTGATTACGGTGGAAACAACGAATACAGTGAATAGAGCGGACACGGGAAACGAACAAAACGGATACGGTGAATACAACAAAAATACCGTGAATAAATGATATTAACAGCGCGATCAAAAGCGGTGGATAAAGCAACGTGAAAACAATATAAAATAATACATGAAGGAATAATACACACAGAAGTCGATTCACCAGATAAAGAACCCAGTGAATACAACCCAGCGTGGGTATCTTAAGGTACTGAGTATATAGTCGATTGTAAGTCAAGCGAAGGCGGCAGCGACCACGACAAATGCTATCTGGAAACTACCAGATATATATGCATTTGACATCAATGCGTCGAATCTTTGATATCATGTATTCATGAAATATTACACAGGTCTGGTCAACGACTTCGGGAAAGCTGAAGTCATTTTTAGAAGGCAACAAATTTAACGAAAATATACGTTTTAGCATTTTGCATTCGAACAAGAGATTAACTGATGAAAAGATATCATTTCACGAGGCCGCCGCATTTACTCTCAAAGACCGACAGAAAAGGGTGTGGTAGCAAATGTACAATGAACAATAAATGGGGCGAACGTTCAGAAAATAGGATAGTAACATATACGATCCATGACATATACATGGGTGGAAGTACACCGTGGACTGGCCAAGGGCGACGACACCAAAAGAATAGTGAGCGATAATAAGAATCAGACAAGCACGTGGCGTTGTATCCAAAACGTTGATACGGTGTTCTTAGTACACAATTTAGGGGTATAGGTGCAACATTGAACGCCCGGCTAGCATGAACACCACTAGATGAAATATAAGGTACGGGTGCGGAAGCTTAACTTTTAATCGCACCGTTTCCCTATAAACTGTATTCAAAGAAATTTATCGCAGCTCAATACTATGGAAAGTCCGCCAAAATAGCAATGTTTCCTTTCGTTCGTAAATCAAGATGACAATCGTGGCGGTTGTCACATTATCCTAGTTATTCCATTGTTAAATGGAATTTCAGATGAAAAACCTTCCATTGTTTTTTTAAAGTTCGTCCAAAAACAATGCGTATTTCATGAACATTTCCATTTTATGAAACTGGATAGAATGCAGTCCGGAAAGGTGCTTGACAAGAGCGGTGACACGGATCGACGTAGATTGGCTGAGCAGTGACACGGGTCAACGTTGATTGGCTGAGCGGTGAAACGGCTTGATGTTGATTGGCTGAGTGATGACATGTGTCGAGGCTTGGCCGGCTGAGCGGTGAAATAGGCGGACCAGGATTGGCTGAGCGGGGGCACTGTTCAACGCTACTTGGTTGGGCTGTGAGAGAGAGAGAGGAGCATTGGACCGGGGTGACGTCCCCTACTTACTCTCGGCGGCCTCATGTTTAGCCGGTTGTCTCCTCCCCGCATGCTTCTTAGGGGACAAAGGTATAAATAAGATTCGTTATTCCACCCACTAAAGTCAACTACAAAGCCATCACAACACTCCTGAAATAAACCAAAAATATTAACTGTGATCATTCCTTTAAAACCTTGTCATAACAGCGACTTCAGCTTCTCAGGGTTCGAAGCCATGCAAGCTGCAACCATAGTCGTGAGGCGAGTGAGGAGTGAAACGAAAGAACCCAAAACCTTATCATTGCTAACATTATGATCCGAGCATTAGTCCATGTACTTTATATCTTTTGAACGTATTTCAATATAACAATTATTATCTATCTGAATCACGTGACCAATCCATAAATTGTAATCGTAATTTTTGCCAGATTTAAAATATATAAGGAGAATCTGAATTGATTGAAACGTCGGTGCTTTACATTACTTTTGTGCACATGAAGACTTAATTGGGGAATGAATGGAATGTTGGTGTTTTAGGCCACTTTTGTGCACATACAGGCTAAATTGGGCCAAGGAACCTCCCGAGACGATGAAGGATGAAGGAATGAAACATGCCCCAGATTAGGTGCCCGAGCCCGGATTCGAACCCAGGACCTATTGATCTGCGGTCTAGTGCGCTAACCACTACACCAGGGAGGCCCCCTAATTGGGGAATGAAACCTCCCGGACAACGAAACGGGGTTGAAGGAAAGAAGTCCCGGGCGCAGATACCGGGGTTCGAATTCCTGCCCCTTCGGTCTGCAGCTCAATCTGCACACCAGCAGAGCTACGGAGGCTTCCAAATCTAAATGGCATCCACAAGGACTCATACTGCGAGTTTGAACTCCATCACAACTGTTCCAAACAAACAGTCGATCCATAGCGTCCTAGGGGGCACCAACGACTGAGTAGCGCTCCGTAAGACTAACCGTACGTGTAATCTACGTGGCTTGCCTAGTGAGGGTGAGGGGCAGAGCCTGGAGACCGATAGGGGGCAGTGGAATATCGTTAAAAAAACAGAGGCCAAACCTACCTCTTCTTCGTTATCCGCCTCCTTCTCCCCGTTCATGGCAGCCGCTTTCTCTTGTTCTCGCTCCTCCCGCCGCTGTTTATATTTAATTACCATTAATCTTAATTGTAAACTAATTTGTACCTCATAAATAGCATGTAATTAAAACGGTATATATGTGCGTGTCGTAACTCTCTAAGGCTTTATGAGACAGTGACTACCCTACCACTATAAGGTCCAGTCGCAGATGTGACGTCCCCGCGGTATATATATATCCATAAATAGTGAAGAAAGAAAGTTATTGGTATATAAAGCCGCCAAAGCAACAAAGTCAGTTTTAGTCTATGCCAAAGTTAGTCCGGCCCAACAAAGAGTGGAGGAAGCGACAAGCCCGCCATAGGTAGGGTTCATAAAGTGGTTACAGCAGACAATGATGTCATATATATGTAAGGAGTTACATTACAGTAAATATCTCCCAGGTATAGTTATGGAGTAATCAGTAATGCATTAGTGGAAAATTGTCGGCACCTTTTTTCTCTCCTTGTCGCGATCGGAGTCTCTGTCTTTGTGGTGTCCCTTCTCCTTGTGTTCTTTATCTTTAGGCTCCTTGTCTTTCGGTTCTTTGTCTCTATGTTCTCTACTCTTTTCTCCCTTCTCGCGTTCCTTTTCCCGACTGCAAATGTGAACCAATTACAAATGTAAATATAAACAAGGTTAACAATGATACAGTACACAAAAATATTGATCTAAATCGTAATTGGTTCATATGTTACAGTGCAAGGACAACGATGCATCTGGAGCAGACAGCTCTCTATCTTTTGAACAGACCACCAACGGTGTAGATAAATGGGGAGTTGTTGATTTCCAAAATGTAAAATAAACCATTGCGCGACTGAACTACAAGCAAGTGACTATTAGTCCCTCATGGTACGGCCAAGCAACAGTGAAATATCCAACGTTCCTATATTAAAAAAAAAAATTCAGCTGCTAGTATAACTGCTAGTAAACAAGAGTAATAATTAAGTCACCCGCTGTGTGATTTTCGGTCTTTAGACCTCTCCTTGTCACGCTCGCCGTCATGACTACGGTCTCTGTCTCTGCTCCTCTCTCTGCCGTCCTTGCTCCGGTGGCGCCGGTCGCCATCTTTGTCCTGTTATTACATAACAGTTAACATAAACAATCAACATGTTAAAGAAAATTATAATTTCCTATACATTGCACTTCAAGTTTAGACGGTACAATAGCACCGTTACATGGGCTTAGATTAAATTGATCGTACTCCCCTTTTCAGATTGCTGCAGCTAATTCACAAAGGATAATCTACCCGTATTCAGCGGAATTAAACCAAAAAGCTTCACCGAAAAAGCCGAATCACATTTGTAAGCGATAAAACTTATGTACTGAACACATTTACCTCACAATTTATGTGAAATCTTCCCAAACTTCGGAATAATGACGAATTCCTTCATCCGCCACGTAAATGCGTCATTAAATAAATAAAACGTATGTATACTGAACACATTTACCTCACAATTTATGTGAGACCCTATTGCTTCACAAATTATGCCACTATCCCTGGTACGTCGCCGCAGATTAAAGACCTGACATACAGCCTCAACACAAAGGAGGGGGGAACAATAGCTTCTCCTCCCTCGATCAGTATCTACTCACTATTGTAAGTACGGTCGCAATCTTAGTCAAGGTATTGCAACTGATATCCTGCACCCACCTTGTGTTTGCGCTCTTCCTTGTCTTTCTTAGAGCCACTTGATGGCTTGGGATCACTCTTTAATACCCGTTGAACATACTCATCATTCTTCACCTAAGAGAACAATATATGCCGATCAATATTTACGTTCAATGTCCACATGTACATCAAAAGCGTAATGGCCAAGACCATGAAATTCGTACCAAATCGTGGGCACTTACATCAAGTAGTTAATGTCATGCACTGAAGTCTCTCAAGAACAGAAAATCGTGGAAATATCTGGGATGTGCTGAACTAGCTCGTTGTATAAGCAACGTGTAATGCGGAGGAATGAAGAGATATGATAAATACTTGCCAGACAGCGTACATATTGCCAGACTACGTACATGCGTGGGAATTGAAATGCTGATGTTTTAGGCCATTGTTGTGCACACAAATGAAGTGAGATTAGAAGAAATATGCCCCAGAGGCAGGCGCCACAATG
This sequence comes from Arenicola marina, assembly GCA_964019135.1. Taxonomy (NCBI): domain Eukaryota; kingdom Metazoa; phylum Annelida; class Polychaeta; family Arenicolidae; genus Arenicola; species Arenicola marina. Next base: position 28,978,010 of record OZ025263.1, read on the forward strand.
AAACCTTTCACCCGCTGGGCCTTCTGGTCAACTGAACAAGGGAGACGCTCCTACAGGCATGGGATGTGTGTGCTATTTCATGATAATAAACATCACAATCATTATTGACCAATATAATGCATAAAAGTATGAATCATGGAGGACTTTTTGTTCTTAAGATGAACTTTAGCATCAGGTGAGACCCCACATGAGGGACAACTTGGTTTCACCTTCTTGTTGATGGCTGCTGCCAAGTCTTGCAGTAGTTCATTGGTTCTTTCTGCTTCCTGGCCGGCCACAATCTTAGCTGGTCTAGCTGCAAGAGCCTTTCCCAATACCAAGGCTGCAAACGTGTTTCATGCATTAAGTACATCCCCGCACCAAATCAACAAATTTTACACATGTTTATAGAACACCTACACTGATACATGGGAGCATGATATATATGACATGACTTGCATAACATATCTGTCACTTAAATATCCAACTAATCAAGTATTAAGGCATCACAGTTATATATAGATAATTTTCATCTTTTAATTTACTGATCAATACACCAACCCCTTACATTCTTATTTTTAAAAATGGTGTGAAGATACTACAATTGGCTATAACAGTGGCAACAAAGCAATACTTACAGACCATATCGATCACCTTCTGTAAGAAGGCAACTTTACTTTCTTTTTCCTGCCAATGAAAGAATGAGAAAGGGAAATATTGTCATTAATCCTCTTTTCTGCTGCCTTTCAAGTTCAATCTCTCCAATTATTTTACAGTTCAATTATTGCCTGTATAAGACCAGTATAGGTCTTAATAGCTCCACTTCCTTTGTCTATAAAGACTCATAACCGCATAGTCATTAATGTATACAAATACCAGAAAATATGGATTTTCAATTGATAAAGTTCAATACTTCTATATATTTCATCTTTAAATCTCAAATCTTTTAAACCTCAAAGCTTTACAACAGTGTACCTTCACATTGTCAGAGGTCATCTCTGCATCAGTGAACAGTCCTTTCATAAAACCAGTTGATCTGATGACCTTAGTGAGGGAAAAAAGTTAATTCTGAAAGACTTTCTAGATCGAAAGTTTAGCACCTATGTGATATCTCGGCCCAGGCCCGGTGGATAAAACACACCAAGCGCCTCGGGCCAAATGGGAATTTCCCTTTGGCCTAACGTGTAAGGTGTTCGCTCGGGATGCGAAAGGTCCCCGGTTTGAAACCCACCTGGGTAGAAAGTTCTAGCCAGGCGGGTAGAACTTTCGGCGTCCATTCGGGCCTGGGACCAGAAATACTACATTTGGTGCCGTGACCAGGATATGGCCAGCGTCCGGTTTGACGGCTGGCGCATGGTGGCGGTTACTGCGAGGTCGCAGTCCATTGGGGAAAGGGTGGAGTGTGATATCTCGGCCCAGGCCCGGTGGATAAAACACACCAAGCGCCTCGGGCCAAATGGGAATTTCCCTTTGGCCTAACGTGTAAGGTGTTCGCTCGGGATGCGAAAGGTCCCCGGTCCGAAACCCGCCTGGGTAGAAAGTTCTAGCCAGGCGGGTAGAACTTTCGGCGTCCATTCGGGCCTGGGACCGAGATATCACAATGAAACAAAGCTTTGTCTAAAACTCAGACATTAAGCAGCCAGCCTTGCTGAATTGCAGAAGCTAGCCTTGTTGAATTGCAGCAGCTAGCCTTGCTGAATTGCAGCAGCTAGCCTTGCTGAGAGAATAAATAATGCTTGATTTTTCTTTAGTATTAAATTGCATCATAAATTGAACCATTTTATACAGTATTATTACATGAAAAGAAATCTAAATCCAGCCAGCTGAATTACATGGTTATATGTATATATCAAAAATGGTATATAAATTGAGATGGCATATATTAGACAAATTCAGATTGATAAGAAGTAGATATTAGAACTACAACTATAGGATGCTATATGTATTGCAATGGTGGTAATGCCATAGTTGTTGCCTTATGAATTATATCAATATGCATTATAAATTATAATGGTATAGCCAGTATGTGAGTTCTAGCTGCCCTTGTTAGGTTCTACACCTTCCTTGGCCCCTGCCTTGGCCTCTGCCTCAGCCCCATGCTTGGTGGCGACTTACTTAAATTTACACTTTCCTTATATCACGTTTCGAGGGGGTAATTTTGAGTTTTATCAGCAATGATAATTATTAATATTAACTCGACAATTAACTGCCATATCTATATCCAGCTGTATATTACACAAATACAGTTCAGATATCTTAATTAAAGCTACCATATAAATGATGGGTGATTTGAGTCCATGATGCCCCACACTCCAGCCATAGCATTTTTAGGCCAATCAGGCTGCCATGACAGTGCTCAAATCTTGCTGCATGCATGACTGTCCGATCGGCACAAAAACATCTGGCTGGTTGGCAAAAGGATGTAATATTCACTTTAGATACACCATATCGTCCTGAAAACTGAGTATAATATCAATGAACATGTATTTTATCCATATAAACCACCCTCTTTAACAACGCCCTACCGTAATCTATAGATCGGAAGAAGATCGGAAGTACATCGGGCATTTATCCTGGCCCGAAATATTGTTTGTCTTAAAAAAGGATAACCTTGCAGTATACATATAAGTTTGGTATCATTATAGCGAGCTCTAGCGAGCTATTATGGTAACGTATACGAAGAGAAAAAATAAATAAATAAATAAATAAATAAATAAAAAAATAAATAAATAAATAAAAAATAAATAAATAAATAAATTTTTTTTGGCTTGCCATACATTGCCATACTATGCGATTCAAAAAACGTCGGCCGCGCGTCATGGCCGAGAATGAAGGCGATAATAGGAGCCATTTCAGAAAGTTCCAGACTATATAACAGAATATACGCCTAAAATTATAATTTTATTGCTTTATTTGTCTGAATATTGAAGGATTATGATTATGAAAACTATAAAACATTGATTACATTTTTATTCACCATTTCTCCCGGCTACTAGCCGAACGCCCTCTGTTGGGACATTGAGGCTAACATCCGGCAAATGCGAACCCTGGCGAACGCGTTCGAAAATCGACTCAAAGTTTTGTTTGTTTTTGCTGTTTGGCATAGATCTAAGTGATAAGAAATTTAGACGAGGTGTGTATTATTTTTGAAAGTCATCTGTTTATTTCAACTGATTGCTATGACAGTTTTCATGAATATTTCAGCCCCTGGTTGTCAATTTTTTAAGTCAGATAAGTGACCAAGTCGAGTGTCGTCTTCGCGTCGGTCTGTCAAACTGTCGTGTCACTGTCAGCCCTGGTCAAATTAGACAAATAACTGACTCAGTCGTTGATTTGTTGACGTCTACTTGTCAGTACGTTTTGTTGAGATTGAAGGTTGGTATTTTGATATAAAACCATCTAACTTGACAGCTTTGGCTAATTTTGATCTTGAACTAAAGTTTTAGTCCAAGCTAAAACAAGTCAGATAGTCATCGATTAGCCTGAATGTTCAGACGGTACAGTCTTGACACTTGTTCTTGTGACTGTAACAGTAAGCATCAGACTGTCAAACTGTAACGTCTGAACATTCAGGCTAGCCATAGATATCATATGGATATGGTCAGGGAGACAGGAATGTCTGATGAAATCAATCTGGACTGGTTGAAAGAACAAGCATAGCTGTGGTTTACACCAGTGTCAGTGACCCTGACAGTAGCCTGAAAGTTCAGACGCTAGGGCAGTCCTGACACTTGTTCTTGGTGACTGCGCTACAGTCCTGACACTTGTTCTTGGTGACAAGAACAAGTGTCAGGACTGTAGCGTCTGAACTTTCAGGCTACCCTGACAGAAGTAGGCCTATTGCTATTTGGAATGCAGATTTTACTTTTATGTTTTTGGAATCATGTTTATACCGAGTTATTTTGGGCCAATTGGGACCTTTGGCTTTAAACCACTGTCTGTGACTGTAAAACTAAAAAGTAGGTAGGGTAAACACTAAATGTTCCATATGACATCAAATTTCAGCTGCAGTTTTGCCTTTTTAAATATAACAATTTAATTCTGGTCTCTATTATGATTCCAAACCTATATTTTAGATGCCTCCACCCATGAAATATATATAGCTCTAATTTGAAGAGTTTATTTGAGACGGATTAAATAGGATTTTAAACAAAAACTGTAAATATTTTATTACCGGTATATATTGTTCATAGATCTATACTATTTCCTAACATTTGACACCTTTTGCCTAATTCTGACACATATATCTAGGACATCAAAATTTCAGCTGCAGTTTTTGTCTTTTTAAATATAACAATTTAATTCTGGTTTCTAGACTCCAAACCTATATTTCAAATGCCTCCACCCCTGAAATATATAATTTGAAGAGTTTAATTGAGAAAAATTAAACAGGAGTTAAAACCAAAACTGTAAATATTTTAAGAATATTTTATTATATATCGTTCACATGACTTACTATTTCCTTTTTTTGACACATTTTGCCTACTTTTGACACCCCAGGATAATTCAGATTTATTCACAACCATATCACTCATCTATGATTTGAAAAAATAGCTGTTTTTCAGGGCTATTTTTGTTAATTTTCAAATGATTTTAATCTATATAACTTATTTAAATTAATGCCATTATTACGATTTTTTATCAAATGCAGAATTATATATTTTATTACCCTTAAAGCAACATTTTAAGTTTAAAATTGTCCCAATACAATCATTTTCCATGTCAAATGTCAAAAACTGATTTCCCTGCCAGACACATATAGATCTAGATAACCATCACAAAACAATATAGGACATACAAATATTTTCACTTCCAGTCTATTTGGGCATGAAATTTAAACATATCACTGGCAAAAATATAGCTAGGATATCAACAGTTTAACAAATATTGAATGAAATCCCTTTTCCCGAAACTAAACAGCCCCTCTTAAAATGTCAAGCTTTGAGTATATTCACACAAAAAATGGTTGTACTTTGTATTGTCAACATCCCCTTGCTGACAAATAATTAAAATATTAATCAAAAAGGCAACAATTATTTAATAAAAAGTTTAATAAAAAAGGCAACAATTATTGAATTAAAAGTTTAATAAAAAAGGAAACAATTATTGGATTTAAAGTTTAATAGAAAAAAACAACTATTGAATTAAAAGTTTAATAAAAAAGGCAACAATTACTGAAACAACGGTTTTAGTAGTTCATATTGATAAGCACCACAAATGTGTACCATTTTGAGGATCAGAAAATTGTCTGGACTACTCCTACTCAAGCAGTATTACTTTCAAATAGAGATACCAAGTATACATAATAAACAGGGTTTAGCATGTAAAAGTGTCTACCGGTAAATAGGCAATAGGCAACATATGGTCAGTTTACTTCATTTTACTTATACACTGGTGCGACTTATCTATGGCTCACGTCTAATAATTTCTCAAAATCGGTGGGTGTGACTTATACACTGGAAATTTGGTAACATATGCCCAGTTTACTTATCTTTTTTTATCTTTACTTTCTAAAAACATTTTTTGTGAGAGATACCAATATTACATTGGTAGCAAATTGTATAGATCTAGGATGTTAGAAGAAGACGGATGATGATAAAACATACATTGTACTTCTGACATGTGGTGAGTGTTCAAGAAACTTACTCGTGGTGTATTTAGCAGAAGAAGAAGGATGATGATAAAACATACTTCTGACATGGTGTGAGTGTTCAAGAAGCTTACTCATGGTGTATTTAGAAATTGTTCAGTATCTGTTCTCATGGATAGGTCACAACAGGCAATGAAAATATGTTTTTCATGAAGGAGCTACCTCCGAAAATAGTTTTAATAGAAATGATATAGATCTATTAAAGTCCTTCTAATATAAATAGACATATTTATGGACATGTTGTCATCAATTTGTTTTGCCATATTGGGGCACTTTCTGTGAAAGGGTGTAGCTTTTTTATGAACATATACCTGGTACATAGATAGGTATAGATTGCTATAAATCTATGACCAGCTATAAACTTGATTTAAAAATATCTCATCAACCTATATATAATTTTAGCAAAAGGAAAAAAGGGTAAAAAATGAACAAGATATTAATTATCATAAAACAGATCTAATATGATTAATTATAGACTCAAGCAACTACTTATTTTTGTATTTCTCTGCATATATGACTTTAAGCCCAAATATTACTGTTAAACAACTATAAGCCATCCATCTTATTTTTAATTAAAAGAAATAGATAAAAACATCATTTCTATAACTTAAATAAGATCTTTCAGTACAGCCAGCTTTAAGAATATAAACTACTTCAGTTAATACAGCAGATATAAGACGTATCTAGTCAACTCGACCCACGACACGCCCGACCCATCACCTACTCAACCCCAAGCCAACTCGACCCCAAGCTAACTCAACCTCAAACCAACTATACCCGTGTTGGTTTTGGGTCTAGTTGTCTAGAAACCTATAAGATTAGGACAGCTGGCTGCTGCAGTTGATACAGCACCTTTAAGAGCTAGGCCTTTATTATTTTTTTAATTTGGGTGAGCTCGCAACTTAGGCAATGCCTATTCATATTAAAATTGCATGGTGTTGCTTTCTCATGTCAGTGAATTTCAGAGCGATCGCTGCAAATTCACGGAAAATATGGGCCAAAACGTGAGTCTACAGCATTTATGACTGACTTTATGTTTGTGAATTAGGCGCTGACATAGCCTGAATGTTCAGACGTTACAGTCTTGACACTTGTTCTTGTGACTGAACAAGTGTCAAGACTGTAACGTCTGAACATTCAGGCTAGCGCTGACAAATCCTCAGTGACAATAAATGACAGTGATGGAATGCATAACTAAGGCTTACACAGTATCAACTGGAATAAAGTATACAATCAACAGGAATAACATTGGTGAGTAGGAGTATGTGGAAAAGAACTTACTGAGGTTACAATATCATGAAGAAACTTGAATGGGGGTCGGCCCAAAAGCTTCTCCGTAAACGGCGGCTTATTCTTTAAAATTTTCCCCAGAGAATCTTGTGTTTTCTTTGCAATTTTAGGATCTAACTTGTCTGCTCCTTTTTCACCCATATTGGCTGCTTTTTTATGCACAGGTTCACAACGGACAAGCAAAATGTGGGATATAAACAGCTTTGACAGATCTCGACGAGTCGTGTGTTTTCGTTTCAGAGCGGAATTCCATCCCAGGATGCATAGTGTGCGCATGCGTATGTGACATTTTCCGGTCCGCCATGATGAGTTTCCATGACGAACGACGCCTCGCCGCCTGGTTCCCAGCTTCGTCGCATGAACAGGGTACTGGGTAATTAATGGCTCTGTTTTTTTTCTCACTCGCATGGTTGCATTATGACATGAACGCCCAAGCCTCTGGCAAAGGGAGAAAGGGGGAGTGGGGGGGGGGGGGGGGGGGGGATTTAAATGCTAAAATTACTTATCATGCTTTTTGGACGATGTGAGGGTCAGGAAAATTCCAATTGAGGAATCGCCATTTTATAGCCTATCATGTATCCGCCCCTTCCAGTGTATGCGAGGAGTTTTCTATTTAATTCATCGTGACCTGGAAATAAAGAAATTAAATGTTCGTGATTGGGGAACACGACCCCCCCCCTTGCCCCCACCCCCAACTCCCTTTAGACTGCTCAACAAGCTAATCGTTACAAGGATTGAAAATGAAACGGTGCATCAACTCCATCGCCAAGCGGCCATAGTGAACGTGCCACCTGGTGAGATGAGGACTCTAACGTGTCGACCCCCAGCGATTGAAACGGAAACTACAACTGACGCCCGAGTCGTTTTGGCGCCAAACAGACGACATTTGCACATGCAAGTTGGCTTAGCGTACTCTCGTGCTCGTGCTGCAATGTCAACATGGATAAAACAGATCTAGATTTTTCTTTCGACAGAAAGACAGCTGGCTTACCTGACTTGGATTTGGATACCTCGAAACTTAGCGTGTGGAGGTACATAACAAATCTGATGTTTGAATTGGTGTGTTGTCTATTGTAGTCGCTGGGCCTGCGAAAATGTTAGTACACTGGGACGTGTCTATTTTTGCGAAAGCGGTAACAGTAGACCTACGTTCTGTTACACTAACTTAACAGCTGGCTGATAAGCGCTAATTTCCGCATAGGATGTAACAGCTAGCATTTCTGAAATTGGTGGGAATTGTATGCATATCATATGCAAATGTTACAAAGGGGGGTGGGATACCTTTTTCGATCTCCGCGACTGGCACGTAGGAATTCTTGGAGATTCGCGATTAGCTGTTGGCAACTTTTGGGGATCGTTATCCGTACAATTCCTGGTGCAACGCGAAAACCCCCTCCTTATTTACCGCGATTCGTTAATAGCAGTCTGCGAATTCCCCGATATTCGCGATATCATCACAAAGGCGTTTTTTTTCGCGCCCAGCTTTAAAATTTCCTAATCTTGGAGATTCGATTTTGCTCTCCGTAATTCTTGTGGATTCGCGATTCGCGAAAAGTAACAGGCATGTAGATGCATAGACCCCATGTAGGCCCTAGATTTACCAGAGCTGGGGCCCTATTCATAATCCTATTGTAAGTTACGCACGAAAAGTTCACTTTCGTTTTAGCCTGACCAGCTCGTTGTGGTGGTGCTCATGATTAAGAAATCCTCTTCAATATAATTGAAATATTTTCAGGGGGTGCGGGCTCTGAAAATGGGCATTCCGCGAAAAAATACCCCTTCCAAACGGATTTTGGCGGTGAAAAATGGGAGGGGGGGCTTTTTACCGCCCCCCCCCCGCTCACAGCAATGTAAGTCCCCTCCCCCAGGATAATCCCGTCCCCCTCCTGGATCCGCCACTGCCATTCCTGACCGACACTACGTGGGCTAGATGTATCTACATGTAATAAGGAACGAGCGACATTTCCCGTCAAAACAGTTTTGTTCTCGTAATTATTATTTAGTATTCTTATATGACTTGGTAGGCCTACTTAGTTAACATGCTTCATTTGTTTATCTGACACAATGTTGATCATTATTATCCATTGACAATTGTACATATGTCTGCCCATACCGTTTCATCCTAAAATGGGGTATTAGAGTTTAGAACGCAAATGTTAATGTTACCCTCTCAACCCTTTGTACCAACGTTAAATGTTATCCTATCTTATCTAACTTAGTTCGTATTTCACATATGGTGCGGTTTGGCCTAGCCTTGACACATGGCTCTCTTGACCTCGCACCTAAAGGAGACGAGAGAGAGCCATGAAGCCAGTTTCGGTTGTGAGCGTTGATTTAAAAATCAGCGCCCTTCGGCCGTCGATTGCAGAAAGTACAGAAATAAACGGTCGATTATCAATTTGTCAAGTTGTTCTTCATACCTTTATAGTTCCAAGGGCAATGAGATTGAAAACAAACAAAATCCACCACGTTTTGTACTGGTGAAAGTTTTCAACAACAATTTTCAACAACTCTCCCCGCCGCCATGTCGCTGTTAAGTCACAGTTCTCGTCGATCTCCCGGCAGACGGAGCTCGTTCCTCGCATCACAATTTTTCCTAGGACTATGGCGTAAGCGTAACGCCCTCTGCCGGGAGATCGACGAGAACTGTGACGTAACAGCGACACGGCGGCGGGGAGAGTTGTTGAAAATTGTTGTTGAAAACTTTCACCAGTACAAAAAGGGGGAGATTTTGTTTGTTTTCAATCTCATTGCCCTTGGAACTATAAAGGTATGAAGAACAACTTGACAAATTAATAAGGACCGTTTGTTTCTGTACTTTCTGCAATCGACGGCCGAAGGGCGCTGATTTTTAAATCAACAATCGCAACCGACACTGGCTTCATGGCCCTCCGGCCCGCTCCCCAGAGCGGATAAGCCAGGGAGGGGCATGCAACAGGGCTACGGTTTGGCCCACCAATGCATCTTTCTCTTTTAGTCCGCCAAAGCCCACGCGAACAGTGCACGTGTTAGGAGCAGTTCAGGGGACTTCAACGCCGCACAATGGCGTTAAGGCCGAAGCAACTTCGGTCCCAAAAGGAGGTGTGTCTGACTATCACCCAGTCCACCGGTCTGGCCAGGAAATGCTTGACGGCTATGCAATTCCGCAGATAGCCATCCCAGGTGATACCAAAGCCAGCGTCATTGCAGACGGGACAGGTAAAAGGGCTGATCCGTATAAAGTCATCCGATATATGTGGCAAAAATCCATATCCACTAGCGGCTCACGTCATGCGAATTAACCGTTCCAGTTGGAACCCTTATCTATAAACAGAGCCTGTGTAGTCTTTATAACAGCACATTATAATAATAAAAAAAAAAAAATTGGGCTATAGAAATGTTAACCATAGCAATAGAATAATTGATCAAATCGGGAAGCTTTAGCGTTTTCAGGACCACTTCGATGTCAGCGCGCATTAACAGAATACCTGGAACAGATACCTGTGTATTGTCTCCTTGGGTTGCAGAGTGCCGCCAAGAAAGGTTGGAGGACGTTCTTATCAACCAAGCCATAGACAACATGAGGAGCCTTCCTCAAGTCATTCATGAAGTGGCACTCAAGCAGAAGGATCAATCTAGTGAGCTATCGAGACAAGAGGATCTCCTAAAGAAAAACCAGGTATGCCCCCCCCACCTCCCCTGCACATGCAGCAGTTGGTTCAACATTACAAATGTAAATTTTAAACGGCAATTTTTGTTTTTATTTGACTATTATGGGATTGAAGATGAGCCAGTCGCCAGACTGTTGATAGTGTCCGGACCGAAACTTTTGCTATATACATGACTACTATAACTTGAAGAGATCGTTTTATCAAGAAGTGACTATATTCACGGAAACTTAATAAGAAAGTTATCCTTTATTAGATGGTGGCATTAGACCAGCTATAACAGTGTTGTATATATCTATAGTGTTTGCCATTTCTTTGTTGCAGGAACTGCTGCATAAAGGTTGGATATCTTTGCGTACTGTAGTCACGAATGTGCTGAGGGTGCACATAATAATAAAGTTACTATTTAAACCAACTGAGGGTGTGCGGTGGGGGGGGGGGGGGGGGGGTGCAGCTACTACAGTGTCTGCTTCTGAATTCGCCAAATTTGTGCGGCGCCGGTAGTTCAATGTTTACTGTTTACCTTTGGTTGAACTAGTACATTTAAGGCATGCTACTGTTGATCGTGTGTTGGTAACGTCACTTTCAGTTAGAAGGGATGCTGACAGTATCAAGAAGGAATTGAAGCAGCTCCAGCGACACATCTTCTTGGCGCAGCAGCATCAACAAGACCTCAACGATGATTGTGATAAGCTACAGTCAGGTGTGAGATGCGCAACTATAAATGATTACCTTGATCGCTTCGATAGAGAGGTCATTAGTAATCTTTTACTTAAAGCTTGTGTCCAACCTAATTTAATCGCGATCTGCACCGAAAGTTTACATCTTAATATTAAATTGGCGAGTGTTAACGCTTCGTTTCGGCCGACTGGTAAGGGGAAACAAATTAAGGCAACCCGCCCCCAGCAATGTCAAGCGGAGCGCCATTTTGCCGGGAGCATTGACGCATATTGTGACTATTTATATGGCGCCGCCTTACGTTATAACTCGCGGAGAGAGCGATCAGGGCCACGATTTACAGATGAACAGCGACAGTTCCAAGCCTCGCAGTAGCGCAAGATCTTAGTGTTTCATGGAAAAGTACCATCCAAACAAGTTGATATACGTCTTGCGACGATTGACTCCGCAACAATGCCCTGATTGGAGTTAGAATCGCAGCTATTTATATTAGCGATTATCACGCGCTCTTGTTTTGCTCACACAATAGGCGCAATTTCCGGTTTGAATAAATTAGACTATCGCCTCCTTATTGGTCAATCGCGGACACGCCTCCAAAAAGGGCTGCCGCCTGGGTAGGCGGCGAAATCGTGCCTGGCGGTCACTTCTAAATTTTATTGTGAGCTACAGATAGAACGAAAAATTCGGTTTGCAACAACGTACAAAACATGCGAATGCTCACCTCTTGGTAAATGTACAAAAGTGATGAAGCCTGGAAAAAATATACATGTTATTGATGAACAGATTTCCTTATTTATATTCAAAAACGCTTGCTGTCGAGTATGTAAGTATGGATTAATTCAAACAGTTCAACATTACATTCATACGGGAGGAGGTCACTTCCATGCAAGAGTATTAAATCGAGATCATTGGTGTCGCGTTTTGACAAAGGTGGTAGAGTAATATGCAAGTTTGAATCCGAGAACAGTGGACCCATCGCTCCCAATAGCCTGGCACGTTGAGCAACAAGTTGGGGACACTTCAGAAAGAAATGAACCGAATTTTCAGGTTTCGTTCCACATAGAGGGCAATCGTCAAAGTCAATAAAATTAAATTTCTTGCGATGGGAGTTTAGAGCACTGAGTCCCATCCTCATGCGGGCATGCTGCACCGAACCGCGGTTATTGGTGATATCATACAGTTTGTTATGTTTGTAAGGATGGGAGCGTTTAAGCTTGGTTCTGAATGCATCATGGGTAACTAAATGTTTCGTATCGCTTGGGAGAGAGTTCCAAAGGCTGGACGCATACCAGAAAAACGATTGTTTGACATAAGTCTTGGTGGTCCTAGGAATAGCGAGATCGTTTGTGTTGCGCAAGAAACAATTTAAGGACCAGGACCTCCTGGACCCCCCTCTGGGTCCTAGTGTATGCATAGTACTTCCAGAAAGAATGTCCTATATATTTTATCACGCACTAATTATTCGAGAAAGGCAAGTAACAAGCTAATGTATGGATACAACAATCCTTCAGCTATTCAGGCGGCGGTGACAAAGTGTGGCAAGCTGGAAGGTGATCTGTTTGACAATCGCGAGGAGACCGCCGCCCTTCAGCAGCTGATCCAACTCACCACGGCGAAAATGGAAAAATACAAACTGCAAGTCGCTGAAGTGGAAGCCGACTGCGAATATCAAAGCCAGCTAAGACTTGAGCGCGAGAAGCTGGCACAGTTGGTCAAAGAAGGTACATTCAAATTAGGTCTTGTCAGATTCGCCGGATTAGGAATTAAATGACGAACGTCACGCATTCAAACTTCTTAAGATGGAAAATAATGAAATACATTTGGCAGTAAATCCCCATCAGGTGCACCCTTAAATGCTAGCTCATCGGGCGTATTTTCTCCCGATTAGACCTGAAGATACTTTATTTCACCCTACTTCAGAGGAGGAGATGGAAGGCAATGTGGAGGGGACCGAAGAAATCTTGTCAGGTCGGAGGGCAGAATTCTTGGAATCTACCATTCTTGGCTTGCGTGGCGCATTGGAGGCCGTAAAGGCAGAGAAGGATGCAACTAAGCAACAGGTAGTCACTTCGTTGCATATATATCCGCAAAGTAGGTGCGTTTCTTTGGTATCCCGGGTGTAGCACCGACAGGACATTCGGGAAATATGACGACTGACGACCTAATAAATATAATGCAAAATGGCCGACTAGGTTGGTTCTCGTGCCCCTAAATACACCAGACATGACCGGTGTGCACATTCATTAGGCCACTGCATGTTAAACGATCTTAATCTCTCTTGCTAACAATTCATGTGGCGCCACACTGATTTCATCGGTGGTTCGGTATGTGTTCCGTCAAAGCCAGATCAGCCAGTCAGTGCAGTAAGAGAGGGAATTATCCAGTGAAGCCTTCTGCAGATTTCGTCATCGTCGTCATTTCGCATAGAATATTTTCAAAAGGTTCGGTAGTTTACGTATAGAAAAGATAGCTGCGAATTATCATTTGTCATCCTTGAGTGTGGCTGAAGACCAGGGTTTGGGGGATACTTAATACATTGCTGAGCTAAAGGGGGCGGGGAGGGTGCGCGGTTAAGCCTCCTCCCCCTTTTCACCACCAAAATCCTCTCGATCGGGGCGTTATACCGCCAAAATCTGCTTAGAAGGGTCATTTTTTCAGTTGACCTGCTCATTTTCAGAGCCCCCTCCTCCTGGTTGCAAGTTTCAAAATATCCGTTTTTTTATATGGGTATCTTTTTCTTTACAAATGTCCGCTCGATCTCTCAGGCATCAACGGGCCCGCGGAACCATTCCCACCAGATTTGTACAATAACAATTAGTGCCCCCCACCCAAGACTTGTCCGATATCTGGGGGTGGTGGTCTGTCGTTAATTTAAACGTAGAGTCAATTATTAACGACAATGGGGCGTCGTACCAAGGGATGAGGTTGGGGCTCCCTGTACCAGCGAGACCCTTCACTGTAACCCAAGGGATATGTTCATCATATCGGTTTCATAATTAATAATTAAATCCATGGTAGCGCATACGTGTTTAAGGAAATCGGCATGTTCATAACCCGAATATCAACATTGTTTACGAACAAACACTTTCAGATTGGCAACGCTAAGAAAAAACAGACCTCGCTGAAACAATCGATTGAAGTTCTTCATGTAAGTGGGTATCAGAATACTACTCAAGTAGTTCTATCCATATTGGAATTTTAATGGCTATGTCCTGACATATTTGCCTGGCCCTCACATCATCATTAGAAGTGTTTGTTCTGGTCTTGTTCTTGCATAGGAATGGATTTTCTTTTAGTCTTGATGCGTTTGCAAAATATAATGAGCAGATGGGGCTGAGGGGGAAGTCGTTAAATATTGTCAAAGGAAGTAATTTGATTTCCAGAAGAGAAATAACGCGCAGATGTTAAGGATGAAGAAGCAATTGAAGGAGCTTCAAGCGGGTAATAGACATTGGAATGAGCAGGCTGAGCAGCTCAAGGCAAAGATTGCGGAGTTGAAGGCATTGGATGTTTGAGCGGAACGAGAAGGCTTAACACCGCGGACAGACATTTTGAAGTGTTTAAAACAATACCTAATCGTGTCATGAGTGTCCTGTATTCCTCAACGTATGTTACCGTCAACTTACCGAAGTTCTTAAAGTAATTAAGAACATAATATCAAGTCAAAAATAGAAATGAGATTTTTTACATATTATCGCATAAAGTTTACCTGACACGTTCGATCCGTGTTTGCCGAAATGTTTATTAATTAATTACTTATTCATTAACAATTTGTTTTAAAAAGGTATCAAAATAACAACATATATATGTAACATGTATATGCATATATAATTAGATTAAGGCTTGACTTAAAATATGTAAATAAATAGTGGAATAACGTTACTTATATGTTGCTTGTTTGTTTAGATCATCGAAGATATGCGTCGCGCACATGAACACCATGCAATGCACCCCCATCCTGCGGCATTTTTGGTGGGCGCAACTGGGGGTGCGAGAGGGTTAAAGTGTTCGTGCCACGCCAAAACAAATTTAACTGATATAAATCTTCTATGTTTTCACGCTTTTATTATCGAGCTGTAACGCCCCAAATAGTAGAATGGCATACTTTTTTTCACTTGTTTTCGCACCTACCAATTTAACTTCTGCGAGCGAGGAAAGTGACGTCAAATGGGAATACAAACGCATGTGCTTTTATATTGAGACTCAGATTCTCTCCGTTTATTGGCTTGAGCTCAACGAACGGCACTCAACCATAAAAACAATACACGGCCTGGACCACATACGTCTACGCACTGTGTCAAAGGTCACCTGTCAATCTTGTGACATTATTGGGGAATTTTCAAATAACGCTCAGATGCAATGCTCCCGGAAATAAACCCGCCGGATCTCACTTTTGCTACTTTGACACACGCTTTATAGTGATATCGTGGAATAAAAAGTGTAAACTACCGTTACAACAAATTGCTATTTGTTTATCTTCCCTATACTAAGTTATCTCTGAGCAAGACAAAATCGTGGCAACGAACACTTTAAATATTGTTTACGTTGATAACCGTCAATAAACCGAATTTATCGCTCGCTAAACTAGTTTTTTCAGTATGTGGTGCATCATGCGGAGGATGATTTAACGATATCGTGATTGCGGTAAAATTTCGCCCCTTCGTCCTATTTAACTTCCCATGCCGTGTTATCAGCTGGTAATGTCGTGAGTTGTGGCGCCATCGCGTGGATGAATATGGAGTAAACAGAACAGTTCGGATTTAAGGGCCGCTTGAAGTAATTTGCCGACTGATCGAGTTAGTTATTGACCGATATGTCGGGTCTTCATGTAAGCCATCGTAAAACTACGCTTTGCAGCGATAATCATGCATGGTTTATCGATTGCTAAACTGAGTTAATCGATCGATAAACCGGGCTTATCGGCGATAAACCTCGTTTATAAATCGATACGCAAGTTTATCGCCTTACGATGAAATAGCTGTTTATTTCGAGCCTTAGTGTTTAGAAAAGGCGTTGACATTTTTTCTAGCAGACGAAGTACTTCCAACTGTCGTTAACTTCGAACAATATTGTCAGTCTACTGCGAGACCCAGCATTGGATTTAGATTTCAGAAATTCGATCCAGAACTACAGCATTTGAAATGTAGTACGTCACCACGTGTAGTGACTGGGCGCGATCGCCCTCTTCCACGGGGTGCAACCCACCGGTTCGGACGTGTTGTGGCCTGGGGGGCCACAACTATGAGCAGGGTGCATTGCAACGCTGACATACCGGGGGTTATCCTTACCGTAGCTGTATGTTATGTATGTATTTTATGTCTCTCGGTTTAGATAGTATAGTAAACCCATTTATGTACAACTTCTTATCTGAGTTTTCCGCGTGGGCACCGGGTAAAATTAGTCCGTTCAAGATCGATTGAACGGCCAGGATGGGAGGGGGTCTCCGGGGGGCAATTATCCCTGGGGGGAGTTGTCTTGAGAGCAAATTGTCCGTTACCACCGAATGGCATTCTACACAAAGACAGATCGTACAACAGAGGGCGCCACGACGCGTTCGATATTTTTTCTAAATTATAACTGGGGCGATGGTGAGTAGTGAGACATCCTGTCTTATATGTCGTTTAGTGACTCGTAAAGAGGGACGGGTCTGCTTTGTAGTGGCGGCCTTTCATTGTATAAATTGAGCCACTGCCACACTAAAATAAACTTCCATGGCGAGATGAAACCACACGTCATCATCAGCATCAGAGGTCATGTGTAGTGTGTCATGTATTTACTAGAAACTGATTCAGAAAGACACCACCCCGTATATATGAAAACAGATTGTAATAATATCTGACATTGACGGTGTAGAGGTCGTGATTCTGATCACGTCCACGGCATGGTGTGAGCAGACTCTCGACCTCTGCGTGACCTCTGCCCGGTCTGCATCAAATATAGAAACAGATCCTTTATCAGACCTTCTGGAGCTCGTGGGCTGGATCAACTCTGAACTTAACCTTAGCTCAAATGCGAATCCAGGGGCGAGGCGAAAAGGAGGAGAAGGGCAATTCCAAGTGGTCCGCTCAACACCAATTTGGTTCGGAGAGACCATTTTTAATGCGAAATTTAGGCCGTAGAACCAGACGGCACACATCTACAGTAGGAGGATACGTGCCACTAGGGGGAAGCAAGCTTTCACGCTTTGTAAATCAGAGGTTGACACAATTCGCATTCACATTCACATTGCAAAAATAAATCCCCTTGCAATTCATTGAATCACAAAAACTAGGAATTACGCCTTACCAGCCCCTAGGATCCGCGCATGGTCTCGACTGTTATGACTGTTTTTGAACATATTTTATTGACATATATACCCGTAATGCGTTGATTTATTGTTCCCCCCTGGTAATAACAGCCCGGGGCATCGACGTCTTGACATGGGATATAATTCTCACCTGAGCAACGACCTTGATTTGTCTTCCTCCTATATTAATACTCCTGGACCTAAATTAGTTCTCTGTCTCTTCGTATCTTAATATCTGTCATGCCGTCCCTGTCCTTGAAATCGGATCAACGGAATGACTGAATGAACAAGTAAATGATCTATGATGTCTTAGGTCAATTTAGTGCGCATATAAACTGAACTAAGAAATTACATTTGCCTATAATGAGGCTAAGATAATAAGGCTGAGGTCAGCTATTGATCTATGCTCGGGTCGATTGGTGTGTTTGAGGCCACCAGTGTCCATGAGGTGAGGAAAGAAAAAACCCACAAGTAACTGAGCCACGCTACAGCTTGGCGAAAGAAACCTGTGTATAACACCCTATTCCTACTAACGGGAAAGCATCAACCTTGACTTCTAACAGGTGATACGGCACTATAATTTTGCCTTGGCTCATAGATTACCGTATTAATGCCATCGCAGGACATTCAAATTGAGGTATTGGAAATAGTATTACGGCTTGTTACTATCAACGGAAAATATTATGAGACCAAAATGCATGCAAATTTACCGTTATACACAAGGAAGACTGGGCACCAACGACCTTCCAGTTCCGTTACCATTCAACTTACCTATGCGTGTAGACGTGGGAAGCATGGGCTGTGATTTGTGTCACCCAGCTTCGGACCTCACCACTGATGGCGTGTGCCACTCAACCCATTATTGCCCCATCGCCCACGCGGAAATTGGCCCAATGACCATATAAAGGAGTGAATTACCGGTCACGCCATTGGCTAAGCCGCCAGACCATTCGATCCCGGCCGATATGCGCCATACCCACTAAAGGCAACTTCCTGTTGTGTACAGTATGCTATATTATATGGCGCATTATATGCGATGTACAACTAGCTGGGCATTGCCCGGAGCGATGTACAACTCGCTCGGCACTGCCTGGAGCGATGTACAACTCGCTCGGCACTGCCCGGAGCGATGTACAACTAGTTCGGCACTTTATTTCGCTGGGAAATTAAGTGACATATTAATCTGTTATGGCCCTAATACAAATATGTATTGTGCGACACTTTTGATGGTTTTTGCCTGTGCCTTTTAGCATACATTAGGATACATATTTTTGGCAAAAACATTTTCCATTAAATTTTCCATTTGAAATATACTTCCTCTCTTAGAATAAATTCAAGTTGTTTCTTGCAATCCCAACCATTGTCGTTTCTTTCTTAATGAGCTCACGGATGTCGGACAGACATGTGTCTATTAACACGCAGGATGTCGTTATGTAAAGCCCCCGACAACGCCCACTACTATTCATACCGAGCCATTACTAGGGCGGCTCAGCTGAAGAAGACAAATGAGTGCATGACCCAGGAATTTGAATTGGTGGGGGTTCATCTAAAACTTGCGACCGGGGCGGGGTGCGAATTTGAAAGGGTGGGGTCCACTGGGTCTACCGGGGTAGGGTGAACGGGCGGCGGGGAGGGGTGGTGGGGGGGGGCGTCTAAAACAATTGCGTTCGGAGGGTCCGCCAATCTATGTTATTGACCACCGCGATGGGTCCACGTCCTCTCAAAAAGAGGGGTCGACTCCCCTGGATCCACCCCTGTGACAAATACTCGCCTCGTATACTTGGTAACTAACTCCGGGGTAATCGCCTAAAACCCGATTGAATAACCATCCTTTAACACCCCAGGGGATATCGCTCCACTCTCCCTTCCTTCTCCCATTGACGCGATATGACTACAACTGATTAAAGGGTCCTGAATATGCAAACAACCAAACTACCATTATCTAACAAGCATGTTTTCCACGAAAATGGTCAAAGGCCCCCTGGGGCTCATGTTCCATCACTGCCGTGGCCGGGGAAAGGGGAGGGAGCGGGGAGGCGATGGCGGGGGGGGCGGGGGTGTTGTGTGGCTCGGGTGGGTGGGGTACGTGTTCGTTCAGGACAGGCGGGAGAGCTCGGGCTGCAGGTGCCATGTGCAATTTTATTTGGGATAGGGGCTACAGACCGGTGGGTGGGGCCGGAACGAATGAAGCTATAGGGCATGGGATGCCATGATGCGGGTCAAAATGAGGTCAGTGTTCCACAGGACATTAAGCTATTGATCCTTACTATAGATCGTCCGCTTGGCATGTACTGAATATGGATTGCTAATCACCTCATCGCCATCCTTCCTAATACTATGCTTAATATTGCATTATAATTATATTTATTTATATTTAACTATTTATTTATATTTATGTATTTATGTATGCAGCAACATGGTTAGGCCTGATGTCACCAGTCCCCTTACCTGCCAAGTGCGCGTATACTCCATTAAGGTAATGCATTATGCAAATGACTAAAAGCATGAGATAATAGTAATGACCTATGGAAGGCGGACTGATTCTGATCTACCTGGTTGACGCAGGGTCATTTTTACTTCATGTTTTTTTTTGTTCATCACATGTCATTTAGATACTTACATTAGATCCCAGAAATTTCTGGTATATTTTTACCATAAAATAGAATGCCATACAAAGTTCAACTATGCCTCTTGCTTCTCTCTTATTTCATTGTTCCATGCAGTGATATTCACGGCTATATTACCACTGATATATTGTTGTACATAGTTCGAGTTCAACCCCCCCATCTTTTTTCTTCTAACGCCAACCATCTAGAAGCCGTTAATCGTGCTGCTACATAACGAGGCCTAAAATGTCATTTCAGTTTTACGATATCTTTCATCAGCTTTTCTGACACTACTCAATTAGCGATCTGTTTAACAGTATGCAGGGATTTAATTACCATTCATGGGGTTTGCTGAATCTCGTCCCATCTAATTCTCTGTCTGCTTGTTCACTCCATTGTGTTGAGACCACTTGGTGGTTGATGGCATCTTCATCGACAGAACGATTGATGCCTAATGCATGCGTCGCTGACCGATCATGTGCTGTTTTTGTTACTTGTCACCTGGATTGTAAATTATTTCTGCCGCTAAAGGCAATTTGCGTGATGTATCGTAATATATCATATGAGTATATAAAGAAAATTTAAATTCTATTTGACAAAACAAGCAAAGTATTTGTCACCTCCGACAAACAAAGTATTTGTCACCTCCGACAAAGTATTTGTCACCTCCGACAAAGTATGGGCCCCCCCCCCCCGACAAACAAAGTATTTGTCGCCCTTTTTTCTTTTCAAGCTGAGGTTAGGGGTATGTTACTACTTAAAGTTGCTCTTACGGCAATAACGAATTTGTCTATCTTTTACATGGAAGTGATACATTTAGTTTTTTTCTATTAAATACAAAGATTGTAATGTACGATAAGTAAGAAGATCTTGTAAGTGTTTTTTCGGAATAGTGTGGAAGGTGTGCCTTTCTATATTCACTTTGTGCCGGTTGCTATAGCTACCACGACGTACGTTGGCGTCTCAATAGACGCATCCGAAGAAAGCCTAAAACATCGCCAGACTACCTGCCAGACCCACGTGGCAGTCCCACATGGCAGACCCACGTGGTAGACCCACGTGACAGACCAACGTGGCAGACCTACATGCCAGATCCAGGTGACAGACCCACTTGACAGACCCACATGGCAGACCCACGTGGTAGACCCACATGACAGGGACACGTGACAGGGACACGTGACAGGAACAGCTCCAAGCGGCTAGCTCACTATAGTAATCTACAGTCATAAAGACCCATTGTTACGCAATCATTTCAAGATGTACATAACAACAGTACATAAATGGGTAAGACATAATTATACCTGAGGGATAATTTAGCCCAAATAAAACTTCCAACGCTGTGCCTAACCAAAGCAAGATAATTCTCAACGCTACCCCCTGTGGCAGGCATGAAACACCATCTGCGTTTTTCTATAATCAGATCATTTCCATTGTCATAAGACTTAAGAGATCGAGCCATCAGCCAACTAAGACAGTATCCATGATAAGAATAAGCAAGGTTTTTACTTGGCAATCCCCCTAGGCATTCCCTAGGCATAACAACTTCCAGCTCTAAGGAGAGTTAACTGCGTGCTGGGGGCAAGGCGAACAGCAATGGCTTCGTTAACAATACATGCGCACATCCAACATCCGGGATTTTGCATTCTCTGCACGTGGTCGGAAAAGTCAAGCGAGAGTTGCGATGAATTAATCATCGAAACATCGTTAAGCAATCTTCGAAAAAGTTCTTCGGTAAAGTTGTTTTTTCCACTGTACCTGTGCTGCTTGCCCCCGCACCTGTGTTTTAGACGTTGATTGGCGGACGACGCCCCAAGTCAGACGGTCGCTCTATCACCTGATCGCGTCTTACCAAAAACTCAAATCAACATTAAAAACTCCTGGCTTCTGCAGTATGGTAGGAAAGTGTAGGACAGTATAGGAAAGGATCCGTGCGTAGCACATGTAAGAGGACCTATTGGTAGATTTCACCGTTGACAATCGTTCACGTCACATGCAAGGTGACATCACACACCGGCACGAAGCCACCGAGTTTCTTTGAGACTTATTCTGGAAAAAGACAAACACTGTATCGTCAGACGACAGACGAGTTAGAATGGCAATAAAATATGCCGGGCTTTAAACACTGTAGTTGCAACGAGGTTAAATACGTTTAAGAAATGCGACATATTTAATTCCTAAAGTAGTCAAGTATGCGATGTTAAGTTCGATAATTAATTAGTCTGAGCTAATTGATGAAGTATATGTATCAGAGTTCCAAGGATGCGACGTTGTGGCTGCAATCAATGTAGGAAATACCGCAAAATGAGCTTCCAATCTATATCAAGTTTTGTTAAATCTTCCTGTGAAGTGGAAAGGATAAAGGAAGGACCAAATCATGGACATGTCAATGTGATTTGCTCTCTAAAACATCTAAAGGAACGTCAAGAATATTTTTCCCCGATATCCTCTGGGAATACCTTCAGTTAAAGCTGCTTCTCTATCTAGGTAATGAGATTCGAGATTGAGTTCAGTGGAACTTATTAGTGTTAACGAGAAATGTATGCTATATCATTGCTATTTTAATTTTACATGGTGGTAATGCCCTTACTCTGGTGACGTAGCACGCCGCATTGTATACCATATACCAGTACCACAGATGACAATTTAATCGTTACATGACAAAAGCACTACTTTATTTAATGAAGAATGTTCCATCTTAATGGCTTCATGGTTTGCTTTATGTTTAATTTTTATTGAAAAATATGGCTCCCTGTAAACCCATGTGTTAGCTTCTTAGTCTTTTCAATTGGCATATATTGGCATTATACAGACTGTCCCTGATGTTCGCCGCTACACTACTTTGGAAAACATGCAATTGGCATTCATATGTTGGCCTCAAATTTTGGCAGGTTTTCCATACTTTTAAAGTTCATGATGTGTTACTTCAATATCATTTGGATTACCTAGCACGATGTTTTCTTGCATCAATGTTTTATAATCCATCAATGTCATCAACGTAGCTTCGGAGACAGAATTATAGTGCACAGCCCAAGCGGCAATTAAAAAAGACAGATGCACTATTGCGACTCGCCGACCATTGGCGGCCTCGCCTGGCCAAAACGTTGGACACATCCATTCCGGCCATTGCCATAACAATGTCATTTGGTCAAAACACTGTGACGTCGATAAGCAGAAAGGAAATTAGATAACACACTGACGAGATCCATTGCCACAAACTCATCACTGGGTGCGGTTAAACAAATGTGTAGTTGTTAGAAAGACAACTATTGACAGTAGGCCAATTTTGGAAGAAAAAATTCTTACAACAGGTCTTAATTCCTACTTATGGTACATTGCATATTTATATTTATTAGAAAAAAAGAGACTAAATGTGTCACTTCCATTCAAAAGATGGACACATTCGGTATTGACGTAAGAGCAACTTTAAGTTGCAAAATACCTCTAACAGCTTGAAAAGAAAAGGTGACAAAATCTTTATTTGTCGGGGGTGACAAATACTTTGTTTGTCGGAGACTGGTCGAATATGTTTTCCATGCTCTTTATACTCATATGATGTATTACGTAACTTGACGGCGGTGGCAGAACTAAGTTACAATCCAAGTGACAAGTAACAAAAACAGCACATGTACGGCTCACGACGATTGTGGTGGAGATCAAGCATTTTGTCATCATAAAGATGCCATCAACCTCCAATTCGTCTCAACACTGTTGCCAGGCAGGCAGGGAATTAGATGGTACAGGGTCCGTCAATACCGATGCATGGTAATTAAATCATGGCACGCTGCTAATAGATCGATAATTGAATAGCGTTAAAAAAGCCGATGAAAGATATCGTAAAACTAAAATGACCTTTTATGCCTCGTTAGATAGCGGCACGATTAACGGTTTCTAGGTGGCTCGCGTTAGAAAACAAAGAAAGTAACTGTTGTAACAGTCAATAGTGACAGTCATATGTAATTATTGTCAAATTAGATTATGCCACAACAAGATTAACGGCTGAGTTAGAAATAATCGTACACCATATGTTGCTGGGGTGAACATTTTATGAAAACGGTTTCATACCAGCGAGGCGGCGCAATATATCAAAGCTGCACAAAACGAATTTACGTTTATGTTGATAAAAATAGCAGTTATGTTATTTGACATAGGTTCTTCCTTTTAATTATTTTTTTGGCATAATATTTTTAGGTTTTTGATTTTGTACGTGAGATTGCATCTTTAATCTTTGATTATTCGATGTTCTCTGATCTTGGATTGTGTTTCTTTGTTCGAATTGTTTCGTTTCCGCAATACAAATAGACACATACAGCCACCTCGCAGCCTATCTACACATTAGGCCAATATCTTGAACGACTGAACCTACATTTAGATTCAAAAGACAAATAATGGAATATGAACCTGATGCATCTATAGCGTATGAAACGTATGACAATTTTTAACGAAATAAATTGATGAACTGAAAATAATGATGAAAATAATCGCGGTGGGAAAGAGGTGTCCGGTTACTGCTAATATGTAATGGACACATCTCGCAAACTCTAGTGTTTTAGTAATTATCCTTATAGCCCAGCAAGTATTCCATACTATCTGTTGTTCAAGCGACACGGTTCATTCGATAGCTGCGATATAGGATATTTCGTATCGGGTAACTCGCTTCTCTAAATATTGTCATTGCGCAGTAAGCCGTGTAGTGCTTCATATTTCTGTTTATCATTAGGTGAATCCAGGTGTAGGACTATGCCAAGTGTGCCAATGTACCAACCCATTATCACCTTCAAGATACTATTCAAGACAATATATCAGTGGTAATATGACCGTGAATATCAATAAAAGAGAAGCACGATACATAGTTAAACTTGTTGTTAATGAGCTTTATTTTAGTCAAAAATAGAGAAGAAAAATAAAATAGCTGGGATCTATTGTATTTACTTAAATAGCGTGTGATGAACCAAAAAATAATGAAATAAAAAATGAGCCTGCGCCAACCAGCTAGAACAGAATCAATCCGCCTTCCATAAGTCATTACAATTAACTCAAGCTATCAGCCATTTGCATAATTTATTCCCTTAAAAGCCCACTTAACAGATAAAGAGACCGGTGACATCAGGCTTAACTATGATGCTATTGGCATCCTGAGCCTATCCGCAACCCATGAACACTTGAATGTGTCTTTCTGTGTCTGGAATAACTGGGTTAAGCATTAAATTGTTAACCATTAAGGTGCTAGAAGAACGGAGGGATATTGATGTAGAATTCGCGATGCTGTAGAAGCAAAACTGGTGTAATTGTAGACATCCCTGTCTGTTTTATACTCAACACGATTACAAATTGAGACAGCCGTGCCTGAGTGATGGGGAACATCATTGGCCTTTCATGTTTCGTTTCATCATAAACCTGCTCTACAAAATAGTCCTTCCTCACAAAAGCCACGTTCCTCATGACGCAAATTGTAAAATGCCAGGAAGGAAGCATTCGTGCTTGTTAATTATGTATCTCTGTCATATGAGTCGTGTCTCCCAGACATTTCCTTAGTATGCTTGATGTGTCGCGCAGATACTTATATGCGACCATACTATCTGTCATAAGTAATCCCCGGTGAGAAGGTTTACTATTAACGGACGTTAAAAAGACTGCTGTTCTTTGCAGTCTCATGCGTCATGTGTAAGCAAGTCATGTGGAAACATATTTTTCCATAATATCAGTTTTTTATTTACGACCTGCAATCACACCTGGACCTAGATCCCACCTGCACCCCACCTGCACCCCACTCCCACCTGCACCCCACTCCCACCTGCACCCCATCTGCACCCACTCCCACCTGCACCCCACTCCCCCCTGCACCCCACTTCCACCTGCACCCCACTCCCCCCTGCACCCCACTCCCACCTGCACCCCTCTTCCACCTGCACCCCACTTCCACCTGCATCCCACCTGCACCCATTCCCACCTGCACCCCACTCCCACCTGCACTCCACTCCCACCAGCTCCCCACTTCCTCCTGCACTCCACTCCCACCAGCTCCCCACTTCCTCCTGCACCCCACTTCCACCTGCACCCCACCTGCACCCACTCCTACCTGCACCCCACTCCCACCTGCATTCCACTCCCATCTGCACCACACTCCCACCTACACCCCACTAAATATTCCCGGCATACAATGTAATATATACTTGATCAAAATTGGCGACTTCCTCATTCACGGTTATTTAATATTATTATCAATATCTCGACGATCGAATAATATAGCATTACCAGTTCACGAAGAATTTTGTTCTTCATTCCCAGTTTACGGTGAAATGAAAAGCCTGCTTCGGAGGAGCGGAAATATCCCTTGCCCCTACTGGCTATGTGTACCCTGTGTACCCTGTATACCCTGTGTACCCTGTGTCTATGTACCCTGTGTACCCTGTGTCTATGTACCCTGTGTACCCTGTGTCTGTGAACCCTGTGTACCGTGTGTCTGTGTACCCTGTGTACCCTGTGTCTATGTACCCTGTGTGCCCTGTGTCTGTGTACCCTGTGTACCCTGTGTACCCTGTGTACCCGGTGTCGGTACCATGTGTCTGTGTACCCTGTGTACCCTGTGTACCCTGTGTACCCTGTGTACCCTGTGTACCCTGTGTCTGTGTACCCTGGGTCTGTGTACCCTGTGTACCCTGTGTCTGTGTACCCTGTGTACCCTGTGTACCCTGTGTACCCTGTGTCTGTGTACCCTGTGTACCCTGTGTCTGTGTACCCTGTGTCTGTGTACCCTGTGTCTGTGTACCCTGTGTACCGTGTGTACCCTGTGTACCCTGTGTCTGTGTACCCTGTGTACCCTGTATCTGTGTACCCTGTGTACCCTGTGTCTGTGTACCCTGTGTACCTTGTGTACCCTGTGTACCCTGTGTACCCTGTGTACCCTGTGTCTGTGTACCCTGTGTACCCTGTGTACCCTGTGTACCCTGTGTCGGTGCACCCTGTGTACCCTGTGTACCATGTGGATGTGTACTCTGTATACCCTGTGTACCCTGTGTACCCTGTGGCTGTGTACCCTGTGTACCCTGTGTACCCTGTGTCTGTGTACCCTGTTTACCCTGTGTACCCTGTGTCTGTGCACCCTGTGTACCCTGTGTCGGTGTACCCTGTGTACCCTGTGTCGGTGTACCCTGTGTACCCTGTGTACCCTGTGGCTGTGTACCCTGTGTTTCCTGTGTACCCTGTGTACCCTGTGTCTGTGTACCCTGTGTCTGTGTACCCTGTGTACCCTGTGTACCCTGTGTACCCTGTGTACCCTGTGTCTGTGTACCCTGTGTACCCTGTGTACCCTGTGTACCCTGTGTACCCTGTGTACCCTGTGTCTGTGTACCCTGTGTACCCTGTGTACCCTGTGTACCCTGTGTTAGGAAATGGAGTAAGAGCAGGTGTATGCATATGAGAAATACGGCGAGGGTGAATATTGTGGGCTGAGCGAGTACTATGGGATGAGTGATTAATGGTGTTTTTCTGCGTCTTCCGAAGGAGTGGTGAGTCACTCGTTACATTGGAAGGAGCTTTTGGGGGACGCATGGGGAATGGTCTCTGGCATAAATAACAGAGCCCACAGCACACAGACACGACACAAGACTCCGGATCAGCACCCAGGGAGGAGATGAACGGCGGAGGCCATAGCTGTTGACTGCGGGGTCAGGGCCGATCTCCGGGCTGTACGTGGTAAAGCTGCATGCCTAGGGCGTGGCTGCGTGGTTGGAGTGGTTGTGGGCGTCGTCGTGGTGGCTGGAGACAGGCCTTAGGAGTGGGTGTGAAAACACTTTTGTTTGTTTTGGTCAAGGCATGCCTAACTATTAAATCATAATATGCTTAAAGACATTAATCTTTTCATGATTTAGCTTAATTGGAAGCTTTGTATTTTGAGGCAATCATAGATGTTTACATTTCTGCGACAAACAGCTAGAACATCATTGTCCTCGGCTGGTATCCCAACAAACATGACGGTAATGGCCCATCATCCGGCTGATACCGGCGGTACCGGCAGCAGTGTTTATACTGGTTTGACATTAACATTACGGTACACTTATCTATTGGCTCGTCTGTACAGGCCCAGTACTACATGATAGTAAAGACCCGGTACAGGCCCAGTACTACAGGATACTAAAGGCCCGGTACAGGCCCAGTACTACAGGATAGTAAAGACCCGGTACAGGCCCAGTACTACAGGATACTAAAGGCCCGGTACAGGCCCAGTACTACAGGATAGTAAAGACCCGGTCCAGGCCCAGTACTACAGGTACGGTACGCCCGGTACGGGAAAACAAATTATCCCTCAAGGCCCTCAGATGGCAGCACATAAACCGTTCATACTTTACAGGTAACTGGTAAGTGAGCAGGTCAGCCGGAAGTAGCGGATGAGGTGGGGTGGCTATGCCGCGTGTGTGACGTATGAGTTATTCGAATCCGTTTGGGCTAAGCAAGCCAGCGACTGCTCTGTGTACATACAATAGGTCACGGGGTGACTCCTCCCTCAATCTACACGTGTTGTACTATTAGAAAAGAAGGTTTGAGAAGCATCAAGTTGAGAGCAAAATTACGGCTTAAAACTGCGGTATAATAGCGCTTCTTTACGTGTTCAAGACACCGTAATTTTACCACTTTTGTCAATACTTTTATCATCACATGTAATGACTTTCCCTGCCTCTGAAGGTTCTAAATATTATTAAAGATTGGACCACCAAATCAACAGTCCACATACGCTAGTACATTTTTTATCATGTCGGGTTGTAATGGCTTGGTCGATGGTTAAATTAACCTCCAATATGTCTATTAGTAATTTCGTTCGTTAAAGCAATATATTCCGTATTTTTTTGTATTATCAACCTTTTCTCTATGTCAAATAAGTACATTCTGTCTTGAGTTTAAATCCTGAAAGCCTGCGGGCTATCCGGAGAGAAGCATTTTGGTCAACGGAGCAGAAGTTGGTGGCCGGCTTTATATCCCTACGCGCCTGTTCGCTATCACGTCCGCGCGCGATACAAATAAACCGCGCATTTTTATGTTCAAATGTTTGTTTTACAGACTTAAAGAAATATAAAAACATATGCATCATAAATTGTGAGATACTTTAGTCTTGATTCTAAAATGTGAAAAATCTAAGATGGCGCATGTAAGCATATTGCTTTAAGATGTCCACGTGGCATTGTTACAAGGCGCCATAAGGCGATGGTATGCAGGAAAGAATCAAATACACCTTGCCGAACAATAGCAGGCACAATACCAGGATAATTGATGGACCATATTAGGCGATGAAAACTACTCTGGTTAATATCGGCTTGGTTTACGAATAAATTATACATAGTTTATCGCTTTTTTACCTGCGAGAGACTATAAATCTGTTGCTTATTTATGCCTATGTTAAACCCATTCCGACATCTGTTCCGTCTCAAAGCATGTGATCAACTAAGGACATCGATGAACCGACAAATCACAAGTTAAAACTTCTTCAACAAAGCCACACGTCTTGGCCATCCCGTCGTTAAAACTCCACTGAACATTCCGAACCACTCGCCGAATTTTCAGGACCACAGGAGCGGTGGACAGATGGCGCCATGTGAACTCGCAATGCACCTCTCCTGATTGCAAAATTATGACTTACCGAACAGAAAGTTAATAGTTATTGTGTTTATATTATGAGAATACTGTCCAAGAAAAGTACAACGAGGCATATGTATTCTTTCGTTGTATCTTTTACGTATACGACTAAAAATAAAGTTTTCAATTATGTTGAGTGATTTACAAGATTAGTTACGCAAACTATTTTCAAATGAGATTGACAAAAACACATTTTGTAAAACCTATTTTGCCTTTAACTATCTTTATTAAAATAAATCCCCTTTTTGACCGAAAGAAGCATATTGTCCACTTTTAACGCATAAAGTTAGTGTGTTAGCAGTATCTTCTGTAAACTGTATTGTGAAACACACCGTTTAGACAGGACATCTGCGCCACCAATCATCCCGAGAAAAAAGAAAACAACATTTTGCAGAATCTTGCTTGCTTTCTCGTTATGATTTTCATATTTACATCCAATAATGGGGTAAAGTAGGGGTCCGCAGGAGTGTATGTTGGGGAGAGGATGGGGAGCATGTGATATGTATGGGATTACATTGTGCACTAAGCGCCGCACACGTGTTCCATAATATATGCTGCAATACATTTGATTTATACTTAACTCAATGATGTCTTAAACAGCTGGCATTTCCTCTTAATCTCATTGGCTGAAGCAAGAGCACTATTTGATGGTAACAAATCCAATATCACGACGACAACTTTACGTGTGTCCCATCCCATTCACTTGGACAATAAATCAATCAGGCTTATTAACATACACTCCTCTCAAAAAAAATGGAAAACGAAAAAAACATCCTCGCAACTCGATATCGAGGGAATGCATACCCCATCAAAAGCATGAGAGAAAATGATAAATAACAACGACCCAATTTTTTTGAAGTGTGTTCGCTATTTATGAAGAAGGAAAAGCACAACGCTGGCAACACGATCACAGGTGCAAGAGGGAGAGGAACTCCGTCACGACATCAAGATGTTCATCACGTGAGTATAAACATTTACGGTTTGGGTGACAGGGGCATAGTTAACTTTTGCTGTGTTGCGCCACGTGGCTCAAGCGCTGTGGGCGATAATTAAGTTACATCGGCATTTAAAGTTATTGCTAAGTTATAAGTAAGATTAAGTAAGTAAGGACATTATAATGTTTCTTAAGCAACATTCGCACCGTTCAAACAGCATGCGTGCGGAAATATATACTAAATATATTTTCAGTAACAAAATCAGTTGCTTGAATCCCTGAATTCCAAGTTACTCCTGACAACAAATACTAACGCTGAATTACAATATTCAAGTTTTAGATCAGAATTTAAAGCGGCAAACGTTATCTGTCCATACAAAGCCGTTGCTCTTGCCTAGATTTCATGCATGATTGGTGAGAAGAGAGTGGAGTTAGAGGCAAATATACAATGAAATATAATGATATGTGACCGTGATGGTCGATTCTAATAGGAGATCGCAACCGGCACGGTTTGACCTGTTAGTCGAAAATTCGAGAATCAATAGCACTTTGTGCGATATGTGTACTTCACTTCAATTCACCATCTCGTTAAACTGTCAAAGCACGCCAATAACCTTACCAACATGTTTGTTGAATATTGAGTACATGCCGCTACACGATTATCGTGAGCTTGGTGTGTTGTTGTATCGATTAAACTAAAGAAAACAACGAAAATAACGAAAACGACGAATAAAGAACGACGAATATGTCTCAGGGGCATTCGCCTGTCCGCGTAAGACGATGGACTTGTTTGCTGCAATTTAATATTTCGATTTATTCAAGTATTTGCCATGTTTAATCGACTGTTTATTTGACATATGTAAACTGAAATAGACATGGGTCATTGTCTTATTTCAGTCCAGAGTGGGTGCCGATGTATTAAGACGATACACAGGAAGGATGTTGACCGGTGAAAGACTTTCCAGATTCAAGTAACTTACAGAAACTTGGTCCTGATTTTTTTGATTTAACACTGCATGTATCTGAGTTACCCTATTATTATTGAACTTACCCGACAATCGCTAATATGGCAAAGATATAACCCACCATTCATGTATGATGAATTTTCTTCACACTTTAATGCAAGCTTACTTAATGAGAGTACTGTTATTTTATGACTTAGAAATACTGAACTCTCAAGAATGAATAATGTTTCATGTATATGTCTCTGTGCATGGTTGAACATTAAAATGAAACGATATCGATGATATATATTTACAATTCAGCGTATTTCTCCATATGATATAATATTTTGTTCTTTATTAGAGGTCTTGAAAGAGGGTCCAGTGTCCAGTGTCGATTTTCTAAATTATCAGTGTTAAATGTCTTTGTCAGAACGTTCCGTGTCGCTTTTTGGCTAAGTTCTGTGCAGCTTTGTTCTGTGTTTCTATCTGTGTCAATGACTTTTCAGATCTTTAATGTTTTAATTTGGGGGTCAATGTCAAAGGCGATTTTTTAATACGCCTGTGTCGCATGTCACTATTTACCCCTTCCAGACATCTTTTATTACACTTTCTATTATTTTAAACGCTTCATATTAGCAATTTTCACGCCTCGAAACATGTTTATTATTGTTAGAATTAACTGTATTTAGGTAATATGGCGTAACTACAAGTATATAATGTACAATTCATAAAGGGTCATGCCATGAAAGGCGTTATGGCCAAACTGATGCGTCTCGTACGGGAGAAATGTGGCATTCATGCGCACTAAGTCATC
This sequence comes from Arenicola marina, assembly GCA_964019135.1. Classification (NCBI taxonomy): domain Eukaryota; kingdom Metazoa; phylum Annelida; class Polychaeta; family Arenicolidae; genus Arenicola; species Arenicola marina. The sequence goes on from OZ025263.1 coordinate 29,010,462, forward strand.
ATATTTTTCAATCATAACACGAATATAGACATGAAACATGGCTCACCGGCTTAACACCAAAGAGATCAGACATCCGTAGGTAACCAGTCAATTTGTGAATATGTTAAACATGTTTTAAAATTATTATCATTAGAAACTTGCTGCATGAGCAGCTTTAGTTAAAGATATTATCTTGGGATACATTATAATAGTTATTTCAATCATTTTGTTGTTCACTTTTACGGAATATAACCATTATTATAGATGTAGTATAATTGTATTTTGGTTTATTATGGCCAAAATGTTCACATACATATTGAAAGGTAAGTATCAATCAACTTGGACCCCCCACCTAGGGGTATGTATTAGGAACTATAATTGCGCTAAAATTACTTCAGGTAAGTGGTAGACGATATGCCATTATATATATAACATTGCTCAGCAACAGTATTCATCGAAAACCAGCTTCAGTTAATCATTAATTGTTAAATACAATATGGGACTTTTATGTTACTTATATAATTTATCTCTTTAATCGAAACGTCGTGTTCATATTATCATTCTATAGATGAAAACTAAATCTTCACTCACTGAATTTAAAAGTGAAACTGCTCTCCAGAATCTTCACTAACCTGAAGTAAACATTAGTGTTAATTTTCTTCGTGCGTAGACAAACAGAATCGTACCTCAACCAAAGTGACCGCTGGCCTATATACGCCCTAACGTCTCGCCTTTTATATACATATATAGAGGGTCGTTACTTGTAAAAATGTAGCCTTCTCCGTCATCCTGCAGAGGACATTTGTTCTGCTGATGATGCCGTGGCGGCTTGCAGCGTCCTGAACGAAGCTCCATACAGTGTAAGTTACTCTTCACTTACGACCTTTAAAGATCATGCATTTCTGACTCTCAGATGGCTAGGATTTTGCATGAAGTATTGACATTACTCATAAAAACGGCCACTGAAAATACGTCGACTTTCACAGTCATTAACACTCCCTCGTTTTGGGGAGAGGGGGGGGGGGGCTTAAATCCCTAAGCCTCACCCCCTTGGATCCGCCACTGTAGCGTGCAATGTCGCTGAACAATTAAAGACCCTAATTGGGAAGTATCGCTTATTTTCAGTTCATTGCCGAATTCCGTATGTCAGCTGTCCTCTGCTGGCTGAGCCATTTAGTCACCCATACGTGGTGGGCAGACTTTTAGTTGTTACGCATGGGTGATTTCTTCACCAGATAGCACCACTCCGGTTTCTACAAGACTCGGTGCCGAAAACATTCCGCTTCTCCCCCCCATTTTAAGTGTGTGCCTTGGTAAAGGCACGACTCCAATTTCACGTTCTCACTGTCACTGTTTCATCGCCGTCACGGAGTCAACGGCGGTGGTAAAGGGCATCACAGGGCTCTTTAGATTGATATTACCCATGAATGGCCTCGCCTCCTCCGTCGTTTTCACCCATGAGGGAAGCCCCTTACCAGCCGGTGCGCAAGAAAACAAAGTCTTTAGACCGACGCTGTTCGAATAATTTTCAACTGGGCTTAACTAAATTACGTCACCGTTCATCCTTGGGTATTAAGTGGTGACGCTGCTAAGTAATCTGCCTCATTGGTGGTCCCTTTATTGTGTATATGCGGAAATTCCTTCTTCAAGGCCCTTCCACCGATGGCCACACCGTCCGCCTCCATTCGTGTTGATCATTTGTACTTCCGGCCTAGTTCTTCGGGGTCAGTACGTATAGTTCACACATGAGGAATAAATTCACCGGACGCCCGAGTTGCAGAACACGTGCGTCTAAATTGTCCGTGTTTATTTGGTGTCTGTCACCAACGTATTGTTCTCATTTTGGCTGGGCCATCACAGTAGTGCAGCCAATAATAAAGGATAGTTGATTTGGAAGTGGTTGTGAAGTCGTTAAAGTGGTTATATCCCCTAAAGGCGAAACAAACTTTTCATGTATGTGTGACGATAAAGTTGAGCGTTTATGGGTAAATTATAGTTTGTGCTACAGTACTTGTTTTTCTGAACTATCACCTCAGAAAACATCTTTTTGTACGCTGAAATTCATCTAGACAGACCACACAAAAGTTTCGGTCTTCCATTGTCAACAATGGTTCTAGTGCACGTGTTCTGCAACTCGAGCGTCCGATGAATTTATTCCTCATGTGCGAACTATACGTACTTACCCCGAAGAACTAGGCCGGAAGTACAAATGATCAACACGAATGGAGGCGGACGGTGTGGCAATCGGTGGAAGGGCTTTGAAGAAGGAATTTCCGCATATACACAATAAAGGGACCACCAATGAGGCAGATTACTTAGCAGCGTCACCACTTAATACCCAAGGATGAACGGTGACGTAATTTAGTTGAGCCCCGTTGAAAACTATTCGAACAGCGTCGGTCTAAAGACTTTGTTTTCTTGCGCACCGGCTGGTAAGGGGCTTCTCTCATGGGTGAGAACGACGGAGGAGGCGAGGCCATTCATGGGTAGATTGATATGAGCTCCGGCGAGGAATTGGAAAAAGCCCATTATTGTTCAGCATGATGCTAGATCAATGGTATATATAATGGTATATAGTAGGGCAATGATACATTCCACTGCCCGAGCCATTGAAATTCATCAGTGCGTAGCGGAAAGACATTTGAAACGCATGTACGATTCAAGCACCGGACAGCACCACTGTTCCATAAAGTCACTACGGAATTCGGCAACGAAATGATCTTGTGGTCATCCCCTATTCGCCCTTTTCTAACGTACTAAGATCGTCCCTGCTCACATATCGTATAAAGTAAATGCCATAGGTATAAGTCAGTGAATATATTTAGGAGCGCCGTCGATGTAATAGTACTGCTGTACATATGGCACTCTGACTCACTCGTGGTGTTATGAATCCACATCATTAAAACCGCGTCGCGTCGACAGTCATCCTGAATGAGAACGTTTCATATTCCTTCAAGGCAAATCATTATCCATCTGCAGGACATATATGTCGTATGCCTAGGTATTCGCAACATTAGGACCACAGCCAGGTTGCAAAACTTGATCTGATTTGTCTTAGTATAGTGCCTTGTTTATGTAACAACTAAAATTGCAAAAAAAACGGCAAATCATTCGGTTTATCACATAAACTAATATAAAAGAAAATCCATCAACGGCTTTCCATTTTCACTCAGCTGTCGTGTATTTCTTATCTCCCCCCCCCCCACTCCATGCTACAGGTGTGTCTGGAGGCTCACGATGAGTGCGACCGGTTGTATGAGTGCATCGATGCCTTCTGTGGCGACACCTGGTGTGACTTCCTGCTGGACCTCATCTCAGTCTGTCAGGACGTCGTGACCATCAAACCTCCCAAGGAGTGTCGTGAGTCCAGTTACTCCCCCGTCTGTTTTATTTCCTCAAATTGTAATGTCAAATCGTAAATCTGAATGGATAGATAGATAAATATATATACAGATTGATAGACAACTATATAGATGGATAGATATAACCATGTAAATAGATAGATGTAATTATATAGATCAACCTATAGGTCGATACATAGATAGACAAACAGATGGATAGACATATAGATAGAAGTTCCCGCTTACAAAAACAAGGGCCGACTTATGGTATAAATTGGCGACTTCCCGATTCACCCTTATTTAATATCAATATTTCCAGCTCAGAATGAACGAAAATTTGTGATCACGAGGGGCAGTTAATGCCCCATTCCCAGTTCATGAAGAATTATTTTCCTCATTCACAGTTCATGAAGAAACAGTTTCTCTGTGCATGTCTTACCTCACTTTGAAATCAACCCCTAACCATCAGATATTCTTTCGCCTCTTATTAACCTTACTATCTGATATCTGAAATCAACTGTTTTATGTCTTATCTTGTTTGGAATATACACAATACTACGTGTGTGCCTGACCTTGCTGAATCCCCTTTGCAGAGATTCCCTGTGATGGCACCGTGACCACCACTAAGACAGACGAGTGTCTGTGTGAATGTACCTGTGGTATTGACTGTGGTAAGTAAATCTTCCAACTGATGTACTCTGCACATCAGGCGTCTGAAATATCATCTGCAGAAGATGGCATAATCTTAGATACATCGTAATCTGCGCATTGGTGGCCAAATTCTGGACGCTGGGTGTGTTGTCGCCCCGTGACCTAGTGAACCAAATGGTCCCGAGCCCTTAACTGCATTGGACCTTTCCATTGTCCTGATATGTTGAACAATCAATGTTGACGTGCGTAAGCGAATACAAATCGAATTTAGACCTACTAATTAGCTAAATCTGGCATAAGGGTCAACTCAGTCATGACTGGTGAGTGTCTCTAAGCATCCATCGTTCCACCAAGGCCATTACCGCCGGTTCATAGCACAAACTCTAACTTCATCAATTCTACTTTATTCCCGTCTCGTATTATATAGTATTTGCCCTTTTGTCTTTCAGCCGTTCCACCGATCACTGAGTCTCCAACCACGACAACTGAAGAAATCACCACGACAACTGAAGAAATCACCACGACAACTAAAGCAATAGGTAAGGGTAGGCTCATAAAACGGTGTCTAATAAAGGGCGCTTGCAACATTCTACCCCACTCAGTAAAATTGCTAACTGCGGAGAACCGGGCGATTTGCAAAATTAAAACACGGCATTCAAGCTACATATAGGTTCCATTGGTCAAAAATATGTCGGCGTGATGATTTTTGCGATTGTTCGTCCAACAATGGTTTAAAAAAATCGTGTTACCTTGACCTTTGACCTGCATCGCCCATCTACGAACTTAGCCTGACGATTGCCATTGGAAATCTTGTGGTGAATTTGGAAGTCAATATATGAAGGTGTTCTATAGTTATCGCGTTACGTTACAAACAGTTAAAGAGACGAAACTAAAGCAGCCGGCGTCAGACCAAATTAATCAGGACCGGGAATTACATCGGTGAAATAATGTGTATCGATGATGCCTTGGGTCGTCCTCCACAATAGAGATCCGAAGGGGCGAATCGGGATGCGGGAGCTCCAATGAGGATCTGTGGGACAAAATGGGGTTCTCTGGGGTTGAACCGGGATTCATGGGGTGCAATGTGGATTGGATCGGCCAATCTAGATACTAGGAGTCCGACGGCTCCATTCGGCTTCTAGGTGTCAATCTGGTTTCAAGTGGCTCAATCCGGATTCCAGTGGTCCAATATGGGTTCGGGGCTTTCAATCTGGGTCTGGGCGTTCAATCTTGAACATTGAGGTCCGATCCGGATACCAGGGTTCAATTGATCAATCCGGATTTAAATGGTCCAATCCGGATCGTAGGGGTCCAATCTGAACATAAGGGTCCAATCTTCATCTTTAATGTCGAATATCAATCCGACGGGAAAAGTCTGGATCCAACTGGTTAAATCAGGATTCGACGGATCGCATCTATATCCCATGGGTCAAATCTGGATCTGAAGAGTCACATCGTGATCGCGTATCGAGGCTTTATAAGAGGGTTGTTCAAGTTTTAGTATTGTTTCGCGTCCAAACTACCTGTTCGATTTCGATGTCATTTGACTAACATGTTGTCACCAACATGTGTAAATACTTCACCCCATTCACAGCGATTTTTTTACAATTTTGAACGTATCAAATTTAGATTGACCTACAACTCGAAACTTATATTTCTGATGAAGAATCTGAGACAACACTTCTTGGCTTGCTCGGAAAACAACGTGAGCACCCAGCAGGGATTGAACGCGTGACCTTTGAATCCAAAATCCTGCATTCAAAGTCTGAAGCTTTGTCACGCCGCCTGTCAGTTAGTCAGTCGTAACATTGGCGTGTCGCTTCTGAACGCTACTGTTTCAGAAGTCTCCATATAGTGTTCCTGCCCGGTCGCTCAGTCATTTTGCACTCAAAATCATTCTCTCCGCCTTCCATAAAATATATTGCAGCACTTCACACTTCCGCCTACCGCCTAAATATGTATATTAACTCGAATCCCAAAGAAACATGTCCACGCCACAACTTCAAAGCATAAAAGCCAGGTCAACGCTTCAAACTTCACTATAAACGCGGGTGTAGCATCTATACGCGCCTGCTCACCTCGCGACCTTTTAAAACTTACATATCGTCACCATTTCCCTAATATTCATAGTAATACATGCAGTGCTCCTGCTTTGATCCAAATCCGTCTCATAACCCCGATTTTCGTCTTTCCTCTCAAGCTGTGCATGACGATCTCGATTTACGTTTCAATATGTCACTTGGAAACAATGTCTTTAATTATTTTTTGCATTAATATGATAATTAAAAATACAATATTTTTATCAACTTGATGATATATACACGTCGTACACGAGTTGACGATAATAGGGCCTGACAATAGATGCAGATCCACAAAACTATAGGATCGTTATCTGGGTGAAAAATTGTTGCATGAGCAGATGTAATAGTAATTGTACATTGGCAGATTGCCGCGTTGACTGGATCCAGCATGACGGGTCCTGCTACCGGTTCTTCAACAGATATTGGACCTGGACCGCCGCCAGAGACGGCTGTATTGCCCAAGCGGCCCATCTGATGACCATCGACTCGCTGGAGGAGGAGGCATACATGAGGAACACGTACCGTGAGTGATGGATTCGTGACAATGACACCACTGCCCGGGGGGGGGGGGGGGGTGGGGGGGCAGGGGGCCACCCCATTACTACTGTGGTGGGGGTGAGCCGTCCATTCCATAGACGACATATGGAGAACAACAGAAACGTGCGGGATGTTGCGGTCATTGAAAGATAATTTGTTGTTAGGCGAAATGCATTCAGAAATGACTGTCATGAAAGAGATGCAAACTTTGGATCGTATGGTTGTTGGTTCCATTATCGTGCCACTTTATGTCATGTATCTCGCTATGAATTGATAATGATAAGCTGGCGAGCCGCAGCCAGTTCCCTGGCAATAAAACAGAAAACGGTGTATGGAATCGGAAAGTAGGAAGATATGATGTACAAATTGTCAATATAACTACATAAAAGTGGCGGAACACTTCGCCGCTAAATGGGGTAAAACGTTGCCACTAATTGGGGGGGGGGGGGAATTGGCCACTAATTGGAAGAAAACTTTGCCACTAATTAGGGGGGGGGAGGTAACTTTGCCACTAATTGGGGCAATACTTCGCCACTACTTGGGGTAAAACTTTGCCCCTAATTGGGGTAAAACATTGCCACTAATTGGGGGGGGGGCGGAAAGGGGGGGACTTTGCCACTAACTCTGCAAATACGACCAATTGCATTGCATTGTTCTCGCGCGTCCCTTCGTCGCTATAACCCCATTGTTGCAGTGGTTCCCAACGTACAACAGCAAACTGCGCACGCTCAAATATGGATCGGCGGAGAGTACAGTAGCGGCGTCTGGCGGTGGATCACGACACTAGAGGCAGTGTGCACCTGTTTTCAGTGGGGCTACCGAGGGCCCTATAGCACGTCTGTGGGTTTTTGCCTAGCTTATGCTACCGCCAACAGCCAGTATTACGGCCAGCTCTATGACTACCCATGTACTCACACCCGTCCGTATCTGTGTGAATACAAAATCAATTAAAGCCGTGGCTGTAAAACATGTTCCATGATGCATAATTAGCAGTAAAGTACTTATGATAATGAACCATTGAGCCATCCAACCTAAGGAACTTCATTATCTATCAGCTAAATGGAAATGTTATCCCGTAGAGCATACCACTGAGAATACCCTTTCTGTTTTATGAGAATATTGATTTATTCTCCGCCACATCAGTATGTATACAAAAATACATTTTCAGGCGATGTGAATTGTCTTTATCTCGTTGAATAAATGCCTAATAATTATCAGTTTGTTTTCTTGGTCTTCCCATTTTTGCATTAACAACAACAATTAGGGGCAAAGTTTTGCCCCAATTAGGGACAATGTTTTACCCCAAGTAGTGGCAAAGTTTTACCCCAATTAGTGGCGAAGTTTTGCCCCAATTAGTGGCAAAGTTACCCCCCCCCCCCCAATTAGTGGCCAATTTCCCCCCCAATTAACGGCCAATTAGTGGCGAAGTGTTGCGCCGGTTAGTGACGAAGTTTTTCCTCATTTAGTGGCGAAGTGTTCCGCCACTTTTATGTAGTTATATTGACAATTTGTACATCATATCTTCCTACTTTCCGATTCCATACACCGTTTTCTGTTTTATTTACATGTGAATTTGCTGTTTCAAACCTCATAAAATGAATTATATTTAAAGGTACTATTTCAACAAATTTGTAAACATTAGCTGGTGCCTGGCCGCTCACATGCACGGCACCAGGCAGGCCGGCAATCTCGTGATGCCCCCTGGCGTCACGGCTCAGAACTGCACTGTAACACTCTGCGTGAAGGAGGCGCTGCCAGTCGCGAATTTTTCTTCAAGCATGGCGGATACATCGAGTGATTACGAGCCGGACACACCCTGGTCGCTTGCTCGCCATATTGATTGTGGGTGATTGTGCCTTGTTCCTGGCCCATCACGTTTAGTATATATATGGTAGGTACCGGTGACTTCAGGAAAGCGCGACGTTGGTGCTCCCTCTGGCGGTCATTACTTCATGCGTGCTACGTCATCAGCACATTAACATAACTACACACGTTTTGAACCCACAATTTTTCGTGTACTTTTCTTTGTTTACCTTTTGTGGAAATAGCCACTTTAAATCAAGTAACACAACACCCATAACACCAAACGTAAAAAAGTAACTAAATAACAACAAAAAGCTATAACGAGTTCATATTCACTAGGTACCTAACCACTTAATAGCGGGTCAGGTCTGTAGTACCTCAGGGTCCGTTCATAGAGGTAAATACAATGAAATATAATATGTGACGGTGATGGTCGATTCTAATAGGAGATCGAAACCGTCACAGTTTGACCTGTTTGTCGAAAATTCGAGAATTAATAGCACTTTGTGTGATAGGTGTACTTCACTTCAATTCACCATCTCGGTAAACTGTAAAAGCACGCCTATAACCTTACCAACATGTTTATTAAATATTGAGTACATGCCGCTACACCATTATCGTCAGCTTGGTGTGTTGTATCGACTAAAATGAAGAAAACAACGAAAATAACGAACAAATAACGAAAAGGACGAAAATAACCAAACTAACGAACATGTCTCACGAGCATCCGCCTGTCTGCGTAAGACGATGAACTTGTTTCCTGCAATTTAATATTTCAATTTATTCGCCAAATATTTGTCATGTTTAATCGACTGTTTATTTGACATATGTAAACTGAAATAGACGTCTTATTTCAGTCCAGAGTGGGTGCCGATGAAGTAGACGATACACAGGAAGGATGTTGACCGGTGAAAGACTTTCCAGATTCAAGTAACTTACAGAAACATGGTCCTGATTATTTTGATTTAACACTGCATGTATCTGAGTTACCCTACTATTATTGAACTTACACGACAATCGCTAATATGGCAAAGATATAACACACCATTCATGTATGATGAATTTTCTTCACACTTTAATGCAAGCTTACTTAATGAGAGTACTGTTATTTTAGGACTTAGAAATATTGAATTCTCAAGAATGAATAATGTTTTATGTATATGTCTCTGTGCATGGTTGAACATTAAAATGAAACAATATCGATGATATATATTTACAATTTAGCGTATTACTCCATATGATATAATATTTTGTTCTTTATTAGAGGTCTTGAAAGAGGGTCCAGTGTCCAGTGTCGATTTTCTAAATGATCAGTGTTAAATGACTTTGTCAGAACGTTCCGTGTCGCCTTTTGGCTAAGTTCTGTGCAGCTTTGTTCTGTGTTACTATCTGTGTCAATGACTTTTCAGATCTTCAATGTTTGAATTTGGGGGTCAATGTCAAATTAAATTTTTTGATGCGCCTGTGTCGCATGTCACGATTTACCCCTTCCAGACATCTTTTATTACACTTTCTATTATTTTAAACGCTTCATATTTAGCAATTTTCACGCCTCGAAACATGTTTATTATTGTTAGAATTAACTGTATTTAGGTAATATGGCGTAACTACAAGTATATAATGTAAAATTCATAAAGGGTCATGCCATGAAAGGCGTTATGGCCAAACTGATGCGTCTCGTACGGGAGAAATGTGGCATTCATGCGCACTAAATCATCATATTTTTCAATCATAACACGAATATAGACATGAAACATGGCTCACCGGCTTAACACCAAAGAGATCAGACATCCGTAGGTAACCAGTCAATTTGTGAATATGTTAAACATGTTTTAAAATTATTATCATTAGAAACTTGCTGCATGAGCAGCTTTAGTTAAAGATATTATCTTGGGATACATTATAATAGTTATTTCAATCAATTTGTTGTTCACTTTTACGGAATATAACAATTATTATAGATGTAGTATCATTGTGCGTTGGTTTATTATGGCCAAAATGTCCACATACATATTGAAAGGTAAGTATCAATCAACTTGGACCCCCCACCTAGGGGTATGTATTAGGAACTATAATTGCGCTAAAATCACTTCAGGTAAGTGGTAGACGATATGCCATTATATACATTACTCAGCAACAGTTTTCATCGAAAACAAGCTTCAGTTAATCATTGAGTGTTAAATACAATATGGGACTATTATGTTACTCATGTAATTTATCTCTTTAATCGAAACGTCGTGTTCATATTATCATTCTATAGATGAAAACTAAATCTTCACTCAGTGAATGTAAAAGTAAAACTGCTCTCCAGAATCTTCACTAACCGGAAGTAAACATTAGTGTTAGTTTTCTTCGTGCGTAGACAAACAGAATCGTAACTCAACCAAAGTGACCGCTGGCCTATATATGCCCTAACGTCTCACCCTTTATATACATATATAGAGGGTCGTTACTTGTAAAAATGTAACCTCCTCCGTCTTGCAGAAGACCTTTGTTCTGTTGATGATGGCTAGGATTTTGCATGAAGTATTGATATTACTCATAAAAAACGGCCACTGAAAATACGTCGACTTTCACAGTCATAATTAAAACCGCGTCGCGTCGACAGTCATCGTGAATGAGAACGTTTAATATTCCTTCAAGGCAAATCAATATCCATCTGAAGGACATGTATATCGTAAGCCTAGGTACGTATTTCGCAACATTAGGTACACAGCCAGGTTGCAGCCTTGATCTGATTTGTCTTATTACAGGGGCTTGTTTATGTAACAAAACATCTAAAATTGCAAAACAAATTTGGAAAATCATTCGGTTTATCACATAAACTAATAAGAAAGAAAATTCCGGCCTTCCATATTCACTGAGCTGTCGTGTTTTTCTTATCCCCCCCCCCCTCCATGCTACAGGTGTGTCTGGAGGCTCACGATGAGTGTGACCCGTTGTACGAGTGCATGGAGGCCTTCTGTGGCGACACCTGGTGTGACTTTCTGCTGGACCTCATCTCAGTCTGTCAGGACGTCGTGACCATCGAACCTCCCAAGGAGTGTCGTAAGTCCAGTTACTCCCCCGTCTGTTTTATTTCCTCAAATTGTAATGTCACTTCGTATATCTCAATAGATGGATAGATGGAATATACACAATACTACGTGTGTGCCTGACCTTGCTGAATCCCCTTTGCAGAGATTCCCTGTGATGGCACCGTGACCACCACTAAGACCGACGAGTGTCTGTGTGAATGTACCTGTGGCATTGATTGTCCTAAGTAAATCTTCCAATCGATGTAATCTGCAGATCAGGAGTATGATATATTATCTGCAGAAGATGGCATAGTCTCAGATACATCGTACTCTGTGCATTGGTACCTAAATTCTGGAAGCTTTCGTGTTGCCTGGGTGCGTCAACCAAATGGTCCCGAGCCCTTAACCACCTCGGACCTTTCCATTGTCCCAATATGACGACAAATGCAGCAATTAAAGTTTTCTATATAAACCAACCAATCAATATTGATGTGAGTGAGCGAATACAGTTTGAATTTATTCCTAGTAATTAACTCAATCTGGCATAACGGGCAACTCAGTCATGACTGGTGAGTGTCTCTAAGCATCCATCGTTCCACTAAGGCCATTACCGCCGCTTCATAGCACAAACCCTAACTTCATCAAGTCTACTTTATTCCCGTCTCGTATTATATAGTATTTGCCCTTTTGTCTTTCAGCCGTTCCCCCGATCACTGAGACTCCAACCACGACAACTGAAGAAATCACCACGACAACTAAAGCAATAGGTAAGGGTAGGCTCATAAAGCGGTGCCTAATGGAGGAGGGCGCTGGCTACAGCTTGATTCTACCCCACTCAGTACAATGGCTAACTACGGATAACCGGGCGATTTGCAAAGTTAAAATACGGCATTCAAGCTACTTATAGGTTCAATAGGTCAAAATGTGTCAACGTGACGAAGGGAGAGAACTGTAACAGCTTTTGCGATTGTTCGTCTATCAATGGTTTAAACAAATCGTGTTACCTTGATCTTTGAACTGCATCGCCCATCTACGAACTTAGCCTGACGATTGCCATTGGAAATCTTGTGGTGAATTTGGCAGTCAATATAGAGAGGTGTTCTATAATTATCGCGTTACGTTACAAACAGTTAAATCGACGAAACTAAAGCAGCCGACGTCAGACCAAATTAATAATGACAGCGAATTGCATCGGTGAAATTGTGTGTATCGATGATGCCTTGGGTCGTCCTCCACAATAGAGACCGCAGGGGCAAATCGGGATCCAATGTGGATCTGTAAGACAAATTAGGTTATCTGGGGTCGAACCGGGATTCAACGGGTGCATTCTGGATTGGATCGGCCAATCTAGATACTAGGAGTCCGACGGCTCCAATCGGGTTCTAGGTGTCAATCTGGTTTCAAATGGCTCAATCCGGATCCCAGTCGTCCAATATGGGTATGGAGGGTTCAGTCTGGGTCTAAGATGTTCAATCTGGAACATTATGGTCCAATCCAGATACCAGGATCCAATTGATCAATCCGGAATCAAATGGTCCAATCCGGATCGTATGGGTACAATCTGAACATGAGGGATCAATCCGGATCTTAGGGGTCCAATCTTCATCCCTAGTGTCGAATATAAATCCGACGAGAAAAGTCTGGATCCAACTGGTCAAATCAGAAATACGACGGATCAAATCTGGATCCGATGGGTCAAATCGAGTCACATCATGATCACGTATCGATGCTTTAGGAGAGGATTGTTCAAGTTTTAGTATTGTTTCGCGTCCAAATTACGTGCTCGATTTCGATGTCATTTGACTAACATGTTGTCACCAACATGTGTACATACTTCACCCCATATGGGTCATCTACCTTCATTCATATAGTCACAGCGATTTTTTTACAATTTAGAAAACATCAAAATTAGATTGGCCAACTCGAAAATTATAATTATGATGAAGAATTTTAGACAACACTTCTTGGCTTGCTCAGGAAAAAAAGTATGCACCCAGAAGGGATTGAACGGGTGACCTTTGAATCCGAAATCTTACATCCGAAGTCTGAAGCTTTGTCACGGCGTCTGTCAGTCAGTCGTAACATTGGCGTGTCGCATCTGAATGCCACTGTTTCAGAAGTCTCCAAATAGTGTTCCTGTCCGGTCGCTCAGTCATTTTGAACTCAAAATCCTTCTCTCGGCCTTCCATAAAATATATTGCAGCACTTCACATTTCCGCCTAAATATTTATATCAACTCGAACTCCAACGAAACATGTCCTTGCCACAACTTCAAAGCATAAAAAGCCAGCTCAACGCTTCAAGTTCACTGTAAACGTTCCCGTCTACATTTTAGTTCCGATCTATTCTAGGACTCCTTGCTAGTCTATAGCATCCATACGCGCCTGCTCACTTCGCGACCAAAGGAAAACCGAACAGTCCATTTAAAATACTGGTTCCATTGTTACTTGGAAACAATGTGTGTAATTATCTTTTGCATTAAATAATACATATATATATCGTGAGTCAAAAATAAACTTGATGATATATACACGTCGTACACGAGTTGACGATAATAGGGCCTGACAATAGATACAGATCCACAAAACTATAGGATCGTTATCTGGGTGAAAATTGTTGTATGAGCTGATGTAATAGTAATTGTACATTGGCAGATTGCCGCATGGACTGGATCCAGCATGACGGGTCCTGCTACCGGTTCTTCAACAGATATTGGACCTGGACCGCCGCCAGAGACGGCTGTATTGACCAAGCGGCCCATCTGATGACCATCGACTCGCTGGAGGAGGAGGCATACTTGAAGAACACTTACAGTGAGTGATGGCATTCTTGACAATGATACCACTGCCCGGGGACGGGGGCAGGGGGGCAGGGGGCCACCGCATTACTACTGTGGTGGGGGTGAGCCGTCCATTCCATAGAAGGCATATGGAGAACAGAAAAGTGCGGGATGTTGTGGTCATTGAAAGATAGTTTGTTGTTAGGCGAAATGCATTCAGAAATGAATGTCATGAAAAAGTATATGGAGGATAATTATTTCAAAATTAATTCGAACACTGTCGAAATCCAGTGAACATATAGTCATAAGCCATATTCAACAAGTTTAGCTTATTCGAACGAGAGGATCGTACAATTGTTCATTTCATTCGCGTGCAACTTTATGTCATGTATCTCGCTATGGAATTAATATTGATAAACTGGCGCGCCCGCAGCTTGTTCCCTGGCAATAAAACAGAAAACGGTGTATGGAATCGGAAAGTAGGAAGACACCATATGATATACAAATTGTCAATATAACTACATAAAAGTGGCGGAACACTTCGCCACTCATTGACGAAAAACTTCCGTCACTAACTGGCGCAAAACTTCGCCACTAATTGGGGTAAAACATCGCCACTAATTTTGGGGGAAACTTCGCCATTCATTGGGGGGGGGGGGCATCGCCACTAACTCTGCAAATAAGACCAATTGTATTGCATTGTTCTAACGCGTCACTTCATCGCTATAACCCTAACATGTTGCAGTGGTTCCCAACGTACAAAAGAAAACTGGGCATGCTCAAATATGGATCGGCGGAGTGTACAGTAGCGGCACCTGGCGGTGGATCACGACATTGGAGGCTGTGTGCACCTGTTATCAGTGGGGCTACAGAGGGCCCTATAGCACGTCTGTGGGTTTTTGCCTGGCGTATCACTCGTACGACAACACGTACTACGGCGATATCTTTGACTACCCATGCACGCATACGCGTCCGTACCTGTGTGAATATGAAACCAATTAAAGCCACGGTTATAAGGCATTAGATGGGGGCGACCATAAACGGTACACCTCAGGCCAGATGGGGAGGGGGCACTTGCATGGAAATCTGTGGTGTGGGGGAGTGGGTCCATGAACGCCCAGTAATGCCTGAGAGAGCGGATATTTCTCAAAAAACATATCCGCTATAAAGGGGTAAATAAGATGCCACTTCAGAATTTATTGTCTCGGAGTAACGTGGAGGTGATTTGTGATTAATCGGAATAGGGTAGTTCATGCGGACCAGCAGGTTCAATGCTAACATGTTGTTGTCATAAGCGTGTCATAAAACATTGATGGTGAGAGACTAAATATCACATATAAATATATTGTTTTAGTTACAATAGGCTAGGCGGTAGACGCGTAGGCCTTGACATTTTACCATTCTGCGAATCTAACAGATGACAATGTCTGTTTCCTAATGGTTATTATCACCGCTTCAACATTGAAATTAATGACAGGCCTTCTACTTCTGTATT
Organism: Arenicola marina; assembly: GCA_964019135.1. Taxonomy (NCBI): domain Eukaryota; kingdom Metazoa; phylum Annelida; class Polychaeta; family Arenicolidae; genus Arenicola; species Arenicola marina. Next base: position 29,026,145 of record OZ025263.1, read on the forward strand.
TGTTCACATATCGTGTAGCGGAACAGGAAAAATCTCTGATCTCTGATCTCCCCCGGGACACCAACTGCTATAGGCTCAAGTTGGAACTGTTTGTGTTTTAAGCCGCTTTTGGGCACATGAAGGCTGAATTGATCCACCAAACCCCCCGGAACCGTTTAATAGGATGGGACAACGTTTGCCACAGAGGCAGGTGTCAGCTAGGTTTGCACGCACGACCAGTTGATCAGCAGCTCAGCAAGCTTCCCAACTGAGCCAGGGAAGTGCCCTCGCTAAAATGGGAAATTAAAGCATTGCTACAGACTTTTCAGACCCTACCACTGAGATGACCCTTTTTGTTTTATGAGAATGTTGATATACTCTCCGCCACACCAGTAAAATACATTTTCAAGCAATGTGCATTGTCTTTATCTGGTTGAATAAATGCCTAATAATGATCGCAAGTTGTGTTCTTCGTCTTCCCATTTTTGTAATAACAGCACGCCCGTGCAGCCAACAATTGTTGGGGGTGGGGGGGGCAAGAAGCATTTCCGTTCCTCGGGATCGGGCTTTTTATTTCACCGTGAACTGAGATGAGGAACATAATTCCTCGTGAACTGGGAATAGGATATTAGCCGACCGCCGTGATCGAGGATTTTCATTAATCGTGAACAGGGAATACCAATATGAAATAATCGTGAATTGGGAAATGGCCAATTTATATTATGTATCCGCCTCTTCCATTGTATACGGGGACTTCTCCTTTTAATTCATCGTGACCTGGGAACAAAGAAATGTATTCTTCTTCGTGACCTGGGAACATGACCCCCTTTGCCCCACCCCCCATTGTTCTGATCCTCCGGGGGGCAATTTTTCCGAAGAGGAGTTGTCCTTGGGGGGGGGGAGGGTTGTAGGGGGGGATATACTTGGGGGAACTTACCGGGGGGGAGGGGGCAGTTGTCACGGGGGACGAGGGGCAGTTGTCACATGGGCTAACGCTATAGTACATCCGCCCCACTTCAAATTTAACCATCAAAATTATCTTTGATACGCCAAAATTGAAAATAAAATAAAATCGAAGATCTATTCGTCGTGTGGCACCGATCGGATCCACATGACCACAAGTTGCGGCAAATGGTGTCTGAGAACCTGCTGACCAAAAGGCCTTCACTGTCGAGGACTTTGACGCCCTTGTGGACGAACTTGATAATATCCTTCGTCAGAGTTGGCCACACTGGCTCAATTGTAGCGAACCGTGTGTGCAATAAATATATATTGTTTACTATATACTATCTAAACCGAGAGACTTAAAATACATACATAACATACAGCTACGGTAAGGATGACCCCCGGTATGTCAGCGTTGCAATGCACCCTGCTCATAGGTGTGGCCCCCCTGGCCACAACACGTCCGAACCGGTGGGTTGCACCCCGTGGAAGAGGGCGATCGCGCCCAGTCACTATACGTGACGTACTACATTTCAAATGCTGTAGTTCTGGATCGAATTTCTGAAATCTAAATCCAATGCTGGGTCTCGCAGTAGACTGACAATATTGTTCGAAGTTAACGACAATTGGAAGTACTTCGTCTGCTAGAAAAGATGTCAACGTCTTTTCTAAACACTAAGGCTCGAAATACGCAGCTATTTCATCGTAAGGCGATAAACTTGGGTATCGATTGATAAACGAGGTTTATCGCCGATAAGTCCGGTTTATCGATCGATTAACTCATTTTAGAAATCGATAAACCATGCATGATTATCGCTGCAAAGCGTAGTTTTACGATGGATAACATGAAGACCCGACGTATCGGTCAATAACTAAATCGATCAGTCGGAAAATTACTTCAAGTGGCCCTTAAATCAGAACTGTTCTGTTTACTCTATATTCATCCACGCGATGGCGCCACAACTCACGACATTACCAGCCGATAACACGGCATGGGAAGTTAAATGGCACGAAGGGGCGAAATTTTACCGCAAAAACGATATCGCTACATCATCCTCCGCATGATGGCACCACATACTGAAAAAACTAGTTTAGCGAGCGATAAATTCGGTTTATCGACGTTATCAACGTAAACAATATTTAAAGTGTTCGTGCCACGATTTTGTCTTGCTCAGAGTTAACTTAGTACAGGGAAGATAAACAAATAGCAAAGAGGTTTTGGCGTGGCACGAACACTTAACCCCCTCGCACCCCCAGTTGCGCCCACCAAAAATGCCGCAGGATGGGGGTGCATTGCATGGTGTTCATGTGCGCGACGCATATCTTGGGTGACCTAAACAAACAAGCAACATATAAGTAACGTCATTCCACTATTTATTTACATATTTTAAGTCAAGCCTTAATCTAATTATATATGCATATATATATTACATATTACCTTAAAGAAATTGTTAATAAATAAGTAATTAATTAATAAACATTTCGGCAAACACGGATCGAACGTGTCAGGTAAACTTTATGCGATAATATGTAAAAAAGACTCATCTCTATGACACAGACTAAAACAGCCGGTGTGGTTCACTCATGTACATTTATTTAACAAATGTATACAAAGATTAAGATTGCGTGGTAGTCTGGGGAAAGACGAAAAACATCTAAGTACTCATGGAAGTATATCGAGCGTAAAGACAAGGTATATGACAAGGATAAAGGCATATAGTTATTTAAATCCACACTATTTAAATAATCCAATAGAAACGCTTATCTATATAAACGTAATCATACAAACAGATAAAATACCTTTCCAGTCGGACCACCGTGACCAATAAATATCAGCCTGCCCCGAGCTGGGACGGAGCCATAGTCACGAGTCAGAATCCCTTACGTTTATATACCCGCTATGAGAAGGAATGGATGGGACAGGACGCATTTTAACGCTGGCGGATTGGCTAATACAGACCAACAAGCAAATGAAACACCTTACGGTGGCCGCTCCCTCACTCTCAAACTCACTTTCATACTCACTTTCATACTCAATCACCAACCCGGCGCACCTTACGAAAAGCAGTCACTCACACATTCACTCACACACTCACTCACACAGGCGCTATGGCAAGCCGACCTTTTCATATCGGTCACATCTTCCCCGCGTCCGAGAAATGGCGTCCCGACATTTCAAACCGTAAAATTGCGAAAGACCAGAGCTATAACAAAGAAACCTGCTAAACAAAGTCACTTAGCAATGCCTGAACAACAACTTTGAGCGCGTTAACCCTCTGGGCCACACGCGTGGGATAAGCAACTTGATGAGACATGTCATACACATCTGGATTCATCCAATTGGGACGTCGAACTGCCCTCCGCGGCCGCGGTACAGGTCTGGGCGCCTCTTCGCGCGGAGCTACAGAACCTGCTGATGAATCCGAATCACTCTGATTAATGGAACTGTACGGGCTGATACCGTCAGGCTCTTGTACACCATTTGGTGAAGAGACTGACACGGGTGCAAGGTCATGTACAACAGAACGCGGTGCAGGTATTGGTTGTGCAACATGCCAGATCACCTCATCATCATCATCATCATCATCATCTTCAATCATCGTTGTGTGATGAGCGGGAAGTCTCTCTCGTCGAAGAATTGGAGTCGGTTCCCGTTGATCGATATATGATCCAACAGGCAGTAGCAAGTTTCTATGAAGGATTCGCGATTTGCCACGGCCATCGCTTCTTGCCACCTCGAACACGGGGATTTCACGGGATGGCTGTGACTTAACTACGAAAACATCCGGTAACCACCGATCCGCAATTTTGTGTTTGCCTTTCAGGCCGACACTACGAACTAGTACACTATCCCCAATTTGAAGTACGGCACCACAAACTCCTGCATCATAGCGCTGCTTTCCTTTCTCCTTTCCCCAAGCAGAAACCGCATTTGCCAGAGAATGGGCATGTTCCATGCGACAACGTAGACTCTCCACGTACTTCCCATACGTCGGCTCGGAAACCTTGGCTTCACTGAGCCCAAATCTTAAATCAACGGGCAGTTTGGGATGTCTGCCGAACATCAGGTAGAATGGGGAATAATGAGTCGCCTCACTGCGCGTGCAGTTGTACGCATGTACCAAGTGCGAAACGTGGGCCTTCCAGTCAGTCTTTTCTGAGGGACGTAATGTGCGCAACATGTTAAGCAGGGTAGAGTTAAAGCGTTCACCGGAGCCATTTCCCATGGGATGGTACGGGGTGGTCCTAGACTTGTTCATACCTGTGAGTTCACACAATTGTTTGATTATCTCTCCCTCGAAATTTCGACCCTTGTCGCTATGGAGCCTGCCTGGAAACCCATAGTGAACAAAATAATTTTCCAATAATATTTTGGCGGTGGTACGTGCAGTCTGGTTGCGTGTGGGGAATGCTTGGGCGTAACGGGTGAAATGATCAGTGACAACCAATATATTTCCTATTCCCCCCTTCGACTCTTCGAGGGTCAAGTAATCGATGCACGATATCTCAAGAGGATGAGAAGTTTGAATATTTACAAGTGGAGCTCTTTGATTAGCAGGCGCCTTGCCGAGTATGCAACGCCCACAACTTGCCAAATGCTTTACGACATCAGACGTCATACCTGGCCAGTAGAAACGACGTTTCATGATCTCTAGGGTACGATCACGACCTAAGTGACTCAGGTCATCATGACATTGGGCAATCGCTTGACTGCGATGGGTGCTAGGGAGAACAAGTTGATGCACAAGGTCATCATCACGTAATTGACAAGTGCGATATAGGACTCTATTTTGTAACACAAGTGACGTTCTCTGCCGCCAAAAGCGCTTAGCCTCGACCGAATCCTGAGGAAAAGGCTGAGATTTGTCTTCAATGAAACCGATGACCTTTTTCAAAACCACATTCGCACGCTGAAGGGACTTCCAGTCCGGAGACTTTGATAAGTTTGGTGAACTTACCTCCTCTAGTGGGGCCAATACAGTCTGGTTGAAACATACAGCTTCGACTTTGCCAGCCGAGCATTCTGCAGCCTTTAGCATTGCTGAAACCACAGGTATGTCAACAAATTCTGTCTTACCCGATGGGAGTCTTGACAGCGCATCTGCATCTCGATTCAACTTACCAGAACGATATTCCAGTTGGAAATTGTAACTTGCCAACTCCGATGCCCACCTTTGTCCAGTTGCGTCCAGCTTGGCGGTAGAGGTCACATAGGTCAACGGGTTATTGTCAGTTCGGACTCGGAACTTCGCGCCGTACAAATAATCGTGGAACTTATCAGTCACTGCCCACTTGAGCGCGAGGAATGTGCCGGGTAATTGCCTTCAGACTTGTTTAGCCCTCTGCTCGCGTAAGCAATAACACGCTCTTTACCATCTTGTTCCTGATAGAGCACCGCACCAAGGCCATCGAGACTTGCATCGATGTTTAAGATGAATGGTTTCTTGAAATCCGCGTGCGCCAGTACAGGGGCGCGGCAACACAAATCAATTAATTTTTCAAAGGAATCTTGACAGGTACTGGACCAGTGAAATGCACTCACCTTTCTAAAATTTTTCCGAGGGATCTCACCCTGCAGTTGACTATTAAGACATTTGGCGATGTTTGCGAAGCTTGGAATAAACCTACGATAGTAACCAACGAAACCAAGAAAGCTACGTAGCTCGGTTACGTTCCGTGGAACAGGCCAGGATCTCAATGCACTTACCATATCTGGATCAGTCTCGATCCCATCCTGTGACACAACATGGCCAAGATACTTGATCTTATGTCTGAAAAGGTGACATTTCGATGGTTTTAATTTTAAGCCTGCGTCAGACAGACGTTGGAAGACAGCTTCTAAACGTTCCAGATGTTCTTCAAATGTGTTTGAAAACACTACAACATCGTCTAAATAGATGAGACACCACATCAGGTGAAGGTCACCCATAACACTTTCCATCCACCGCTTGAATGTCGCCGGCGCGTTAGTTAGTCCAAAGAGCATCCGATTACACTCATAGAAGCCTAGCGGGCCTACTGTAAACGCCGTTTTCTCCTTGTCACCCTCTGCGATTTCTACCTGCCAATACGAGCTTTTCAAATCAAGTGTACTAAACCAACGTGCACCGTGCAGGACATCGAGGGTCTCCTCAAGACGGGGCAGGGCATACGCATCCTTTACTGTACGCCCGTTGAGCTTTCTCAGGTCAATGCAAAATCGAAGGGACCCATCTTTCTTGCGCACTAGTACTACTGGAGACGCAAATGGACTCTGTGACACACGGATAGCATCTAGATTCAACATCTCTTGAAGATGACCCCTTACCTCCTCGTACATCGATGGTGGTATCCGCCTATGTCTCTCTTTAAAGGGAGTGTCATCTGTTAGCTTAATGTGGTGTTTAGTTTTGTTCGTACATCCAAGATCCAGGTCGTGTTTGGAGAACACGTGAGCGTAGCGACTGAGCATGGTTCTCACCTTATCAACTGCTTCCTTTGGCAGCTCAGACGCTAAATGAGACAGATCTAATTGGGGTGGCATTGTATACTCACGCTCAGTCGTATCTGGAGGAACGGCACTTGCGTTGGGGGGTCGAACGTTCTCCACCATTGACACTGGATAGAGGTCACACAATGACGCTTTGATCGGAATGGTCACGTCTTTAGAAGAAAAGTTATGAATTTGCACAGACACACGCGCGGACGTAGTATCGCTCATGTCCCGGTAACATGGATCAACCATTAACCCACCAGGGAGAGAGGACGTCCGACACTCCTCAGGGAATCCCTCTTATTTTCCGACACTGTGCAGTCATGCGTAAAAAAACATGTGCTATAATCTTACCTCCAGCAGGAACCACTATGGCAGCTGTAGAACGTACTGTTCCTACCGGAGTCAAGTTCATTGCTAGTGACGTTCTGACAGCTTTCCATGCTTTGGACATATTCTGTGCATCATTATTCTTCGTAACACACAGGGAGAGAAGGTTAGTACCGAGTAACAGAGGTACTTGCGCATGGAATTTTGTGTCTGGGACAACAACAAACAAAGCATCAACAGAAAGACATATTGGGGAAGGGAACTCTACACGACCCTCCACGTAACCTAGGCATTTAAGCTTCTGGCTACCTGCACCCTCCATCTGAAATAGTTCGTCCAAACCATGCATTGGCAAACCTAAAGAAAGACATTGACTGTGACAAATCGTACTAACCTGCGAACCAGTGTCGAGCAAGGCTAGCATTTGCTGATCTTCGAAAATGATTGGACTCGTATTCAACTTACCGACTAATTCTTGATTGGGGCTTTTAAGGACTTTACCCAGGGAAGGCCCCTCATCTCTGGGTTTCTTTAGTTTAACTGAGTGCAGTTCGCCTTCTTGTGTCCGAGTTTACCACAATAGTAACACTTACCATTGAATCTGTAATTGTATTTGTTAGGATTCTGGTTCGTACTATTTTCTTTTTGTTGACCCGTCGCTGTCTGAGGGTTATTCAGATGCTTACTTTCTATCCTTGTGAGGCGCTCCTGAACCTTTGTTAACTGGTCAATCAATGCATCGAGCTTCTGCTCAGTTTGTCCCCCTGCCGAGAGTTGACTGATTCGAGGTTTTTAATGCATACTTCTATTGTTTCCTCGGAGTCGTGTTTTGCCGGTAAGGACCTGCGGACCGTGAGCAGGAGGTCATTATTGTACCAAAGCGGGTCATTATTGTGACGGAACTATAATGACCCGCTTTGGTACAATAATGACCTCCTGCTCACATACGCCATGCCATCGCCGCCTCCTCGGAAGAAACAATAGAAGTAGGCATTAAGCCAGATAAGGAATGAGTTGTAGGTCATTATTGGGATCTCACAACTTCTCGGCTACGCCTCGAAGTTCTTCGATCCCAATAATGACCTACAACTCATTCCTTATCTAATACTGATTCTGAATTATATTCTAGTTCTGCTCTGCGGGCTGCAACAAGCAGATCATCGTAACCCAGATCTGAGTCCATTCTATGTCTGAGAGCATTTTTCAAACCTGCATCCCGCAACCCACTCCAGAATTTTGTGCGCAACATCTCTTGTGCTGCCTCACTGGTCACTGTTGGGAAAGAGGTTGAATTAAGATGGCCGATAACATCTTCAAGTCTACAGGCCCACTCTGCGACTGACTCGCTGGAACCCTGTCTTGCTGTATACAATTTCTCAAGCAAGGACTCAGCGGGAAGAACGCTACCGAAAACGTTATCAAGTTTACGAATAGCGGACTCAACACTAACGGTCTCACCTAGGTGAAGCATCACATCAGCGGCTCGCCCACGCAAAGAACGACGGATGGCTTGTAGTAGGCTTGACGGGGATACAGTGGGATCTCGTCTGATACCAGCAACTTCTGCTCGCCACTGCTCATAGCTGACATCACCCTTTGTTCCTTCACCATAGAATGTGGACAACCGGATGCCACTGAATGCTGTGGGATAGGACATCGGGGATTGGGAAACTTGCGGTGGCAGCTGTGGTACAGTGTGTAAACCTCCAAATGACACAGACTAAAACAGCCGGTGTGGTTCACTCATGTACATTTATTTAACAAATGTATACAAAGATTAAGATTGCGTGGTAGTCTGGGGAAAGACGAAAAACATCTAAGTACTCATGGAAGTATATCGAGCGTAAAGACAAGGTATATGACAAGGATAAAGGCATATAGTTATTTAAATTCATACTATTTAAATAATCCAATAGAAACGCATATCTATATAAAAGTAATCATACAAACAGGTAACATACCTTTCCAGTCGGACCACCGTGACCAATAAATATCAGCCTGCCCCGAGCTGGGACGGAGCCATAGTCACGAGTCAGAATCCCTTACGTTTATATACCCGCTATGAGAAGGAATGGATGGGACAGGACGCATTTTAACGCTGGCGGATTGGCTAATACAGACCAACAAGCAAATGAAACACCTTACGGTGGCCGCTCCCTCACTCTCAAACTCACTTTCATACTCACTTTCATACTCAATCACCAACCCGGCGCACCTTACGAAAAGCAGTCACTCACACATTCACTCACACACTCACTCACACAGGCGCTATGGCAAGCCGACCTTTTCATATCGGTCACATCTTCCCCGCGTCCGAGAAATGGCGTCCCGACATTTCAAACCGTAAAATTGCGAAAGACCAGAGCTATAACAAAGAAACCTGCTAAACAAAGTCACTTAGCAATGCCTGAACAACAACTTTGAGCGCGTTAACCCTCTGGGCCACACGCGTGGGATAAGCAACTTGATGAGACATGTCATACACATCTGGATTCATCCAATTGGGACGTCAAACTGCCCTCCGCGGCCGCGGTACAGGTCTGGGCGCCTCTTCGCGCGGAGCTACAGAACCTGCTGATGAATCCGAATCACTCTGATTAATGGAACTGTACGGGCTGATACCGTCAGGCTCTTGTACACCATTTGGTGAAGAGACTGACACGGGTGCAAGGTCATGTACAACAGAACGCGGTGCAGGTATTGGTTGTGCAACATGCCAGATCACCTCATCATCATCATCATCATCATCATCTTCAATCATCGTTGTGTGATGAGCGGGAAGTCTCTCTCGTCGAAGAATTGGAGTCGGTTCCCGTTGATCGATATATGATCCAACAGGCAGTAGCAAGTTTCTATGAAGGATTCGCGATTTGCCACGGCCATCGCTTCTTGCCACCTCGAACACGGGGATTTCACGGGATGGCTGTGACTTAACTACGAAAACATCCGGTAACCACCGATCCGCAATTTTGTGTTTGCCTTTCAGGCCGACACTACGAACTAGTACACTATCCCCAATTTGAAGTACGGCACCACAAACTCCTGCATCATAGCGCTGCTTTCCTTTCTCCTTTCCCCAAGCAGAAACCGCATTTGCCAGAGAATGGGCATGTTCCATGCGACAACGTAGACTCTCCACGTACTTCCCATACGTCGGCTCGGAAACCTTGGCTTCACTGAGCCCAAATCTTAAATCAACGGGCAGTTTGGGATGTCTGCCGAACATCAGGTAGAATGGGGAATAATGAGTCGCCTCACTGCGCGTGCAGTTGTACGCATGTACCAAGTGCGAAACGTGGGCCTTCCAGTCAGTCTTTTCTGAGGGACGTAATGTGCGCAACATGTTAAGCAGGGTAGAGTTAAAGCGTTCACCGGAGCCATTTCCCATGGGATGGTACGGGGTGGTCCTAGACTTGTTCATACCTGTGAGTTCACACAATTGTTTGATTATCTCTCCCTCGAAATTTCGACCCTTGTCGCTATGGAGCCTGCCTGGAAACCCATAGTGAACAAAATAATTTTCCAATAATATTTTGGCGGTGGTACGTGCAGTCTGGTTGCGTGTGGGGAATGCTTGGGCGTAACGGGTGAAATGATCAGTGACAACCAATATATTTCCTATTCCCCCCTTCGACTCTTCGAGGGTCAAGTAATCGATGCACGATATCTCAAGAGGATGAGAAGTTTGAATATTTACAAGTGGAGCTCTTTGATTAGCAGGCGCCTTGCCGAGTATGCAACGCCCACAACTTGCCAAATGCTTTACGACATCAGACGTCATACCTGGCCAGTAGAAACGACGTTTCATGATCTCTAGGGTACGATCACGACCTAAGTGACTCAGGTCATCATGACATTGGGCAATCGCTTGACTGCGATGGGTGCTAGGGAGAACAAGTTGATGCACAAGGTCATCATCACGTAATTGACAAGTGCGATATAGGACTCTATTTTGTAACACAAGTGACGTTCTCTGCCGCCAAAAGCGCTTAGCCTCGACCGAATCCTGAGGAAAAGGCTGAGATTTGTCTTCAATGAAACCGATGACCTTTTTCAAAACCACATTCGCACGCTGAAGGGACTTCCAGTCCGGAGACTTTGATAAGTTTGGTGAACTTACCTCCTCTAGTGGGGCCAATACAGTCTGGTTGAAACATACAGCTTCGACTTTGCCAGCCGAGCATTCTGCAGCCTTTAGCATTGCTGAAACCACAGGTATGTCAACAAATTCTGTCTTACCCGATGGGAGTCTTGACAGCGCATCTGCATCTCGATTCAACTTACCAGAACGATATTCCAGTTGGAAATTGTAACTTGCCAACTCCGATGCCCACCTTTGTCCAGTTGCGTCCAGCTTGGCGGTAGAGGTCACATAGGTCAACGGGTTATTGTCAGTTCGGACTCGGAACTTCGCGCCGTACAAATAATCGTGGAACTTATCAGTCACTGCCCACTTGAGCGCGAGGAATGTGCCGGGTAATTGCCTTCAGACTTGTTTAGCCCTCTGCTCGCGTAAGCAATAACACGCTCTTTACCATCTTGTTCCTGATAGAGCACCGCACCAAGGCCATCGAGACTTGCATCGATGTTTAAGATGAATGGTTTCTTGAAATCCGCGTGCGCCAGTACAGGGGCGCGGCAACACAAATCAATTAATTTTTCAAAGGAATCTTGACAGGTACTGGACCAGTGAAATGCACTCACCTTTCTAAAAATTTTCCGAGGGATCTCACCCTGCAGTTGACTATTAAGACATTTGGCGATGTTTGCGAAGCTTGGAATAAACCTACGATAGTAACCAACGAAACCAAGAAAGCTACGTAGCTCGGTTACGTTCCGTGGAACAGGCCAGGATCTCAATGCACTTACCATATCTGGATCAGTCTCGATCCCATCCTGTGACACAACATGGCCAAGATACTTGATCTTATGTCTGAAAAGGTGACATTTCGATGGTTTTAATTTTAAGCCTGCGTCAGACAGACGTTGGAAGACAGCTTCTAAACGTTCCAGATGTTCTTCAAATGTGTTTGAAAACACTACAACATCGTCTAAATAGATGAGACACCACATCAGGTGAAGGTCACCCATAACACTTTCCATCCACCGCTTGAATGTCGCCGGCGCGTTAGTTAGTCCAAAGAGCATCCGATTACACTCATAGAAGCCTAGCGGGCCTACTGTAAACGCCGTTTTCTCCTTGTCACCCTCTGCGATTTCTACCTGCCAATACGAGCTTTTCAAATCAAGTGTACTAAACCAACGTGCACCGTGCAGGACATCGAGGGTCTCCTCAAGACGGGGCAGGGCATACGCATCCTTTACTGTACGCCCGTTGAGCTTTCTCAGGTCAATGCAAAATCGAAGGGACCCATCTTTCTTGCGCACTAGTACTACTGGAGACGCAAATGGACTCTGTGACACACGGATAGCATCTAGATTCAACATCTCTTGAAGATGACCCCTTACCTCCTCGTACATCGATGGTGGTATCCGCCTATGTCTCTCTTTAAAGGGAGTGTCATCTGTTAGCTTAATGTGGTGTTTAGTTTTGTTCGTACATCCAAGATCCAGGTCGTGTTTGGAGAACACGTGAGCGTAGCGACTGAGCATGGTTCTCACCTTATCAACTGCTTCCTTTGGCAGCTCAGACGCTAAATGAGACAGATCTAATTGGGGTGGCATTGTATACTCACGCTCAGTCGTATCTGGAGGAACGGCACTTGCGTTGGGGGGTCGAACGTTCTCCACCATTGACACTGGATAGAGGTCACACAATGACGCTTTGATCGGAATGGTCACGTCTTTAGAAGAAAAGTTATGAATTTGCACAGACACATGCGCGGACGTAGTATCGCTCATGTCCCGGTAACATGGATCAACCATTAACCCACCAGGGAGAGAGGACGTCCGACACTCCTCAGGGAATCCCTCTTATTTTCCGACACTGTGCAGTCATGCGTAAAAAAACATGTGCTATAATCTTACCTCCAGCAGGAACCACTATGGCAGCTGTAGAACGTACTGTTCCTACCGGAGTCAAGTTCATTGCTAGTGACGTTCTGACAGCTTTCCATGCTTTGGACATATTCTGTGCATCATTATTCTTCGTAACACACAGGGAGAGAAGGTTAGTACCGAGTAACAGAGGTACTTGCGCATGGAATTTTGTGTCTGGGACAACAACAAACAAAGCATCAACAGAAAGACATATTGGGGAAGGGAACTCTACACGACCCTCCACGTAACCTAGGCATTTAAGCTTCTGGCTACCTGCACCCTCCATCTGAAATAGTTCGTCCAAACCATGCATTGGCAAACCTAAAGAAAGACATTGACTGTGACAAATCGTACTAACCTGCGAACCAGTGTCGAGCAAGGCTAGCATTTGCTGATCTTCGAAAATGATTGGACTCGTATTCAACTTACCGACTAATTCTTGATTGGGGCTTTTAAGGACTTTACCCAGGGAAGGCCCCTCATCTCTGGGTTTCTTTAGTTTAACTGAGTGCAGTTCGCCTTCTTGTGTCCGAGTTTACCACAATAGTAACACTTACCATTGAATCTGTAATTGTATTTGTTAGGATTCTGGTTCGTACTATTTTCTTTTTGTTGACCCGTCGCTGTCTGAGGGTTATTCAGATGCTTACTTTCTATCCTTGTGAGGCGCTCCTGAACCTTTGTTAACTGGTCAATCAATGCATCGAGCTTCTGCTCAGTTTGTCCCCCTGCCGAGAGTTGACTGATTCGAGGTTTTTAATGCATACTTCTATTGTTTCCTCGGAGTCGTGTTTTGCCGGTAAGGACCTGCGGACCGTGAGCAGGAGGTCATTATTGTACCAAAGCGGGTCATTATTGTGACGGAACTATAATGACCCGCTTTGGTACAATAATGACCTCCTGCTCACATACGCCATGCCATCGCCGCCTCCTCGGAAGAAACAATAGAAGTAGGCATTAAGCCAGATAAGGAATGAGTTGTAGGTCATTATTGGGATCTCACAACTTCTCGGCTACGCCTCGAAGTTCTTCGATCCCAATAATGACCTACAACTCATTCCTTATCTAATACTGATTCTGAATTATATTCTAGTTCTGCTCTGCGGGCTGCAACAAGCAGATCATCGTAACCCAGATCTGAGTCCATTCTATGTCTGAGAGCATTTTTCAAACCTGCATCCCGCAACCCACTCCAGAATTTTGTGCGCAACATCTCTTGTGCTGCCTCACTGGTCACTGTTGGGAAAGAGGTTGAATTAAGATGGCCGATAACATCTTCAAGTCTACAGGCCCACTCTGCGACTGACTCGCTGGAACCCTGTCTTGCTGTATACAATTTCTCAAGCAAGGACTCAGCGGGAAGAACGCTACCGAAAACGTTATCAAGTTTACGAATAGCGGACTCAACACTAACGGTCTCACCTAGGTGAAGCATCACATCAGCGGCTCGCCCACGCAAAGAACGACGGATGGCTTGTAGTAGGCTTGACGGGGATACAGTGGGATCTCGTCTGATACCAGCAACTTCTGCTCGCCACTGCTCATAGCTGACATCACCCTTTGTTCCTTCACCATAGAATGTGGACAACCGGATGCCACTGAATGCTGTGGGATAGGACATCGGGGATTGGGAAACTTGCGGTGGCAGCTGTGGTACAGTGTGTAAACCTCCAAATGACACAGACTAAAACAGCCGGTGTGGTTCACTCATGTACATTTATTTAACAAATGTATACAAAGATTAAGATTGCGTGGTAGTCTGGGGAAAGACGAAAAACATCTAAGTACTCATGGAAGTATATCGAGCGTAAAGACAAGGTATATGACAAGGATAAAGGCATATAGTTATTTAAATTCATACTATTTAAATAATCCAATAGAAACGCATATCTATATAAAAGTAATCATACAAACAGGTAACATACCTTTCCAGTCGGACCACCGTGACCAATAAATATCAGCCTGCCCCGAGCTGGGACGGAGCCATAGTCACGAGTCAGAATCCCTTACGTTTATATACCCGCTATGAGAAGGAATGGATGGGACAGGACGCATTTTAACGCTGGCGGATTGGCTAATACAGACCGCCAACAAGCAAAAGAAACACCTTACGGTGGCCGCTCCCTCACTCTCAAACTCACTTTCATACTCACTTTCATACTCACTCATCACCAACCCGGCGCACCTTACGAAAAGCAGTCACTCACACATTCACTCACACACTCACTCACACAGGCGCTATGGCAAGCCGACCTTTTCATATCGGTCACATCTATTTTTTATCTGATATTATGTTTTTAATTACTTTAAGAACTTCCGTAAGTTGACGGTAACATACGTTGAGGAATACAGGACACTCATGACACGATTAGGTATTTTCTTAAACACTTCGAGTTGTCTGTCCGCGGTGTTCTCGCTCCGCTCAAACATCCAATGCCTTCAACTCGGCAATCTTTGCCTTGAGCTGCTCAGCCTGCTCATTTCAATGTATATTACCCGCTTGAAGCTCCTTCAATTGCTTCTTCATTCTTAACATCTGCGCGTTATTTCTCTTCTGGAAATCAAATAACTTCCTTTGGCAATATGTAACGACTTCGCCCTGAGCCCCATCTGCTCATTATATTTCGCAAACGCATCAAGACTAAAAGAAAATCCATTCCTATGCCAGAGCAAGACCAGAACAAACACTTCTAATGATGATGTGAGGGCCAGACAAATACGTCAGGACATAGCCATTAAAATTCCAATATGGATAGAACTACTTGTATTCCGATACCCACTTACATGAAGAACTTCGATCGATTTTTTCAGCGAGGTCTGTTTTTTCTTAGCGTTGCCAATCTGAAAGTGTTTGTTCGTCAACAATGTTGATATTCGGGTTATGAACATGCCGATTTCCTTAAACACGTATGCGCTACCATGGATTTAATTATTAATTATGAACCCGATATGATTAACATATCCCTTGGGTTACAGTGAAGGGTCTCGCTGGTACAGGGAGCCCTAATGACTTGAGGAAGGCTCCTCATGTTGTCTATGGCCTGGTTGATAAGAACGTGCTCCAACCTTTCTTGGCGGCACTCTGCAACCCAAGGAGACAATACACAGGTATCTGCTCCAGGTATTCTGTTAATGCGCGCTGACATCGAAGTGGTCCTGAAAACGCAAAAGCTTCCCGACTTGATCAATTATTCTATTGCTATGGTTGACATTTCTGTAGCCCATCTTTTTTTTTTTTACTTATTATAATGTATTATAAAGACTACACAGGCTCTGTTTATAGATAAGGGTTCCAACTGGAACGGTTGATTCGCATGACGTGAGCCGCTAGTGGATATGGATTTTTGCCACATATATCGGATGACTTTATACGGATCAGCCCTTTTACCTGTCCCGTCTGCAATGACGCTGGCTTTGGTATCACCTGGGATGGCTATCTGCGGAATTGCATAGCCGTCGATCATTTCCTGGCCAGACCGGTGGACTGGGTGATTGTCAGACACACCTCCTGTTTGCGGAGGATGATGTAGCGATATCGTTCTTGCTCTAAAATTTCGCCCCTTCGTGCCATTTAATTTCCCATGCCGTGTTATCAGCTGGTAATGTTGTGAGTTGAGGCGCCATCGCGTGGATGAATATGGAGTAAACGGAACAGTTCGTATTTAAGGGCCGCTTGAAGTAATTTTCCGACTGATCGAGTTAGTTATTGACCGATACGTCGGGTTTTCATGTTATCCATCGTAAAACTACGCTTTGCAGCGATAATCATGCATGGTTTATCGATTGCCAAACTGAGTTAATCGATCGATAAACCGGGCTTATCGGCGATAAACCTCGTTTATCAATCGACATGCAAGTTTATCTTAGGTAGTTTGGGTAGTTTATTGCGTATTATTGGCTGGCCTCCAGCCCTGGTACAATTAATTAGTACAAAAAAAAGAAGAGAAACACAGCGACAAAAAAAGAACCTCTTGCCTTCTTTTTCTCAAGGCAGCGACGATAAATTTACATAGTCCGTATAATGTCTTCTTTTCGCTGCTCATCAATTGCACAAAACTGTTTATTGATGGATAATTATAATAAACGGGGCTAATATACTTTTGTCGAAGATCGGCGTATAAATGACATTTAAGTAGGAAATGGATTTGAGACTCGACTTCGTCAACACAGATTCCTAGGCAATACGGACACAGTCTCGCCTCTAAGGGCATGTTTAAATGTCTACCTTTTTCTATCATAAGATCATGGTTACCACATCTGAATCTACTATAGGCCTTTCTTAATCGTTCACTCTTAATTACTTTTAAATAGCGTTCCGGGTTTAATAAGGTCTTATAAAAGCAATATTCTTTCGATAATTTGCCATTTTCACATACGTCCGTATACCATATTTGTGAGTGAATATCCTTTATTCGTTGTGACACTTCCTGAATAAAAAACCTCGCGTCACCCACTTCTTGACTAAGCCATGCAACACCAAATCCGTGCTTAAATAACCAATTCTTTACTTGTGACGCCCAGTTTTTCCTTATTCTACCGACGTCATCATGCGAGCATAACAGTCTATAACTGGCTTTAGCCAATCTATCTTCTGGCATCTGTAACAGTTTAACCCAGTATTTGATTACTTTTAATTCGCTATTATACTGAATCGGTAGACGGCCTAATTCACCGAGCACAGCTAGATTCGACGTGGATTTGCCAACTCCCAGAATGTATTTACAAAACTTAACGTGAACCTTCTCAACGTCCTCTATGCAGCTAAGTCCCCATATTTCTGCGCCATACAATAGAATAGGAAGCACCATGGAGTCAAATAGCTTTAACAATAGACAAGACTCCAGACCTCCTGTTTGAATATCAATACGTCTTATTACCGTAGCCGCCTTATGTGCTTGATCTGCCCTAAGCTTTTGTGTAGCTGTCCATATCATCTTGGGGGTGAAATGCATTCCTAAGTAATTATACATCGATGAACATTGTATTTGTCGACCATCGAACAACCATCTTTCGTTCCCTCTCAGACACCCGCCGTTTCGGAACACCATAACTTTGGTTTTGCTCATGTTAATAGTCATACCCCATTTCTTGCAATACTCCTCTAAGGTCTTGATTATCGCCTGCAGTCTACCCACGGAGTCGGCGAGGTTCGACAGATCATCCGCGTACATCAGCGCTATCAAGTTTGGGAAGGTCTGATCTATGAAGATACCTTTACAATCATTCACAGTTAACAAG
This sequence comes from Arenicola marina, assembly GCA_964019135.1. NCBI lineage: Eukaryota > Metazoa > Annelida > Polychaeta > Arenicolidae > Arenicola > Arenicola marina. The sequence goes on from OZ025263.1 coordinate 29,044,110, forward strand.
TTGAAATACTCGTTCACATATAAAATGAAGAGCAATGGGCTCAATAAACAACCTTGCCTGGTACCTAAGGAGCACGTAAAAAGCTCGGTCAGGGTATTGGAGCACTGCACACATGATCGCAGTTGCTGGTATAGTGACATCGGAACCTTAAGCGATCTTCCATGAAGCCCTTCGGATAATAATTTATACCACAGATGATTATGTGGGACCTGGTCAAAGGCTTTAGAAAAATCTACATACAGGCAGTAAAAGCGGCCGCCAGGTTTAGACAAATACTTATGAATGACAGCCTGCATAGTGAACACTTGGTCTATAGTCGATCGCCCCTTCCTGAAACCACCTTGACATTCAGATATTTTTTCATTTTCCTCAGCCCAATCGGTTAATCTTGTACTCAGTACCTTCATAAATACCTTACTGGCAGTCGACAACAAGGAAATCCCTCTGTAGTTTTCAGGCTTATCATGTGAGCCTTTCTTAAGTACGGGACAGATAATCGCGTCAGCCCACTCCTGAGGATAGTCACCGTGAGACAAGATATAATTAAAAATACGTGCTAGGATCGGGCTAATAAAGTCAACACTATTCTTTAATATTTCAATTGACTGTCATTTACGCTATTCCACAACATTTGCTTGTTTATTTCTTTCATTGACTTTTCTTTTTCCCTGCGAGTTTTGACGAAATGGGTCTTGGCATCCCTATACACATGTAGGTCAGTGTCATCTCTAGTTTTCCGGAAGGAATTTAGCTTTCTGTTTTTCGTACGTTTTAAATTTTCTAACCCAGCGTCCCAGTATGCCGGTTTGTGACAGACACTTCGCCGTTTGCCGGTAGGGTTAATCTTCATTCCTTCAGATGCATAACTATACAATTGGTTCAGGCAGAGAATAGCCTGGTTTACATCTTGTGTATTAATTGCATTATGGATGCTAACAACAAATGAATCACCCTCAGAATCAGTTAACTTATAAAGAAAAGCCTCTTTAGAGTTGTCTCGCCACCTGTACCGTATTCGCTCCCGGGTCTGGTGGTTCACCACTTCATCTTGTGACTTACCCTTACACTGGAGTTTATCGCCTTACGATGAAATAGCTTTGTATTTCGAGCCTTAGTGTTTAGAAATGGCGTTGACATCTTTTCTAGCAGACGAAGTACTTCCAATTGTCGTTAACATCGAACAATATTGTCAGTCTACTGCGAGACCCAGCATTGGATTTAAATTTCAGAAATTCGGTCCAGAACTACAGCATTTGAAATGTAGTACGTCAGGTATAGAGACTGGGCTCGATCGCCCTCTTCCACGGGGCGCAACCCACCGGTTCGGACGTGTTGTGGCCTGGGGGGCCACACCTATGAGCAGGGTGCATTGCAACGCTGACATACCGGGGGTCATCCTTACCGTACCTGTATGTTATGTATGTATTTTATGTCTCTCGGTTTAGATAGTATAGTAAACGCATTTATGTATAACTTCATATCTGAGTTTTCCGCGTGGGCACCGGGTAAAATTAGTGCGTTCAAGATCGATTGAACGGCCAGGATGGGGGGGGGTCTCCGAGTGGGCAATTTTCCCTGGGGGGAGTTGTCTTGAGAACAAATTGTCCGAGGGGAGTTGGGGAGGGGGGGTGGGGGTTGTAGGGGGCGATAGACTTGGGAGGATCTTACCGGGGGGGGGGAGTAGTTTTCACAGGAGCAATTGTCCTGGAGGGGGAATTGTCCAGGAGCAGTTGTATGGGAAGGAATTGTCCGGGGGGAGGGGAGTTGTCCGGCGGGAAATTGTCGGGGGGAGAGGGCGGAACTGCCCGGACGGAGTCCTGCTCCCGGTTAACATATATTTATTGCACACACTGTTCGCTACAATTGAGCCAGTGTGGCCAACTCTGACGAAGGATATTATCAAGGTCGTCCACAAGGGCGTCAAAGTCCTCTATATTGAAGGCCTTTTGGTCAGCAGCTTCTCCGACACTATTTGCCGCAACTTGTGGTCATGTGGATCCGATCGGTGCCACACGACGAATATATCTTCGATTTTATTTTATTTTCTATTTTGGGGTCTCAAAGATAATTTTGATGGTTAAATTTGAAGTGGGGCAGATGTATAGCGTTAGCCCGTGTGACAACTGCCCCTCGTCCCCCGTGACAACTGCCCCCCCGCTAAGTTCCCCCAAGTATATTCCCCCCTAAAACAGCCCCCCCAGGACACCCCCCCCCCCAAGGACAACTTCCCTTCGGGAAAATTGCCCCCCGGAGGATCAGAACAATGGGGGGTGGGGCAAGGGGGGTCGTGTTCCCAGGTCACGAAGAAGAATACATTTCTTTGTTCCCAGGTCACGATGAATTAAAAGGAGAAGTCCCCGTATACAATGGAAGAGGCGGTTACATAATATAAATTGGCCATTTCCCAATCCACGGTTATTTCATATCGGTATTCCCTGTTCACGATTAATGAAAATCCTCGATCACGGCGTTCGGCTAATATCCTATTCCCAGTTCACGGTGAAATAAATAGCCCGATCCCGAGGAACGGAAATGCTCCTTGCCCCCCCCCCCCCAACAATTGTTGGCCGCAGGGGAGTGCTGTTGATACAAAAATGGGAAGACGAAGAACACAACTTGCGATCATTATTAGGCATTTATTCAACCAGATAAAGACAATGCACATTGCTTGAAAATGTATTTTACTGATGTGGCGGAGAGTATATCAACATTCTCATAAAACAAAAAGGGTCATCTCAGTGGTAGGGTCTGAAAAGTCTGTAGCAATGCTTTAATTTCCCATTTTAGCCAGGGCACTTCCCTGGCTCAGTTGGGAAGCTTGCTGAGCTGCTGATCAACAGGTCGTGCGTGCAAACCTAGCTGACACCTGCATCTTTGGCAAACGTTGTCCCATTCATTTAAACGGTTCCGGGGGGTTTGGTGGATCAATTTAGCCTTCATGTGCCCAAAAGCGGCTTAAAACACAAACAGTTTCAACTTGAGCCTATAGCAGTTGGTGTCCCGGGGGAGATCAGAAATCAGAGATTTTTCCTGTTCCGCCACACGATATGTGAACAAATACAGAAGTAGAAGGCCTGTCATTAATTTCAATGTTGAAGCGGTGATAATAACCATTAGGAAACAGACATTGTCATCTGTCAGATTCGCAGAATGGTAAAATGTCAAGGCCTACGCGTCAACCGCCTAGCCTAGTGTAACTAAAACCATATACTTGTATGTGATATTCAGTCTCTCACCATCAATGTTTTATGACACGCTTATGACAACAACATGTTAGCATGCGAACCTGCTGGTCCGCATGAACTACCCTATTCCGATTAATCACAAATCACCTCCACGTTACTCCGAGACAATAAATTCTGAAGTGGCATCTTTTTTACCCCTTTATAGCGGATATGTTTTTTGAGAAATGTCCGCTCTCTCAGGCTTACTGGGCGTTCATGGACCCACTCCCCCACACCCCAGATTTCCATGCAAGTGCCCCCTCCCCATCTGGCCTGATGTGTACCGTTTATGGTCGCCCCCATCTGATGCCTTATAACCGTGGCTTTAATTGGTTTCATATTCACACAGGTACGGACGCGTATGCGTGCATGGGTAGTCATAGATATCGCCGTAGTACGTGTTGTCGTACGGGTGATACGCCAGGCAAAAACCCACAGACGTGCTATAGGGCCCTCTGTAGCCCCACTGATAACAGGTGCACACAGCCTCCAATGTCGTGATCCACCGCCAGGTGCCGCTACTCTACACTTCGCCGATCCATATTTGAGCATGCCCAGTTTTCTTTTGTACGTTGGGAACCACTGCAACATGTAGGGGTTATAGCGATGAAGTGACGCGTTAGAACAATGCAATACAATTGGTCTTATTTGCAGAGTTAGTGGCGAAGTCCCCCCGCCCCCCCCCCCCAATGAATGGCGAAGTTTCCCCCCAAATTAGTGGAGATGTTTTACCCCAATTAGTGGCGAAGTTTTGCGCCAGTTAGTGACGAAGGTTTTCGTTAATGAGTGGCGAAGTGTTCCGCCAGTTTTATGTAGTTATATTGACAATTTGTATATCATATAGTGTCTCCCTACTTACCGATTTCATACACCGTTCTCTGTTTTATTGCCAGGGAACAAACTGCGGGCGCGCCAGTTTATCAATATTAATTCCATGGCGAGATACATGACATAAAGTTGCACGAGAATGGAATGAACAATTGTACAATCCTCTCTTTCGAATAAGCTAACCTTGTTGAATATGCCTGAATGGAATTCCGGGTGATCACCAGGGGGAGGGGGGGGGGCACTACATAGAGTTAGGTATATATACATGTGTGGCGCCTAAATGACCAGTTATTCTCCTTTCTTCTGTAAATCCCCGGAGCAGAAACCTTCTCTCGATGTGCCCATCTGCGACTAAAGTTTAAAAAAGTGTAAATGGCGGCTTATGACTATATGTTCACTGGATTTCGGCGAATTAATTTTGAAATAATTATCCTCCACGTGCTTGTTTATGACATTTATTTCTGAATGCATTTCGCCCAACAACAAACTATCTTTCAATGACCACAATATCCCGCACTTTTCTGTTATCCTCCATATGCCTTCTATGAAATGGACGGCTCACCCCCACCACAGTAGTAATGCGGTGGCCCCCTTCCCCCCTGCCCCCGTCCCCGGACAGTGGTGTCATTGTCAAGAATGCCATCACTCACTGTAAGTGTTCTTCAAGTATGTCTCCTCCAGCGAGTCGATGGTCATCAGATGGGCCGCTTGGTCAATACAGCCGTCTCTGGCGGCGGTCCAGGTCCAATATCTGTTGAAGAACCGGTAGCAGGACCCGTCATGTTGGATCCAGTCAACGCGGCAATCTGGCAATGTACAATTACTATTACATCTGCTCATACAACCAGTATTTGAAATGGACTGTTCCGGTTTCCTTTGGTCGCGGGGTGAGCATGCGCCTAGACCCGCAAGGAGTCCTAGAATAGATCGGAACTAAAATGTAGACGGGAACATTTACAGTGAACTTGAAGCGTTGAGCTAGCTTTTATGCTTTGAAGTTGTGGCATGTACATGTTTCGGTGGGGTTCGAGTTGATATAAATATTTAGGCGGAAGTGTGAAGTGCTGCAATAGATTTTATGGAAGGCCGAGAGAAGGATTTTCAGTGCAAAATGACTGAGCGACCGGACAGGAACACTATTTGGAGACTTCTGAAATAGTAGCGTTCAGATGCGACACGCCAATGTTACGACTTACTAACTGAATGGCGCCGTGACAAAGCTTCAGACTTTGGATGTAAGATTTCGGATTCAAAGGTCACCCGTTCAATCCCTGCTGGGTGCATACTTTTTTTCCTGAGCAAGCCAAGAAGTATTGTCTAAAATTCTTCATCATAATTATAATTTTCGAGTTGGTCAATCTAATTTTGATGTTTTCAAAATTGTAAAAAAATCGCTGTGACTATATGAATGAAGGTAGATGACCCATATGGGGTGCAGTATGCACACATGTTGGTGACAACATGTTAGTCAAATGACATCGAAATCGAGCACGTAGTTTGGACGCGAAACAATACTAAAACTTGAACAATCCTCTCCTAAAGCAACGATACGTGATCATGATGTGACTCGATTTGACCCATCGGATCCAGATTTGATCCGTCGTATCCTGATTTGTGCAGTTGGATCCAGACTTTTCTCGTCGGATTCATATTCGACACTAGGGATGAAGATTGGACCCTTAAGATCCGGATTGATCCCTCATGTTCAGATTGTACCCATACGATCCGGATTGGACCATTTGATTCTAGATTGATCAATTGGATCCTGGTATCTGGATTGGACCATAATGTTCCAGATTGAACATCCTAGACCCAGATTGAACCCTCCATACCCATATTGGACGACTGGCATCCGGATTGAGCCATTTGAAACCAGATTGACACCTAGAACCCGATTGGAGCCGTCGGACTCCTAGTATCTAGATTGGCCGATCCAATCCAGATTGCACCCCTTGAATCCCGGTTTGACCCCAGAGAAGCTAATTTGTCCTACAGATCCACATTGGAGCCCCCGCATCCCGATTCGCTCCTGCGGATCCCTCTGGTGGAGGACGACCCAAGGCATCATCGATACACACTATTTCACCGATGTAATTCGCGGTCATTATTATTTGGGTCTGACGTCGGCTGCTTTAGTTTCGTCGCTTCAACTGTTTGTAACGTAACGGAACGACTATGGAACGCCTTTAGATATTGATGGCAAATACACCACAAGATTTCCAATTACAATCGTCAGGCTAAGTTCGTAGATGGGCGATGCAGGTCAAAGATCAAGGTAACACGATTTGTTTAAACCATTGATAGACGAATAATCGCAAAAGCTGTTACAGTTTTCTCCCTTCATCACGTTGACACATTTTTGACCTATTGAACCTATATGTTGAATGCCGTATTTTAACTTTGCAAATCGCCCGGTTCTCCGTAGTTAGCCATTGTACTGAGTGGGGTAGAATCAAGCTGTCGCCAGCGCCCTCCTCTATTAGGCACCGCTTTATGGGCCTACCCTTACCTATTGCTTTAGTTGTCGTGGTGATTTCTTCAGTTGTCGTGGTTGGAGTCTCAGTGATCGGGGGAACGGCTGAAAGACAAAAGGGCAAATACTATATAATACGAGACGGGAATAAAGTAGACTTGATGAAGTTAGGGTTTGTGCTATGAAGCGGCGGTAATGGCCTTGGTGGAACGATGGATGCTTAGATACACTCACCAGTCATGACTGAGTTGGCCGTTATGCCAGATTAAGTTAATTACCAGGACTAAATTCAAATTGTATTCGCTCACTCACATCAACATTGATTGGTTGGTTTATATAGAAAACTTTAATTGCTGCATTTGTCGTCATATCGGGACGATGGAAAGGTCCGAGGTGGTGAAGGGCTCGGGACCATTTGTTTGACACACCCAGGCAACACGAAAGCTTCCAGAATTTAGGTACCAATGCGCAGAGTACGATGTATCTGAGACTATGCCATCTTTTGCAGATAATATATCATACACCTGATCTGCAGATTACATCGATTGGAAGATTTATTTAGGACAATCAATGCCACAGGTACATTCACACAGACACTCGTCGGTCTCAGTGGTGGTCACGGTGCCATCACAGGGAATCTCTGTCAGGGGGTTGAGCAAGGTCAGGCACACACGTGTATATTCCATCTATCCATCTATTGAGATGTACGATTTGATATTCAAATTTGAGGAAATAAAGCAGAATGTGCGGTATCGACTTCCTCTACCAACTTACTGAGCTTATATTTTAACGTGTCCATATCTTTTGCATTGTATGATATCGAGTTATACAACTTCTCATATTTCTCAGCAAACAGCGTGGTGATACTTTCAGTTCCTACCGCGTCGTCGATTGTATTTGGCACATTGTTATTGGGTTTGGTAACCTTTTTTGTTTCGGACCAGAAATCCCTAGTATGATTACTTAGAAGTGCCTCTGCCATTTTTTGCCTGCGAATGTCGTCTTGGTGACGTTTCGCTAAGCGTATGGCTTGGTGGTACTTGGCTCTGGCTCTCCTTATGACATCAGCAATCGCCACATCACGGGGAGAGCAACAGTCTCGCCAGGTATTGTGCCACAACACGGAGGATTCTCTGTACGGTGGCACCAGCTCTTTCCACCCAGGTATGACTTTGGCTTTTGAGTTTGACCCCGTATGTGGCATAGATAAGTTGCTAGCGCTAACACATTCGTCAACTATCTGGTCATGTAACAATTGAATATGGTGTCGGTGGTCGGCAGTCTCTGGACAGTTTACGTCTTTACATGTCAACATATTTGACGGTAAATACGTTGAGAGTGACTCGAGGTTTCTGTCCAAGTAGGCACCATATTCTAGAGTTGTTTCACGACTTAAGTTTTCCCACATTGATTTGCTATTGTAGGTTCTTGCTACTTCTTTGTTGTGGGACACAGCACAGTTAATCTTTAGTAAAATTGGACAGTGCATTGATTAGTATCACCGTCGTGGAAGCTGCGGTATTCCAAAATCGTGTCAAACATGTTTTTGTTGATCAGAAAGTGATCAATCGTGTGGCGGCTATGGTTTGTAGGGCTAGTAAACCAGTAGTCCGCACGTGCGGCGGGACATGATAAGCAGTCCATAAGGCATTCTGCTCGTTTGACGCATTGCAGGTGGCGCGTAAAGGCTGAGTCTAGGGGTTTAAAACTAGTATTAAGATCGCCGCCAATTACAACGTCGGCACCCTCGTATGCATTGCAGGTGTCGATTACTTCGGTACTTCCCTGTACTCGTTAAAGTTAAGAATAGAGTCACATGGCATGTAAATGCTAAAGATTAGCAGTGAATTACTTTGGGTCTGTACCTTTACAGCACATACGTCTACATTTTAATTGTATTGGAGTTACTTGTCCGTCAATGGTATTTCTCCAAATGATCGAGCATCCCCCATAACCCCTTCCTGCTGTCAGAACATCGTCAGTCATTGGCGTGACACTATGGGATGCAACAGAGTAATTTGATGCATCAGAGACCGGTATGTTCATAATTCTGTGGAACTGACATTCCCGCAACCAGTGCTCTTGTAGCAGAACAAAGTCGCTACCTTCCAGTAATTTAGCGACATACTCAGGCTTACCATGCCCAAAAACAGTGGATATACGTCGCAATCGTAAGTTTTGAAGCCATTTTTAGTTGTGTGTTTTACCTTAGGAAACCAAAAAGACATTGGCATTACACATTATCCTGTCCAGGTTTCCTCTGACGGAAACTACGGACACAAACACCCTCTGGCCACAGTGCACAATCAAAGAGCCTCTTACAATCTGTTGGCTTCACATTTAGCTAAACGACTTATTCTTGTCGTCTTCACGTGAGACACAATCTAAAGACAAAACTTCGATATCTTTGGCGGTGATGTATTCAAGTCTTCGGTCGTTACACTGCTGTCCACTATATATGAATAGTCCACTATATATGAATAGAGCACGACTGCGTGAAGTTGCTGCTGCTTTCACCGATCCGGATGTCGTCGCTGATCCCGTAACAACAGTGCGACGCTTTTGGTCTCTCTCCAACTTGCGGCGTGCGTAACGCGATATCTCGAAGCCGTCTTCTTCCGAGGGGGTGCCTGGCGCGTGTGTTGCAGCTCGCGTCGCATCTTGCTGTTGGTGATGCTCCGGGTCCGACGCGTGTCGCCTGGGACGCTGCACGTGTTGCCTGGTTTCCAGCGTGTGGCGCCTGGCTTCCGGTGTCTGTCGAGGTACGCCTGCCGTTTGTGAGTCAGGCTTCCATGCCTGCCGCTGGGGTACAGCCGTCCAGTCGGGTGTGGTGTCATCTGCTCGACGGGTAGGTCGGGCAGATTAACCACCAGTGGGGGGAAGTGATGACTCAGTTTTGAACCATGTGTAGCTTCATTTCCATTTAAGGCTGTGCTAATTGTATGCGATAGATTGTTAACTTTTTTCTCTGTCGATATTCTCTGAATTACGTTATATTCTGCGCCTTGCTGGAGTTGTCTTATTTGTGCCTCTACAGACGCTAGCCGTTCGGCTATTGATAGATCTAAAAGCTCCCCTAGTGCGCAACGCGGTAGGCGGACGATATCTTCCACCTTCATAGTAAAGGTCGGGGGGGTTATCTAAGTAGAACAGCTTCTGGGTGGCATTTAATATGTCGTCCGTGTTGGCGTCCGCGGGGATCCTGGCTGCGGTGTCGACTCTGTTTACCATTCTATCCAGTGAGTACATCTCACTGCAGGACACCCATAGCGTCTCCTTGGCATTCGAGATTTCAGTCCTTGAGAAGTGGGATGTAACCACAGTTTTTATTTGTACCCTGGGGGGTTGTTGGAGGTGCCCTACGATATAGAAAAGAACAGTGGCGGATCTAGGGGGGCGGGGGCGGGGGGTAGGGGGGTATGCTTGTCAATAGGCCAAGCTGTGGCAAATATCGCTCACGAGCACCAGTAAAAGTCATGAAAATGTCTGTTTTCTCTCATTGCCACAGCTTGGCCTATTGACAAGCATACCTGGACCGGCACACACACAGGTTTAGGTCACGCCTCATTGGCTTTGACGCTTGACTGGACCTGTCATAGCGCACACAGCCCCTCAACGATGGCCCGTGAGAAGTATTTCAGGTGCAAGAAAATAAAGTCAGACGTATGATCAGAACCAATGCAGCATATAACGATGAATTTCACATGTTTTACATGAATTTTACATGTTTACATGTTTATTCTCGGCGTGCGGAAATGTTTATTAATTAATTAATGATTAAAAAAAGTTCCATCCATGGTGCCATTTGCAAGCCGTGTAGCATCAGTTGATCTGGCTCGCTCAGCCCAAAACTGATCAAACGCATTCGCATAACCCGTACGTCACTCACGCGGTTCGTGCTACCGCTCACCAGACTTGTAGAATTGGAGACGAGCAACAGGTCAATGCACTGTCAAGCGACCGTCTTCTTTAGCAAGCGACCCGACTGTCAAAACCAGAAATATAAACGTTTGATTAATAAAATCTGTCCTTTATTTCATCGAATGCGTTTTTAGCCAGAATAATGTGGTGTTGCTTGCGGCGGGTTATTATGTTACACCGGATGCACTCGGACTCCGTCATAGCGACCCCGTGCATTGTTCACCCCGGGAATCGCCAGTCAGCGCCGCCGTCACTCAACAAATGGAATTATGGCACATAATTCCCTAAATGTGATATTCATTCTCTCACCTTCAATGTGTTATGAAGCGGTTATTACAACAAAATGTTATCATGCGAACCTGCTGGTCCGCATGAACTATCCTATTCCGATTAATCGAAAATCACCTCCATGTTACCCCAAGACAATAAATTCTGAAGTGGCATCTTTTTACCCCTTTAGAGCGGATATGTTCTTTGATAAATGTCCACTCTCTCAGGCATTGCTGGGCGTTCATGCCCAGAACTGCGCGTTCTCCCCCACACCCCAGATTATGATGCAAGAGCCGTGGCTTTAATTGATTTCATATTCACACAGGTACGGTTGCGGAAATCCGCAGGGGAAGTCATAGATCATTCCGTTGAACCCGTTGTTGTAGGTGTGATACATGAGACAAAAACCCGCAGACGTGCTCGTGGGCCCTTTGTTGTGCCAGTGATAACAGGTGCACACAGCTTCTAGTGTCGTGATCCATCGAAAGGCGCCGCTACTGTACTCTCCGCCGATCCATACTCGAAGAGTAGTATTTGGTACGTTGGCAACCGCTGCAACATGTAGGGGTTATTGCGATGAAGGAACGCGTGCGAAGAATGCAATACGATTGGTCTTAATTGCAGAGTTAGTGGCGAAGTTTTCAACCACTTTTATATAGCTATATTGACAATTTGTCTGTCATGTGGTGTCCTCTTACTTTCCGATTCCATACACCGTTTTCTGTTTTAGTGCCAGGAAGCAAGCTGCGGGCGCCGGCTTATCATATTTACTTCATGGCGAGATATATGACAAAATTGCATGAAGATTAAACGAACAACCACACGATCCAATGACCTATTTTGGCGCCTTTTTGCTGTCAATCTCCGGAACAGAAATCTGCAATTTTCTCTCTGCGTTTTTAAAATGGCATAACTTGACTATATTGTGAACTGGATTTCGAAAGTGTTTAAATAATTGACATCCATATACTTTTTCAAGACATTTTTGGATGCCTAACAAATTATCTTTCAATGATAAACATTTCGTCTAACAACAAATTATCTTCAATGATACAAAATGTCTTGCTCTCCATATGCCTTCTATGGAATGGGAGGTTGACCCCCACCACAGTAGTAATGTAGTGCCACCCCTCCGGGGCAGGGGCGTCATTGTCACGAATTCCATCACTCACTGTACGTGTTCCTCAAGTATGCCTCCTCCTCCAGCGAGTCGATGGTCATCAGATGGGCCTGTTCGGCAATACAGGCGTTTCTGGCGGCGATCCAGCGCAGATGCGTGATGAAGAACCGGTAGCAGGACCCATCATGCTGGATCCAGTCACTGCGGCAATCTGCCAATGTACAACCAACACTATTAAATCTGCTCATAGAGCAATTTTTCACCTAGATGTTCTATTAGCTGACTGGATCTATTGTCTGGCCTTATAATATTATCGTTAACTCGTTTAAGACGTACATATATCAAGTTTACCTTTATGTTACAAGGCCAACCATGGCAATACTGGCCACACTTTGATGAAGTAGTACACAAGAACGCCACATTTTCTCTCAACGTGGGTTTAACATTGTTTCCAAGTAACACATTGAAGCGGAAATTGTGAGCGACAAGCGTAGCTTGAGAAGAAATACAAAATTCAGGGTTATGAGACCAATTGGACCATGTTAACACCCATCGCAACTAACTACGAGCAATTTTGATGAATGATGACGATATGTAAGTTTGAAAATGTGTATTTGAAATGGACTGTTCGGTTTGCAAGGTGAGCAGCCCGGGGGGACCCCCTTTTCGCCCTTTTTTGTCTCAATCCCCTAAACAGAAATCTGCACTTTCTCTCCATGTCCACCTGAGACAAACTTTGTTTATCAACATTGTCGTTCTTGACTGTATTTTTCAGTTGATATTGAAAGTGTTCAAATAACTAACCCTCGGATACTTTGTCATAAATATCAGTGTCCATTTTAGATGCTTTTTTACCCCAAAACTTCTCTCCCAGTGACCACAAAATCGCGCACTTTTCTCCCGCTCTTCAAATGCCCTCTATAGAATGGGCGGTACACCTCCACCACTGCAATAATGTAGTGCCCAAACCGGGATGAGCAGGCGCGTATGGATGCTATAGACACGCAAGGAGTCTAGACGTGTAGACGGGACCGTTGAAGTTTGAAGCGTTGAACTAGCTTTCATGCTTTGAAGTTGTGGCGTGGATATGTGTTGTTGGGGTTCGAGTCGATATAAAAATTTAGGCGGAAGTGTGGAGTGCTGTTGATCCTATGGAAGGCCGAGAAAAGGATTTTGTGCGAAAAATGATGCAACGACCGGGCCGGTGTCTTTTTTAAAGACACAAACAATATTTCTCCATGCTGACACTCCCTTGGCAGCAGACACAATTTCGCAAATAGACTAAATCACAGACAATGAAAGGCTCTATAGTTGCCATGGCATCCTCGTGGGTGGTATAAAATATAGAGCATTTATTGTAGGCTGGGAACCGGCCTAGAGCTGCTCGCAGCATACTAGGCCGGTAAGTAGTAATTGTTAAGCCTCCGTGATTGGTCGAGCGCCAGTTGTCGTGCAGATGCTATGGCAAACCAAAATGAATTTTCATATCTTCAAGAAATTAACCGTAAAATTGTTGTATACATGTCTTTACATGAGTTGGACATATGTCCTATTATTTAAAACCATATTACAATGTGACGTAAATTGGATAATAATTTGGATTTCACATAGCATATGAAACAGCGAGATTAGGAATAGAGAGACATTGAATTCGTTTGCCGGGAGGGGGATATTTTGGCAAATATTATACGAAGCTGATGTCGTCCTCGTCGTCATTACTGGTTATAATTGTGTTGACGAAACGAAAACATTGCCTATATTCCGTGATAGTTCAGCGGCTAAATGAGAAATTAGGTCGAGTTGTGCATTTGGTGGTAAACGCATGAAAGTTAGCACATTTGTCCTTAATATCCTTGTATTTAAATTTAGCTAATGTCCAGTCGACTTTACCCCTGGCGGCTTTGGACGGGCAAAACTACCCAAAAAAAGCTCAATATCACGCAAATCGACGATCGAACTAATATTTTATGTTTATGCATAGGTTTTCCGGGTCGCTGAATTAAGCAGAAGATATTTGTGTGTATCTAGGTGCAACGCATCCTCTAGTTCCACGATGGCGGACAAACTGAGGCCAGCAAACATGCTCAATATCTTAAAAACTAAGAGGCGCAGGGTCCCTATATAGGGAAATGACTGATGCGTTGTTCTTGAATATTCAGTGAGGACTTATTTTACCTTTGCTTACACAAAAACCTATGGACAGACATCAGAATAACAGCTTTATCCTTCTTATTGTGAGTCCTAGATATCGCTTATAATTGGTGACATTGTCCACCATTTAAAAACATGGCTGCCATGGCCGTCGGGGATCAAATCTGACTCGACACTTCTAAATTCGATTAGACATGAATTTCTAACATGTGAGCCAAATTTCATCCTTTTACCACAAAATGACATGACATCCTGTAGTACAATTCTGTAATACTCCATGTGTTTAATGGTCAGCTAGAAAAGATCTAAAACACACGTTCATTATTGAAATGTAGTATTGCAAGGAGGGAAGACGGACGCGCACGCACGTACAAACGTATGTAACTGTTTTCTTTCTTTTTTCATAATTTAAAACACGTGGTAAGGCGTCTGACACCTACCCGCAATCTCGAACTTGATCATGTTCATACTGTCTCCTCTCCGCCAGGTCTCACGATCAGTTGCATTCATCAGTCGATTAAATTCCACTTTGGCTTTCCATGGTTTCGAGGTCAGACCCCCGTCTTATAAGTCAGCATATGTCGTAATTAGATATTTCCTTAGATAAATTACAATGCGAGGTTTCGTGAAGGTATATAGAAACACTTATGAGGTGCAGTATGGGAACATCAATTTTTTTTTTTAATTTGGCGACTAAGAAAAAAGGCCGGAATTCCGGCCCTTTCTAAAATGGAGGATACCCGTTACCAGCGGTCTGTTTCGGACAGGCAGGTTGGTTCCCAGCGAACATTTATTGTTCAAAGCACGTGCGGCGCCATGGTAACCATCATTTTATGACGCATGTTTTAGTATTTTGGCGACAGAGCGTTTTCTGCCAATGGCGTGTCAGCAAGGAGAAATATTCTTTGTGTCATAAAAAAGGATAACATCGCATTACTAACGTAAGTTTGGTATCATTAAAATGGTCTACTGTTACTTTCTCACGTCAGTGATTTTGAGAGTGATCGAGGCAAATTCGCGGAAAATATGGGCCGAAACGTGTGTCTACGGCATTTATGACTTTGACTTAGAGAGCTGCAATCGGACTTAACATGGTCCAAATGATTCAATGACCCCGATTTTCGCCTTCCTTCTCAAGCTATGCTTGAACATCTAACATCTCGGTGTGTTGTATATTGTTTATAGGTATTGGCGGCACTACTAAAATGACAAACTAACAATTCCATATGCATATATATGGATAAAGGATACTTGCGTATGAACATCTATCGACGATTTTTGATTTGATTTAATTGTTATTGATCTAACGTAGTTTAATGACTTGGGGCCTACTTGTAATCGTTGGAGCTGTCTTTACGGTTGGAGTTGGAGCTGGAGTTGGAGTTGTCGTTGGAGTTGTGGTTGGAGTTGGAGTTGGAGTTGGAGCTGTCTTTAGGGTTGTCATTGGAGTTGTCGTTGGAGTTGTCGTTGGAGCTGTCGTTGAAGTTGTCGAGGTCGTCACCCCCGTACACGCCATCGTGTACTCCACGTAGTCCTTCAGCTTGGTGCGGGTCGACAGATCGGCCTCCACATTGCGGGGCTCGCAGGCCCCGGACCCGGCATGGAGGTTGTAGCTCAACCCCTTGCAGACGGAGGCAGAATTCAGACATCGCCGCAGACAGGATTCTAAACTGGGCTCCGTGGTAAGTGGCGGGTCCGTTTTGTCGTCCAAGTCGTAACGGCCTTCGTAAGTAAAGATACAGGCTGCAAATAGATAAATAGACTCAATCTCACATTTTTATATAAATTTAGATATATGTATCTCACATCTCATATCTCATATATATATATATATATATATATATATATCATAAATTATAAACAGCAACCATATCCCGCACCAGTTATCTGCCAATGACTGAAAACAATCTAACTTCTTGAATTTTCCCTCCACCAGAGTCGTTGAAACTTGTGCCTTTGGCGAAACGTCATACGCGTGTGCACATGTTGTTTATCGATCCCACCGACAGGGGGCGCCGTGGCCCTAAACTATACTGCGTGTAGATTGAAACTTCTAAATCAGCAGGTGCTCAAAAGCGGGCGTGAAATTAGTGGCGGATTTCACGAAAGTCGTTTAGCAGACTACGTGACCTAGACGGCTCAATGTAAATGATGGTCGATTTTAGCCGACTAAGCCCCGTAGCCGGCTTAATATAGGCTACAGGTCTAAATGGACATTCCCCGCATCTCTTGATCGTTTGACCCATCGATCCGAGGTTTGCCGTAACACCCATTTAGACACTCAAATAGAAAAAGTTTTTTTTGTTTGTACCCGTTGCGACGATCACCTCGAAATGTATCTTTACAAAGTTGTGGCTTGAAATAAGTATTATAATTAGGTATCTTCAATTACTCACTTGTTGATCCCCACACACAGACTCTCTGTCTTCTGTAGGACGTTGTTCCTGGTTCGTCCTGCAGTTCCACAAAGCTATCGCTGATGAAGTGACACGCGGAGTTAGACAACTCGTAGGAGACGCAGTCGGCGTCAGCCTCACAGCCGGCGCGACACGTGGCTGGTCCTGACAGCTGAAGCTTCAGGACTCCGCGACCACCGGATCCCTGGTTGACGGAGGCCACCCATACCTCGGGATCGCACACTGTGACTGGCGTATGATGTTGAAAAGCAATAATAAAAGTGAGCAGTAAAAGCACATGAAAAGACATCATTTATGAGTAGAATGACAGTTACATTATATGTTTAAACACACAACACGACGGAGGTGACGGGGGAATGTCGATGTTCGCAAAAAGGGGCTCCAGGCGTTACATAAAATTAATGGGGGGAGGGGGGTTACACCATAAGCAAAACTTTCCAGTTAGTTCACGGCGCGGGCTATATGGCTCCGGCACGGCTTATGGATCCGCACGCTGGACTCCAGCAGTGCTCCAGGCTCCGGGCTATGGCTCCGGTCGCCGGGTTCTATGCGCTGTGTTATTTTTTTTCTAATAAAATAATTTATTTAAGAAAGCGGACAAGTTACAGACAGTTTATACAATATAACATACACAATGTAATTAGACAGTACTAAAGTACCTTATTTGGAAGTAAAGCATCAATAACATCGCATATTTTATCTTTTTTAATTAACTTGTAAACAGTTCTTCTGAAACGTAGTTCTGACATAAAATGTTCTTCTAGTCGATGATGATCTACATCTCTTAACAACAGAACTTCCTTATAGATCAGGTAAGACATCAGGTTGATAATAAAAGATAAGATAAGATAATAAAAGCTTCATCAGTCGGTAATCCTGTTAAGATTACATATTCTAAAGTTATGACTCGCCTAAGGACTGGTTCAACCTTTGACCAGATATCTTTGGCATGCTTACATTTGAACAGATGTTTGACGTCACACACATTTTTACAGAAATCACATATATTATTGTTGCGTAGTTTCCATTTGTACAGATTTGACGGACATGCAAGTATATCGTGAAGTACCTTAAAATTAAATTCTGCTATTTTTACATCGAAAACATTTTAAACTTTTCTGAGGTATATACTGTCAAAATTTAACCTATTTTCATCAAACGCGTCCTTCCATTTCGATTCAGATTTTGATCTCGATCTTTCCCTTACAAAAAAGTTGTAATACAATTTGCTTATCACACTGAAGCTGTCCGGATTTATAAAGGTGTTTTTCTCTGTCACAAGGCTTGGATCACTGTTTCGTATTATGCTGCACAATTTCTTAGTGGCTGTTCTCGGTTCATAAAACGTCTGCGAAGTATTTTCCAGGAAGTCCTTGCTCGAATATATAGGACTCACATAGCTTACCATTGAGTATTCGGAGATCGCGAAACCTGTAAAACCGTAAGTTATACACCTCCTTAGAGAATATACACTGATGTTGTTTAGTTTTTTTTGTTAAAAAAGTGACATCTCGGTTGCCCCAGAGATGTCTGCCAAGAGCAATGTCCCTGTCCATGACCAGAGCCGTCGGTTATGACTGATTAAATGCAACAATAACCTCTCGATAGAAGCTTGGGATCTGACATAATATCGGGAACGATTTTTCTTTTGCAATCGGGTGACGGTTATACACGTGTTCAAAACCAACTGATTGCATAAAGTGGTTCGCTATGAGTGCCCACGTTTCATCTTTGGAGGTAATAATTCTCGGCAGCCAGACTGCTCTTAAAGACTTAATGTATGCTTCAATATCTGTCCTATTTAAACCGCCTTGTGCAACTGGAGCAATCACGACCGAACGTCTCCGTCTATCTCTTTTTCCTCATATGAAATTGTAAAAACTGGTCAGCTGCTTCATCATTTCAGCTGAGATTAGCGTACAACTAGCGATAAACGTAATTTTTGACAAGGCCAGTGTTTTTAAAATTGTTATTTTGCAGAAAAGCGTCAGGTTTCGTTTTTTTCCACTAGCTAGCATGCTTTCTATGGATTTAGCTTTTTTCCCCAATTCATACAGTAACCAGGTAACATTCGTCCTTGTTGTGTCCGATATACACACCAAGGGCTCGTATAGGCTCGTTTGTTAAGCATATATCGTGTAGTTTGCCTGAGAGTCCCCGAAGGCTCCCTATTGCCAAACGGTAAGTGTTATCAATGTTTAGCACAGGTCCTGCGAACTTTGAGGACAACTTAAATTCCTGAATGGCTTCTCTTTACGACGTTATCAGGTGAAATTAACCATACTCATTCATAAACAAAACAAGACAGTTGCAAAAACAAATTATTTTCATTCATAAATGACCAAAATGTCCCGTTCAGCGAGACAAATCCCGAAGTCGTTTTGACGTGTCGTAATTTATTAAAACGATCGCCAGGATCGCTGCGAGTGACGTAATTGCAGACATAGACATATAACGTCTCCAAAACGCAAGGCAGAACACGACGGCAAGACGGACAGTTCTCTCATTTAGAGATCTCTATTGTGTATAATGGACTCTTTGGGGGAAGAAAACGTATTTACTTCGCGTGCTGTGACAGCATACAGCTTTGAACCGTTAGAGGCCCCAAAGTTAGGGGCCAAGAAAGAGTCGGACAGGAGGCCGAATGGGAGGGGGGGGGGGGGGGGGCAGGGCAAGCGGTATGGGCTTCTTATTCACAGTGATAATTCATCGTGAACTGAAATTGGAGCATTAAACGACCCTCCAAATTAAGGAATTTGATTCATCGTGAACTGGGAATTTTAATATTACTTAATTAGATCTAACCGTAAATCGGAAAATCTAAAATTTACCGCCCTTTGTAATTCACTGTCACACCGGGAAAGAATAACGTTAGTCAGTGGCCTCATTCTGCATCGTTCTTCGCGCACATCTAATTCCACTAATAGATCTATCAATGATAGATTCTGTCATTCTTCGTGAATGGGGAATTTATCTTTTTATTCTTCGTGAACTGGGAGGACTAAACGGCATTCTTCGAAGTCTGGGAGCCCCCCACCCCCCCTCCCTGGCCTCAAGAATAGGCGTAGGTCTGTTGGAAGTTGCCCGTATCTCCATTATAAATGCAACCACTTATCTTTATATTCGCTCGAAGACGGGGGATAAAGAATTTGTCAGTCCCCCTGGAAACTTACCAAAGTCAAAGTTCCTAGGTGCTGGTACGCAGCTATAATGGACAATTTTCACCTAGAGGTATATAGGGTTGGTTATATCCCTTCTCCTATATTCTTCGTTCGGTTATCCATTTTTCTCTCCAAATATTAAGAGGAACAAGTTAGGACTAGCTTAGATAAGCTTACATGTGGTATGTCTGTCAACGGTGTATCGACTATGACTGAAGTCTAAGATGAACTACGAGCTAGAGCGAGGGCAATAGGGCTATAAGTCTCGTTCGCCTAGACTTCCGGTTTACTTATTTTGGGGACAAACAAACGAAGCACGTGTTCGGAACGAGTTTAGAATCTCTGCGCACATTGGTATCCTGACTATCTGTGACGTAGGCGTGAGATGTTTCATTCATTTGCGCCACCACAGTGACTAATATTTGTTACGACGGGACAACACGGCTGAGAAACTAACTTTTTTTTTGCATTTCCTACGAAAACGAGACATTATGACGTCACATGGATTCTCGTCACAACCTTAGCGCAACGCTTCAGAAACCTTACAAAGAAAACTTACAAAGAATGAAGAACTTTGTCTTTTCGTGATCCAAAAGTGATACGGAATCCTCCTGGTCTTATTTTGTCATTACAATGTGGTTTAATGACGCGTCCGTGTGTTGTTATTCCATGCGCTGCACATTTCGACAGCGGAATTAATGGTTAAGTGGATCACTGGCACTCGCCATTTTTGTTCCAGCTGAGGCACGTGAAACTCTGTGACGTCACTCGCAGTTTGCAGAACTCGCGAAAGCCCGGGTGCAGGGCTAAATTTAGAACGCTAATTTTTGCTTTCGAGTCTTGTGAAGACGGATTTTTCCTTGTATATTCCCAAAGTTCTGCGCTCCATCGCCTCCAAATACTTTAACGTCTATCTCCCATAGCCATGTTTAGTGAAATGGTACCCATAGTCTTTAGAATGAACCTGGAAAGAAATCTCAATTTCGGGTGCAGACGGCCGTCCCTCTGACATGTCTCACTCATCTACGTTTAATATATCTCGTCACATAAGATTATAGAACCCCCCCCCCGCCTCCCCCCACCCCAACATGATATATTATAAGAAGAATTTGACTTGGTCCGTGTCATTTTCCGCGCGGCGAGTATATGTCGTCATACAATTATACATGTATATGTATATATAGACTAAACCTACTGTGTAGTACATTGTTGCCCTTTATTGCCCTCCCTGTAGCTCGTAGTTTATACTTCAGTCATAGCCGATACACCGTTGAGAGACATGCCACATGTTTACCAGGCCTGTCTCTAACTTATCACGGGGTGCCGTTAGAGCCAGGCAGCATTTGCTGTCTTTGCGGTGTTGTCGTTTTGAATGCTCCGCCGCTCGCCGGAAGTAAACAAACTTAGCGTGAGCACTCGCTGCCAGGCGGCATTTGTTGACGTCCGGCGAGCGGCGGAGCATTCAAAACGAAGCGAGAGACGACACAAATCGCCCGGATTACAAGAAAATATACTACCGACCAAAGAAATGTCCGACGAAAGTCAGGAAAGCTTCAGGAATCTAATGGAGCAACTTGACGGGTAGGCACTGTATATTTATTCTGTTATGAACCAGGGCTAACCCAGCGGTATCCCCTCCGCCCCTACCCTCCCACACTGTCTTCTCCAATACCACCCACTCCCCCCACCCTCATCCTTTCCCCTTCCCCCCACCCGTTCACTGGTATGTTACATATCGCCCCGCTCCCCCCGCCACACTCCTCTGGATGATGCTCCACCTCGCCCCCACCCCCGCGCCAAGACCGTGCCGCTTGGCTTAACACTGGTTGAGTGGCACATGCGGACATCAACGTAAACCTGTTAGAGTCTCCGACGATTCCTGGCTCTCTTTACTTCGTCTCACCATCCGAACCCATCCATCCTCCACCCCTCCCCTGTGGTCCGGACGCCGGCTTAGTATGCAGGACTATTGCTCCAAGCTCCTGATTACGGCTCCGGTTGCGGGCTTTGACTCTGGGCTATGGCTCAGGGCACGGGCTATGGCTCAGGGCACGGGCTATGGCTCTCTGAGCGGGACTATATGGCTGTCTGCGCTGGACTATGGCTCCGTGTGCTCGACTATGGTTCCAGTCGGATGCTGTGGCTCCTGTCGCCGGCCTATGGCTCCGGACTATGGTTCGCGGGCCCGGACTATGGCTCCGTGCATCGGACTATGGCTCCGTGCACTGGACTATGACTCCGGTCGCAGGGCGTTCGCGGCCTATCCACATAAATATATCCATCGATATGGAAAGTATCTGCTTACTTCGATAAAGGTATCGCATTGCGATTATTGGATAACCAGTTGAATATAGATATGGCATCATTTGAGGGACTCGGAAAATCGTCATTGGCAACAAAGCTCCCCCTCCGCCCATACTCCTCCCCACTCCCTCCAAGCAGACCAACTCTCCACCGTGAACAATATTTTGCACAAATTAGTGAAACATATAACGTGTAAACAAAATAAGGTCTCGCCCACCAGTCCCCGACAGGCCCTGGCACTCGCCTTACTATCAAGTAACGACAGGCCCTTGCAGAAAATACACGTGGCCTCTCGCTCCTAGCGTCCTATATTTAGGACACGGATAGGGGGGGGGGGGGGGGGGCGGTTGCAGGGTAGGATCCAGATATGCTGGATAGGAGGGCAAACATCATAAACAGAAACATAAATACGTGCTTAAGTAAGTCATTGGTAACATTCCTGAAAGTGTGTCCCACGGTACAGCAAAACTTTCTATGAATGTCAAATATCCCATGCACAATTGACGAATTTCTGAGCAACACAAAATCGCGTTCTTTGCTAGTGATATCCAGAAGGGCCCGTTTAAACGATAAATAGACATGCCTGGTTGTATATATGTATATATGTATACATTTTAGCACGTAGGTAAAACTTACATATAGGACGCTAAAATCAATTAAAATAAGGTTGATGAAAATGCAGTGTTTACCTGAGGCGGTCACACGCGCAGATCCATTCCCGGCTGTGAAGTAATAAGCCATGAAAGCGACGACACCTAAAATGGAAACACACAACAACACACCCAGAACGAGGGCGCAGCGAAAGCTGACTTTTCTGCCTGGCGGTCGTGGTTTCTTCCCGCCATCCAGATCCCGAACAGACCGGGGGGACAAGCTTTCATATGTGTTCTGGTTGGCGTCTATAGTCGCATATTCTGCATCTTCAGTTGGGAGACCCGGATGATCATCTGACGGCATCGGACGTGAGACTGGGATCTGATCCATCTGATACTCGCGGATATGCAGCTTTGAGTCAAGATATATATGTATATCGTTCTTGTGTAGATTGAACAATCCGCACCTTGAAGTGCTAGGTAAGGAGGTAACTCGCGGGAATATATAAAGCTGAATGTCGGCCTGTGATATTGAGTCAACCGGGTTACTTCCTCGTCGCTGTCGCCACGGCACAGTCGTCACGTTTGCACTTGTTTTTATCTTGACATTAAAACGTTGTGTACAGTTAAATCATTCAGTCGTAACGAGAATTATACCACGACGACTTGTCAAAAAGATATTGACGCTGGGATCGTAGTGGGGGGGGGGGCGGCGGGGGGCGGAGGGCACACTGAAATCTTACAATGGGTGTATTTGATTATGCACTTCGCCTGCCCGGCGAGATTTTTTTGCGCGTGCGCTTTTAAAGTTCCGTGTGTCTGATATTCAAACGTGAAATCCGCCTTGTCCGACATCAACATGGCCGACAAAGGAGTTATGTGAATGTCATTTCATTAAGAACTTTTGGTCGTAAAATAAACTTTTGGTCGTAAAATAAAAAAAAAATAGTTGCCTGCCCTAAGAGGAACGAAACATATTGAATTTATCATAAATATATGGCAAACATGTTTTTGAATAATATTTATAGAAAATAAATTGCATGAAGTTATTGGGGTATAATATTAGTAATATTCATAATATAAGTATGATGCTTATTTTCGTTGCTGGTAAAATTACGATCTCTCGTTAAATTAGCATGTAAAAGATACGGTTGTGAGCTCGTCATTGCAAGTGAAACGATCCAATTGGGTGGTTCCTTTGACGCCATGTTGGAAATCTTTGTGCCCCTGCTCGAAACCGAGAGCACGCGGCGCGGTGAAATTGATCACGTGACGCAACGCGCGGGGCACGATTTTCACTGTTTGATTTACAAGGCGTCGTGATCGAGGTACTCCGCGCGCATAATCAAATACGCCCAATGGTGGGGGGCACAGATTGGTTGGTTTTAAATTCAGGACGCTTTAACCACTTGTGTACGTATCGTGTCACTGGGAGAAAGAAGGAAAGAGCGGAGAACCCTTTGCTCTTTGCGAAGATTTCTTTAAAAAAAAACTGTATCCGCGCCTGAATGTTTAGTTGGCGCTATGCGTTGATACAAAGGCATCGGGCGGGGAACCCGGGCGGGGAACCCGGGCGGGCGGGGGATCCGGGCGAGGCACCCGGGGGGGGGGGACCCGGGCGTAAAACCCGGGCGGGAACCCTGGGCGGGAACCCCGCCCCGGGAACCCCGGGCGTGAAACCCGGAAGCGTACCCCGTGAGGAAACCCCGGGCGGGAACCCCGGGCGGAAACCCGTTGGAACGCCCTCATTATACTTAGGTGATATTTTTTTCATTTTCAAATTATCATATTATGCATCTTGCAGAGCGCCATCATGCGGCGGAATTTGCCAGACGTTGTGTTTCACTCTCCCAGCAGAGGTCGCTATTTGCTCACATAACGATCGAAACGCCCTCAGCCGGGAGATCGGGTGAAACGGCGGCACCTCCAGCAACATGTAACTTTCTCTGCGAGAAAGCCTTCTCATTCTTCTCATTGTTTTGACGCTGTAATTGTAAGCATCCGTGATCTGAACACACATTCGAGGCAACGGGTATTACAGTCAGTGACATCTTTTATGTTAAATTGTTTCGATACATTGAATCGTGAATTGTTCTTTGGCTTATATTATCGCTCATGCCATAGCAATATGTCAATTATCTGTCTATTCTGATTCTAATTACCAGAGCTGGCCTAAACAGCTAAAGGCCAGAGTGGACAGGATTGCTGAAAGCCAGCGATCGTGAGAGTTGGCATAAAATTTGAGCAGGAGTAAAACGTGGAAGTCACTGCGGAAGTAGATGAACTTCTGAAGAAGTACTTTTAGGGCAGATTTGGTGGCAAGGTACACATATATAATTGATGTGAGCTGAAAGACTTACTTGTTTGGATGCCCTACACGAAAATCCAACTTATTTAGTATCCATTTGACCGAGATATATCCACTTCTGTCGAGGGCTGTTATTCAAATGACCAATATCGCCTGCGGAAGTCTCGTCGGCGAACCGAAATCTTGTGCCTGTGGCTGCTAGCCGGGGTGCAAGGTGTCGGCGTGGGGTGTGACGGGAGTGGAGGGGAGGGTGGGGGTGGAGAATTGCTGGCTGCGCCAACATGGCTGGCTGGTTGGTGAAGCCTGGGCAAGAGTTGGCATGGGTAGTAGTGGTGGGGGAGGGAGGGGGGGGGAGGTAGTAGGGGGAGGATGGATTAAGTGCAGGCGGGTTGGGGGTATGGGGGTGGATCGACGCACAGTGAATAACACATTGGCTAATTGCTGTCCAGACCGGTTGAGCGAAGTGTCAGGTTTCACATCAAAAGCTCTCACAAGTAACCTAATAATATCACTCGTTTCTCAAATTGCTAGTTTCTATTAATATTCAAAGACATATCGGAGCCAGAGTGCTTGGCTGAAAACCGTTCTGATAGTACTCACCTTTCATGAGGTCTTGGATCACTTCCATGTGGTCGCTGGATAACCAGGCTGTTTCGTCTTATGATTTAAACAACTCACCTTCTTTAGCTTTCTTGGAATCTGGAGCTGGAAGTGCAAACCATAAGCTTTATGAATCCTAATAAGGACCCGCAACTAAATGTGTACTGTAGTTGGTCGAATAGGCACCCCTGTTAGAATAAGCACCCGGACAATTCTATACTCGAAAAAAATAACCGCCCGGGCAATTCTATGCTTGAAAAAAAGAACTGCCTGGGCAATTCTATACTCCAAAAAAATAACTGCCTGGGCAATTCTATACTCGAAAAAAATAACCACCTAGGCAATTCTACGCTTGAACAAAATAACTGCTCGGGCAATTATATACACCAAAAAAATAACTCCCCAGGCGCTTATTCGAGCAACTACAGTGTTTCTTTTGTTTGCTCTGGGGAGGCGGCGATAGAATGGAAAATGGAAGCGACGGATCATTATTTTGACGGAACTATGATGAACCGCTCTGAGGAAATAATGACCTCCTGCTCATTGTCCGCAGGTCTTTACAGCCAAAGCACGACTCCAGGGTAACAATAGAAGTATGCCTTAAATTCCACTAGTGCCTGATCCAATGGTCCAGGTTGCATGAGTCGCTTGTATCTTCACTTGTAGTTTGTGTGGTCACATGTTCGGCTGTTGCCCGTGCTAAGCCAGGTCTTACTGCGGCTTTGTGGCTCGAACCCCAAATGTATATTGAGGACGCTTTAACCACCACCATTACCATATCAGACACTGAAAGCAAGCCATCTATGCCCACACCTAACACCATGGTGTCTTGCCGCGTGGTTTTTTTGGCCACTCTTGCACACATCACGAAGGCTGACTTGTATATTCAGGAAGCTTGACCCAATTATGGTCATATCGCGTCATTGGGAGAAGGGAGGGAGAGTGGAGCCACGTCCCAGGGGGTAAGCCTGTACTCTTTGCGAAGAAGGACATGGAACCACACAGACATGGCCACAGTGGGGCTCAAACCACCGATCCAAGAGCCGTTTAGGCTCTCAGGTGGCAAGAGCACTCCAGGCGAGCGCTCTAACCCAGTGACTTATCGGGCCGCCAGAGACCTGGATCATAAACGTTGACTATTCCCATACACGACTTTGCAATTATACGCCGAAAAAAACAGACTGGCGCAGAGAGTTATAGGAAATATTTTATTGTTATCTTGACTTTTTCTATAAAGATAAATACCATGTTTCCACATTATTGGCAAGGCATGTAAAAAGTTAATGAGCATATTTAACTTACATTCAGATTACGTAACTTTTCCGTTACATAAATGACACTATTTCATGTTTAAATGTCTACAAAATACGTTGTCAGGCGATGACGCCATCTTGACATCTCGCAAAGACCAAAATAATACCCCGAATGCATTGCACATGCAGTGGCGCCTCACGGTGGCAAATTGGAACTGCGATTACCGAAGTGGTGTATTGTAGCAGCATGCCATTAGAGTTTAAACCGTCCTACTGAAACCAACAATCACTAGCATTGTGGCACTGCAGTTTTATTTAATGGTGTAGCTTATAATGCTCCGTTAATTCTAATGTTTTTATTTCTAGGCTGTACGCCATCCGGCCAGTAACATGGAGCCGACTCCACATTATTTAGTCCTGGATGGAGGCTTTGGGACGGAAGTTGCCTGCAGCCATGGTCAGCGTGGTGTAGATGTAAGTTAATGCATGTTATGTCATTATCTATGACTCTCACTTTAGTCAAGGTAAAGGACGGTTCAACAGGTGCGCGGAAGTTTCGTTTTTTGGCCCTTACCCCTACAGTTGTTTTTTTGGGCCTGTTTTGTTGCTGAATGTTGAGTTGCCTCTCACATTAATTTGGCTTTTGACATATCTATAGGTTTAATAGAAATCATAAGTAATTCAAATGCAATTACTTGACGCCGTATAAACAAGCTTAACATTAAGGATTCCGAGTATGCCTAGTGTATGTAGTATGCGTACAAACAAAGGAAGAAATTGCATCATCTGGGGTTTACGGCTGAACGTACAGCTAAACACATGCTGATTGTTTTCTTTGCTTCCTGCAGGGTCATCGATTATGGAGTTCTAAGCTTCTGGCCACAGACCCTGAACTTATTCGGAATATCCACGAAAGGTAGGCGTAGTTGTTAGCTGCTGAGCTACAAACAGCAGTGATTAGACTGATTGGTTCTGATTAGACAGATCGGTTTAATCCAGTAAGCGTTGTCAGATCAGCTATCGTGCCGGAGTTTCCGGCAATTCTCGTCCTGTTGCTTTTGCTTTTCTTTGCTTGCTTCCTGAACCCTCCCATTGACATTATATATATATATATATATATGTCCATGTTTGTCGGTAATTTGTCGACAAAATTATATTTGGCGTAAATTTTGCGTCGACTAAACAGCGGTTATTAAATGTGGATATCCTGTTAGACCGAGACCGAAATATTTATGTAACCCTGTTGTACTGTGGGCTTTATGATCTCAAACAACGCCACCAACAATTACTAATGTAACGCGACAGTTCCTTGATCTACCCCTCCCACCTCCACGCACAGCCCGCACCCAACTGCGTTTGATTGATTCTATGTAACGTTGTCTCAAATACCTGCTATTTGCCATTTACTTTTTTATGTGGGCACGTATCTTCCAGCCGCTATGCATAGTGCCCCATAGTGGGTGCATTTCTTTGATAACCCTGGATATATCCCCAAGGTAAACCGAATTCGCATATGACGCATCGGTATACCGCCCGACGAAGAAGATGGCGGCTGATTGAAAAGTGACTGTCTAGGCTGGTTCCATTGCCCCAAAATGCACCGGACATGACCGGTCTGAACATTTTTATAACATTCGGCGTAGACCTGTCGGCAGGTCCGGAAGAGATTAAGTATACCGGGCGGCATACTGGTCCTGGCCCAAAGAAATGCACCAAATGAATCTTTTGGGGAATGTGCAGGCTGATTTGCAGATTCACATGACGTTTGTTCGTTCCCTGGCTTGTACCTGCATCTTGGTCATTCAACCATATTTCAATGTCCCGATGGGTTTCGGGGCCGGCCCGGTAGCTCAGAGAGTGCTCTGGTTACCTGGGAGCCTAACGGTACGTGGATCAGTGGTTCGAGCCCCGCTGTGGCGATGTCTGTGTGGTTGCACGATAAAGATCTCATGTCTTCGCAAAGAGTAGGGCGTTACCCCCGGGGACATGGCTCCACTCTCCCTTCCTTCTCCCATGGACGCCATATGACCAAAAGCGGTTAAAGCGTCCTGAATATACAACCAATCTTAGCAACGTTTATGTGCGCAAAAAAAGTCCTAGAACAGCCACAATTTGCTTCCAGTTTCCTGGAGGCGGGGTCGGACGTGATCCAGACGAACACCTACCAGGCTAGCGTCCAGGGCTTCGTGGAGCACCTCGGGCTGTCCGAGACTGAGTCCGTGGACCTCATGGCGTCCAGCGTCCGACTGGCCAAGGACGCCGTGGACGCTTTCTGGAACGCCCACCCCGAACTACATCAAGGTCAGTCAACGGCAGGCTCAGTTGTAATTGTTCACCCGGCAAGAAGCCCAGGTGCAATACTTAAGTATATATGTATGTGTCGGAAATCGTACCTAATTTGTTATTTGTTACTCACTTATTTCTTTTTGACGGTACAAAATAAATATTGATCAATACTTATCCACATATTGATAAATAATTATCCTAATATTGATAAATTCTTCCCAAGTTTAAGAACTGGGAACGCATACATTTTTTCTGTGGTTCTTCAAGCACACAGTATCTTACTACACGTACCGGTACTTGTTTGTCTGGTTCAATAAGCACACAGTCTCTTACTACATGTACCGGCACTTGTCTGTCTGGTTCAGTAAGCACACAGTCTCTTACTACATGTACCGGCACTTGTTTGTCTGGTTCAGTGAGAATACAGTCTCTTACTACATGTACCGGTACTTGTTTGTCAGGTTCAGTAAGCACAGTCTCTTACTACACGTACCGGTACTTGTTTGTCTGGTTCAGTAAGCACACAGTCTATTACTACATGTACCGGCACTTGTCTGTCTGGTTCAGTAAGCACACAGTCTCTTACTACATGTACCGGCACTTATTTGTCTGGTTCAGTGAGAACACAGTCCCTTACTACACGTACCGGTGCTTGTTTGTCTGGTTCAGTAAGCACACAGTCTCTTACTACACGTACCGGCACTTGTTTGTCAGGTTCAGTAAGCACACAGTCACTTACTACATGTACCGGCACTTGTTTGTCAGGTTCAATAAGCACAGTCTCTTACTACACGTACCGGTGCTTGTTTGTCAGGTTCAGTAAGCCCAAAGTCTCTTACTACACGTACCGGCACTTGTCTCTCTGGTTCAGTAAGCACACAGTCTCTTACTACATGTACCGGCACTTGTTTGTCAGGTTCAATAAGCACACAGTCTCTTACTACACGTACCGGCACTTGTCTGTCTGGTTCAGTAAGCACACAGTCTCTTACTACATGTACCGGCACTTGTTTGTCAGGTTCAATAAGCACAGTCTCTTACTACACGTACCGGTGCTTGTTTGTCAGGTTCAGTAAGCACACAGTCTATTACTACATGTACCGGCACTTGTCTGTCTGGTTCAGTAAGCACACAGTCTCTTACTACACGTACCGGCACTTGTCTGTCTGGTTCAGTAAGCACACAGTCTCTTACTACATGTACCGGCACTTGTTTGTCAGGTTCAATAAGCACAGTCTCTTACTACACGTACCGGTGCTTGTTTGTCAGGTTCAGTAAGCACACAGTCTATTACTACATGTACCGGCACTTGTCTGTCTGGTTCAGTAAGCACACAGTCTCTTACTACACGTACCGGCACTTGTTTGTCAGGTTCAGTAAGCACACAGTCACTTACTACATGTACCGGCACTTGTTTGTCAGGTTCAATAAGCACAGTCTCTTACTACACGTACCGGTGCTTGTTTGTCAGGTTCAGTAAGCACAAAGTCTCTTACTACACGTACCGGCACTTGTTTGTCAGGTTCAGTAAGCACAGTCTCTTACTACACGTACCGGCACTTGTTTGTCAGGTTCAGTAAGCACACAGTCACTTACTACATGTACCGGCACTTGTTTGTCAGGTTCAATAAGCACAGTCTCTTACTACACGTACCGGTGCTTGTTTGTCAGGTTCAGTATGCACAAAGTCTCTTACTACACACACCGGCACTTGTTTGTCAGGTTCAGTAAGCACAGTCGCTTACTACACGTACCGGTACTTGTTTGTCAGGTTCAGTAAGCACAGTCTCTTACTACACGTACCGGCACTTGTTTGTCAGGTTCAGTAAGCACACAGTCTCTTACTACACGTACTGGCACTTGTTTGTCAGGTTCAGTAAGCACAGTCTCTTACTACACGTACCGGTACTTGTTTGTCAGGTTCAGTAAGCACACAGTCTCTTACTACACGTACTGGCACTTGTGTGTCAGGTTCAGTAAGCACACAGTCTCTTACTACACGTACTGGCACTTGTTTGTCTGGTTCAGTAAGCACACAGTCTCTTACTACACGTACTGGCACTTGTTTGTCAGGTTCAGTGAGCACAAAGTCTCTTACTACACGTACTGGCACTTGTTTGTCTGGTTCAGTAAGCACACAGTCTCTTACTACACGTACTGGCACTTGTTTGTCAGGTTCAGTAAGCACAAAGTCTCTTACTACACACACCGGTACTTGTTTGTCTGGTGCAGTAAGCACACAGTCTCTTACTACACACACCGGCACTTGTTGTCAGGTTCAGTAAGCACAAAGTCTCTTACTACACACACCGGTACTTGTTTGTCTGGTGCAGTAAGCACACAGTCTCTTACTACATACACCGGCACTTGTTGTCAGGTTCAGTAAGCACAAAGTCTCTTACTACACACACCGGTACTTGTTTGTCTGGTGCAGTAAGCACACAGTCTCTTACTACACACACCGGTACTTGTTTGTCTGGTGCAGTAAGCACACAGTCTCTTACTACATACACCGGCACTTGTCAGGTTCAGTAAGCACACAGTCTCTTACTACACGTACTGGCACTTGTTTGTCAGGTTCAGTAAGCACACAGTCTCTTACTACACGTACCGGTGCTTGTTTGTCAGGTTCAGTAAGCACACAGTCTCTTACTACACGTACCGGCACTTGTTTGTCAGGTTCAGTAAGCACACAGTCTCTTACTACACGTACTGGCACTTGTTTGTCAGGTTCAGTAAGCACAGTCTCTTACTACACACACCGGTACTTGTTTGTCTGGTGCAGTAAGCACAAAGTCTCTTACTACACACACCGGTACTTGTTTGTCTGGTGCAGTAAGCACACAGTCTCTTACTACACACACCGGTACTTGTTTGTCTGGTGCAGTAAGCACACAGTCTCTTACTACATACACCGGCACTTGTTGTCAGGTTCAGTAAGCACACAGTCTCTTACTACACGTACCGGCACTTGTTTGTCAGGTTCAGTAAGCACACAGTCTCTTACTACACGTACTGGCACTTGTTTGTCAGGTTCAGTAAGCACAGTCTCTTACTACACGTACCGGTACTTGTTTGTCAGGTTCAGTAAGCACACAGTCTCTTACTACACGTACTGGCACTTGTTTGTCAGGTTCAGTAAGCACACAGTCTCTTACTACACGTACTGGCACTTGTTTGTCTGGTTCAGTAAGCACACAGTCTCTTACTACACGTACTGGCACTTGTTTGTCAGGTTCAGTGAGCACAAAGTCTCTTACTACACGTACTGGCACTTGTTTGTCTGGTTCAGTAAGCACACAGTCTCTTACTACACGTACTGGCACTTGTTTGTCAGGTTCAGTAAGCACAAAGTCTCTTACTACACGTACCGGTACTTGTTTGTCTGGTGCAGTAAGCACACAGTCTCTTACTACACGTACTGGCACTTGTTTGTCAGGTTCAGTAAGCACAAAGTCTCTTACTACACACACCGGTACTTGTTTGTCTGGTGCAGTAAGCACACAGTCTCTTACTACATACACCGGCACTTGTTGTCAGGTTCAGTAAGCACAAAGTCTCTTACTACACACACCGGTACTTGTTTGTCTGGTGCAGTAAGCACACAGTCTCTTACTACACGTACTGGCACTTGTTTGTCAGGTTCAGTAAGCACAAAGTCTCTTACTACACACACCGGTACTTGTTTGTCTGGTGCAGTAAGCACACAGTCTCTTACTACACACACCGGTACTTGTTTGTCTGGTGCAGTAAGCACACAGTCTCTTACTACACACACCGGCACTTGTTGTCAGGTTCAGTAAGCACAAAGTCTCTTACTACACGTACCGGCACTTGTTTGTCTGGTGCAGTAAGCACACAGTCTCTTACTACACACACCGGTACTTGTTTGTCTGGTGCAGTAAGCACACAGTCTCTTACTACACACACCGGTACTTGTTTGTCTGGTGCAGTAAGCACACAGTCTCTTACTACACACACCGGCACTTGTTGTCAGGTTCAGTAAGCACAAAGTCTCTTACTACACACACCGGTACTTGTTTGTCTGGTGCAGTAAGCACACAGTCTCTTACTGCATACACCGGCACTTGTTGTCAGGTTCAGTAAGCACAAAGTCTCTTACTACACACACCGGTACTTGTTTGTCTGGTGCAGTAAGCACACAGTCTCTTACTACATACACCGGCACTTGTTGTCAGGTTCAGTAAGCACACAGTCTCTTACTACATACACCGGCACTTGTTGTCAGGTTCAGTAAGCACACAGTCTCTTACTACATACACCGGCACTTGTTGTCAGGTTCAGTAAGCACACAGTCTCTTACTACATACACCGGCACTTGTTGTCAGGTTCAGTAAGCACACAGTCTTTTACTACACACACCGGTACTTGCTTGTCTGGTTCAGTAAGCTGCAGCTGTTGTTTGTCTGATTACTTGTTTGTCTGGTTCAGTAAGCTGTAGCTGTTGTTTGTCTGATTACTTGTTTGTCTGGTTCAGTGAGAACACAGTCTCTTACTACACACACCGGTACTTGTTTGTCTGGTTCAGAAAGCTGTAGCTGTTGTTTGTCTGCTTACTTGTTTGTCTTGCTTCAGTAAGCTGTAGCTGTTGTTTGTCTGATTACTTGTTTGTCTGGTTCAGTGAGGCGGCGTCCCTTGGTGGCCGGCTCCGTGGGTCCTTACGGTGCGTATCTGGAAGGCTGTGCGGAGTACAGTGGCACCTACGTGGACACCATGACTACGGACGTAAGGTCATTGCACATGTTCAAGTGTATTAGGCTTTTGACGGGTATTTTCAACCTGGGCCTGAGAATTGTGCTGTATATGGAGATGTGTGTATAAAGACGGCTATTTTCAACGTGGACCTGGCAATTAAGCTACATATATGGAAATTTGTGTATGACAATTTTTTTTAGCATATCTGGCTTTGAAATGTTCCATCAGGTCCATGGTGTTAGTTTAGCCCATGTCTGCAGATATGTCAGACCCGTATGCAAACTTCACCCTTAACGCTACGCAGATAATCGTCACGCAAATGAACAACGAATAGTTTTCAATGAGAAAAAACTGAATATGTCCACTCAGTATATGCGTATTTAGAAAGAGTTATGTCAACTTTAAGTTTGGATTATAATTACAACCACTCGCGCGAGCGTAATAGGCTAATTAGGTTACGACAGGATCATGAAAACTGTCCCTGATCGGTGGTAGGGCAACTGTCATATAAAATGGACATTTTCTCCAAGATATTAGCCTGGAGTGCGGTTTGGCCCACACATGCACGCAGGTGGTATGACACAATGGCGGGTGCAGGATTTGGTCCAAGAGGGGGCACATGTCTGTAAAAAAAAAGGGTGCACGCATCATTTTAGCGTCTAAATGCCGCCGAAAATGGACGAAATTGGCTTTTTGCGCCGTGAAATGAGGGGCGCGTGCCCCCTGTACCCCCCCCCCCCCGCCCCCTGGATCCACCATTGTGATACACGGATGCATGCCTTCCAGTGGATCCCCACGCATCCCGATCGTTGACAAGTGCTGATATCTTCCAGGATCTAAAGGACTGGCATCGACCGAGGTTACGGGCCCTGCTGGCAGCAGGGGTGGATCTGGTCGCCATGGAAACCATCCCTGCGGAGAAGGAAGTCCTTGCTTTGATGGAGCTGTTGAGAGAATTCCCGGACGCCAAAGCGTGGATCACTGTTACCTGCAAGGTCATTGTTGTAATTGATTATTATAGATGATGATGCTTCCAAAGTACAATGCGGAAGTCACGTGTTATTTCGTATATTTACAAATGGTGCCATCGGTGCATACCTACAAGAAATTGTTGGTGTATGTAGTCATACATACATGTACCCAGCTAACACACAACGTTCGCACACGTTGGTTTTTGGTTGTAATCACGTCATCTCAAAGTTAACATCAGGACAAAGTTCGTCGCATACATTGAAGTAATAAAAACTTGACTGCGTGTAGCAGTTGTTATCAATACAAAATGGTGAGAAGTCGAGAGTCAACGTTTTCCCAACGTTAGGGCAACGTTACCTGAAAAATTCGACGTCATGAAATCAATATGTAATTGATTGTATTTGGCAATTATGCTTCTGATTAATTCATCATATACGCAGTTGTTTCTCACAGAAGGCACAATTTAATTACTGGACTGAATGTCGGACAACTTTATCTGAAAACGTGCGGGCAACGTAAAAAAAACCCATACATTTTCACGTTATCTCAACCAAAACTAAACCAAAAAATAACGTTGTCATGATGTTAACTTGTTAGCTGGGTAGTGCGTATGCTGCATCTGTATGTTGGGACCTCTGTATTGGTCTGTCTCAATAGTGAGTGAGCGACCCCTTGATGCAGGGTTTAAGCCATCCGTGGTGCCATGAATACACGAGCGTCTTGTCCCGAAACGTGATGTTTTAGCATTGTATTGATTGGATTTGATTTGATTGGGGCTTAACGACACTTGTATTGAAGTTTGTTCACACATGTGTGCTGTGTTTGTGTGATGTCCGGCCCTCAGGATGGAGAACACACGCGGCACGGGGAGCGAGTGGCGGACGTGCTACCGCTCACGCTCCGCTGCGACCAGGTCGTTGCCACGGGCTTCAACTGCGGCGCCCCACAACACGTGGAGTCTCTGCTCCGGCAGGTGCCCGCCGAGGTCAGAAGTCGGAAGAGAATTGTCGTCTACCCGAATAGCGGCGAGGCCTGGTCCAAGGAAAGCAAGTAGGTGTTTTTTTTAATGGAAAAAGAAGCTAACAATGCACAACACGTGCTTTTGTAGCGCTTGGTGTCGACAAGATGTTTGTGTATCGATCGTCTAAAAAGAAATGTATTTGTTGTATCTTTACGGTTGTACAAAAGGTTAATTTTTAACGAAGGTCGTCCAAAAAGGAATGCATTTGTTGTATCTTTACAGTTGTACAAAAGGTTAACTTTTAACGAAGCGACGGCGCGAAATCTGTAGTAATTTTTTTAATCAGATAGTGTGTAGACTAAACAAACGCGAAAACGACTTACATAAATAGTATTTGTGAAGCGGCAATACGGAGATTGAGCGTCAATGAAGTGTGTCAAAGTTCGGAGCTTATCACCATGTGTTACGTTATTATTTTCTTATTCTCTATTACGTGGCACCTAAATGGTGTCCTGTATAAGTGACTTTAATGTCCATCTCTTGGGGGGGGTATTTGTTTCTAAACTACTTTCAAATATACATTTCTCAGTGGTTACTAAAGTCATTTATCAGATGCAATTATTTTACAATGTCTCTTATGCCATAAATATTCATATCTAAAGTCACCAAAATAAACTCAAGCAGCGAACGATCCATTTCCAACCCCCCGCCCAGAGTAGAGATTTGTGACGTCACAAGATGAACCGGTTTGAGTGCGCCTCGCTCGCTTCGACTGCCCGCGGTGTTTGAATGTAGCCTACGTGCGGCAGGGAACCTCTGATGCCACATGTAGATGTAGATAGACCTAGA
The DNA here is from genome assembly GCA_964019135.1 of Arenicola marina. Classification (NCBI taxonomy): domain Eukaryota; kingdom Metazoa; phylum Annelida; class Polychaeta; family Arenicolidae; genus Arenicola; species Arenicola marina. The sequence goes on from OZ025263.1 coordinate 29,080,517, forward strand.
TCAATTACATTAGAGGTGTGTGAATGTTGGTTAGCGCAACATTCGTGACACTGACACTGACAGAAAACAAACAGATGCAGTGGCCACTGCCTGCCAGTGTGTTGCCAGCCTACGTTTCTTCCCAAAAATGAAAAGGGTGGGCTAGGCTACAGTAGTGGACGGGCCGTCGCGGGGATGTACGTCGAATCGTAGACGGAATAGAATCTATATCCAGGGTTAAATGAAATGTATGTACTAAAAGAAGTTGTCATGCACATCAGAACTTGACAGAAGGGAGAGAGGGCGACATTTATCCACCTAGCATAAAAAACACACGCAGCGCACATCTCGTCATACTCTTCATCGCGTACTTTTTTATAGTAATACTTGTGGACACACGAACGTTATGGTGTCCGTTAGGGACAAACAACTAAGTAGCTTTTCACTAATGTGTCTGCTGGTCGCCGAATTAATACTTTATATGATTACAAGGCATATTTGCAGGTTTTTGATCCAGATCTCATGATATAATAAACCTCACTTTTTATGAATGAAGCGTTCGCACTTCTTTCGAAAATACTGTTTTGCTTAGGGCGTTTCGAGGTTTTCAACTTTTACAGTCCCTTGCTCTAGGCTTAGCAATCTGTCTTCATTCGAGGTGGCTCGAAGCGATACGTATGGCGGCAGAATACATGCTCCGGTTGCCTGAATCCTCCACATTTCTCATCCTCACTATCATTAATTCCAAATAATCGAGCGCGTATCGCTGCATCCCGATCGATGCGGAAGGACGCTGACCATCCTATAGACGCCATGCTCAAAGACGCGTTTACCATATTGCGCAACAAAACCGGTTCATCTTGTGACGTCACGAATCAATGAAAAAATTGCCCCTGTCTATCTTGTACTTTTTTGCGTAGGTATGTGATAAAATGGCTAATATTGTTAATATTCATGGCGAATAAATTCAGTGCGTATGGAATTTCATTAATATAGTGCAAATGGATCGTATATATGCAAAGTAACATAGGACATGAGAGATGGACTTTAATATGAACGCACCATTCTGTTACCATTTTTATGTATTTGATTGCAGATGGTGTGGTTCAAAGGATAGCCGGTCTCTCCACACCTACGTGCCTCGCTGGGTGGAGCTGGGGGCCGGGTGGGTCGGGGGTTGCTGCAGAATCACCCCCAGGGACATATCCAACGTCAGAGCCGTGCTACGACGCTGGATCACCAACCCATAAATAGAACCAAGGTCAAGGCCGTCCTGCGACGCTGGATCACCAAACCATCAATAGAACCAAGGTCAAGGCTGTCCAGCGACGCTCACTCACAACCCTTTAACCGGAGCAAGGTCAAGGCTGTCCAGCGACGCTCACTCACAACCCGACAACCGGAGCAAAGTCAAGGCTGTCCAGCGAATCTCACTCAGACCCCCATAACCCTCAGCAAGGTCAAGGCCGTCCTGCGACGCTGGATCACCAACCTATAAACAGTTCAAAGGTTAAGGCCGTTCTGGCAACGTTAAACTCGTCATAAGCGTGACGAAAGTGTGTAAAATCGAAGGTTTAGCTATATGCGTCGCTAGACTTACATAAGGGTCATCAGTCAAGCCGGGGTTCTTAATTGCATGATATTGATCAAATAATGTGCATAGTATTTTGTCGGTTCGCCTCACTGGCACCGGCTATTGAACATCGATGGGTTCTGAACAGTTCACGAAGTGGTTAATGACCTGGGGCCGTATTCATAATCGCCACTACGCCACTAGACTTAGCGCTAAGTGGAAGATCACCCAAGGAGTGGATTTTCTGAATAAAGAAAGTGCTAACGTTATATTGAAGAGGATTTCTTAATCATGAGCACCACAACAACGAGCTGGTGAGGCTAAGACGAAAATGCACTTTTCGTGCGTAACTTACGAGGGGATTATGATACGGCCCCTGATCCGTTGATAGTGCCTTGAGTCCGGCCAGTCGAGCCAGGCTTTTGTTATATTTTTGCTATAAAGCCAACAGTATTCTATATATTGTGCCAGTGTTAACAGAAATATGATGACTAATAGTTATTGCCGAAGGCTCTAGCGTCCTACTTTTTGAACGGTCAAAGTGAATAGCTATGCGTCTTAGTTTGTATAAAATATGCATGAAAACAGTTGGCGACGAGTGTCTAAAGCGAACTACTCAGACGCTCTCGAACATAGGTTGTTAATAATTTAGTTGTAGGATTATTTTGTTTGGTCAAGCGTGTAGAAGTCATGAAGTGCCGAAGGGCACGTAGATCGGTGGTTGACGCCCCGCTGTGGACATGTATGTGTGGTCGCAGTATGAAGATCCCATGTCCTTCTTCGCAAAGAGTAGGGGGTTACCCCCGGGGACATGGCTCGACTCTCCCTTCCTTCTCCCATTGCCGCGATATGACCAAAAGTGGTTGAAGCGTCCTAAGTTTATAACCAACCAACTAGTCATTATGTAACCAAGAAAGCTTTCAAAGATAGGAATAGCGCCAGATAAAAATTAACAGGCAAATGTTTGTTCTTAAAGTCGTAATTAATCTACCAAGAGATGAATTACGAAGAACATCTTTAAAAGTTTTGTAAACAAATGTTTGTATAAGCTCGGCTTAAACCTCGCAAAATATATAAAGTTGATACAAAAACAAACTTAACACGTTTGGTGAGATCTAGTTATATTTTAAATTGTTTATGTTTTTATGTGTAATGTCATCTTTGAAATGTGAGAGAAACCTGCAACAATAATTGCATGTGATTAGAAGAAACTTTTACTCTTACCTGGTGACCTCGAGTGCTATTGTATGTTGATATTATTGAAATGCAGAAAAGTCTCTCCTACTGTTATTATATTATTTAGCATGGACGTTTTTAAGTTATCTACACTTCAGTCCTCTAAAGGTATATCAGGTAAAACTTATAAACTATACTATGATATCTCCTATATAGGAAATATGAATCTATACAATCATATACGAGACATTATTACATATACTGACGTGTATCCCATACAAGTAATGAACTGTATATTTCACGTATATCCAATACAATTATACTATACTATTATACAATATGGATGTAATCCATTCGAATGTGACACACGTTAAGGCGTTCATAGTCTAGTCACTGCCAGAGGAAAATGTGGATATTTTAAAGCACGGGTGCTAGTTGTTTAATTGTTACAAGTCTTTTAACTTTCTCATGTGTTCCGAGAAAACAACGGGGCCGCCCGACAGCTCAGTGAGATAGAGCGCTCGCATTGAGTGCTCTGGTCACATGAGAGCCTGACGGCACGTGGATCGGTGGTTCAAACCCCGCTGTGGCCATGTCTGTGTGGTCACAGGATAAAGATCCCCTGTCTTTCTTCGTAAAGAGTAGGGGATTACCCCCGGGGTCATGTTTCCACTCTCCCTTCCTTCTCCCACTGACGCGATATGACCCAACGTGGTTAAAGCGTCCTGAATATACAACCCACCACCCGGGATCTTAACAAAAGCACGTCTGGATATTTGTATATTTATGTCTAATGCATCTCTTCCCTGCGGCCAATGGAGGACATACTCTGTATGCATACACTCACTTTCGATTTACATTAGCACCGTATGAGTATTTCGTGCTTTCAGGATGGATAAAAACGACTTAATGCTATAATACTCGATTTTTGACCCCGTGCATGGATGGACCATCACTGCCGCCGTGGTTTTAGTTCACGAATGTACTAGATCTTATACATTATGAACGGAACAAATGTTCCACGACTATTGTTATGTCCGTTTTGTTGTTGTGAATTATGGTTAAGCACGGTGTGGCGAGGTATTAACGTTTTAACGATACACACATTGGCTTAGTTGAGAAATAAACAAAAGTTGGTTATAGACTGGACTTGCAATATTATTGTTCCGTCATTGTGTATTCACATAGATGCTATAAATTCAGGAATTGTATTTGTATATTGGGCCTATCGTAATTTCTGGCATAGTAGTTTCGCTGAAACAGTTTGATTAGTTTCAACTTCGCGTGTTACCTTTGCGGGAATGGAAGCCGCGACCTAAAACACGGAATGTACACTTATGGAACACCAAGGGAAACCGAGCGAAGACGAGAATGGTCGCTTTTGAAGAGACGATTAGTTGGGGGAATTTCCACATAGAAGTTCCCTTGGAATCATTTGAGGGATTCGCACTAAGTAGAATAGAGCACCCTGAAGTTGGTGCCACGTACACAAAGACTACATATGAATTGACCAACAAATATCTTTCATGCCTATATAAATCCAACTTTATTACAATCACAAAAAATATAGCTGTTTATTGCTTTATGAACGCAAATACGAAATTATAGAAAGATAAATATTTGAGCAAAGAAAAAAAGGCTCTTTGGAATGTATGGAAGCAAACTTTGTATCCAGAATATCAAGACACGTTAGAAACCAGAATAAATACAAACCGTGTTAACTCTCAGGCACTGAACCATCCTGTCAGTCGTTGACATACCGTAACACAGATCATAGAGCATATTTCTTAACAAGAATTTAAACAGTGCAATTAAATTAGGTACATATAGCATGTACATACAGATACCACGACAATAGAACGACAGCTCTGCTTGATGAAGTCTGGTTTCTGGCCATCACTATTCGCCACCAAAGTGACTAGCATATTAAGAAAATAGAATATACAAGAGACAGGAGACCGCACTAGTTCTGATGTCAATAAGGTATCTCTATTCCTGCCTTAATGGCAACTTTGAACTTCCAGCAACTTTATTGTGTGTAGATTTCTAAATACAAACGTAGACACGTGAAATAGCAAATATACTGAGACAAACATTCGACCGGAGACACCTTCACACCTTACACGTCCATTTCGTACTTAAATTCGTCTTCACACACAATTCATACTTTACAGCTTGCCTTGTTGTCACCTCGATCCCCGGGCCTTATAATTTCACTTTAAATGAATACATCCACCAAATTTACAAAGACAATATTTGCATAAAAATATAACGTTTTTTCACGAACACAAAAAACAAGTTATCGCAAATGGTAACCGTTGCAAATACGAACGCGGAGATGGCAATATTGATGGTATAGCCAGAGCGTTGATGAAGAGAACTCCAGTGGGTTCCACCTCACAGTTGAGCGACCAATTTAAGGTATGGCCAGAGCGTTGATGAAGAGAACTGATGTGGGTTCCACCTCACAGTTAAGCGACCAATTTAAGGTATGGCCAGAGCGTTGATGGAGAGAACTGATGTGGGTTCCACTTCACAGTTGAGCGACCACTTTAAGGCAAGGCCTGAGCGTTGATGAAGAGGACTCCAGTGGGTTCCACTTCACAGTTAAGCGACCAATTTAAGGCAAGGCCAGAGCGTTGATGAAGAGAACTCCAGTGGGTTCCACCTCACAGTTGAGCGACCACTTTAAGGCATGGCCAGAGCGTTGATGAAGAGAACTCCAGTGGGTTCCACCTCACAGTTGAGCGACCAATTTAAGGTATGGCCAGAGCGTTGATGGAGAGAACTGATGTGGGTTCCAACTCACAGTTAAGCGACCAATTTAAGGCAAGGCCAGAGCGTTGATGAAGAGAACTCCAGTGGGTTCCACCTCACAGTTGAGCGACCACTTTAAGGCATGGCCAGAGCGTTGATGAAGAGGACTCCAGTGGGTTCCACCTCACAGTTGAGCGACCACTTTAAGGCATGGCCAGAGCGTTGATGAAGAGAACTCCAGTGGGTTCCACTTCACAGTTGAGCGACCACTTTAAGGTATGGCCTGAGCGTTGATGAAGAGAACTCCAGTGGGTTCCAGCTCACAGTTGAGCGACCACTTTAAGGCATGGCCAGAGCGTTGATGAAGAGAATTCCAGTGGGTTCCACCTCACAGTTGAGCGACCAATTTAAGGCATGGCCAGAGCGTTGATGAAGAGAACTCCAGTGGGTTCCACCTCACAGTTGAGCGACCACTTTAAGGCATGGCCTGAGCGTTGATGAAGAGGACTCCAGTGGGTTCCACCTCACAGTTGAGCGACCACTTTAAGGTATGGCCAGAGCGTTGATGAAGAGAACTCCAGTGGGTTCCACCTCACAGTTAAGCGACCAATTTAAGGCAAGGCCAGAGCGTTGATGAAGAGAACTGATGTGGGTTCCACTTCACAGTTGAGCGACCAATTTAAGGCAAGGCCAGAGCGTTGATGAAGATAACTGATGTGGGTTCCACTTCACAGTTGAGCGACCACTTTAAGGTATGGCCAGAGCGTTGATGAAGAGAACTCCAGTGGGTTCCACCTCACAGTTAAGCGACCAATTTAAGGCAAGGCCAGAGCGTTGATGAAGATAACTGATGTGGGTTCCACTTCACAGTTGAGCGACCACTTTAAGGCAAGGCCAGAGCGTTGATGAAGATAACTGATGTGGGTTCCACTTCACAGTTGAGCGACCACTTTAAGGCATGGCCTGAGCGTTGATGAAGAGAACTCCAGTGGGTTCCACCTCACAGTTGAGCGACCAATTTAAGGTATGGCCAGAGCGTTGATGGAGAGAACTGATGTGGGTTCCAACTCACAGTTAAGCGACCAATTTAAGGCAAGGCCAGAGCGTTGATGAAGAGAACTCCAGTGGGTTCCACCTCACAGTTGAGCGACCAAGTTAAGGTATGGCCAGAGCGTTGATGGAGAGAACTGATGTGGGTTCCACCTCACAGTTGAGCGACCACTTTAAGGCATGGCCAGAGCGTTGATGAAGAGGACTCCAGTGGGTTTCACCTCACAGTTGAGCGACCACTTTAAGGTATGGCCAGAGCGTTGATGAAGAGAACTCCAGTGGGTTCCACTTCACAGTTGAGCGACCACTTTAAGGTATGGCCAGAGCGTTGATGAAGAGAACTCCAGTGGGTTCCACCTCACAGTTGAGCGACCACTTTAAGGTATGGCCAGAGCGTTGATGGAGAGAACTGATGTGGGTTCCAACTCACAGTTGAGCGACCACTTTAAGGTATGGCCAGAGCGTTGATGAAGAGAACTCCAGTGGGTTCCACCTCACAGTTGAGCGACCAATTTAAGGTATGGCCAGAGCGTTGATGGAGAGAACTGATGTGGGTTCCACCTCACAGTTGAGCGACCAATTTAAGGCAAGGCCAGAGCGTTGATGAAGATAACTAATGTGGGTTCCACTTCACAGTTGAGCGACCACTTTAAGGTATGGCCAGAGCGTTGATGAAGATAACTGATGTGGGTTCCACCTCACAGTTAAGCGACCAATTTAAGGCAAGGCCAGAGCGTTGATGAAGATAACTGATGTGGGTTCCACTTCACAGTTGAGCGACCACTTTAAGGTATGGCCAGAGCGTTGATGAAGAGAACTGATGTGGGTTCCACTTCACAGTTGAGCGACCACTTTAAGGCATGGCCTGAGCGTTGATGAAGAGAACTCCAGTGGGTTCCACCTCACAGTTGAGCGACCAATTTAAGGTATGGCCAGAGCGTTGATGGAGAGAACTGATGTGGGTTCCAACTCACAGTTAAGCGACCAATTTAAGGCAAGGCCAGAGCGTTGATGAAGAGAACTCCAGTGGGTTCCACCTCACAGTTGAGCGACCACTTTAAGGCAAGGCCAGAGCGTTGATGAAGATAACTGATGTGGGTTCCACTTCACAGTTGAGCGACCACTTTAAGGTATGGCCTGAGCGTTGATGAAGAGAACTCCAGTGGGCTCCACCTCACAGTTGAGCGACCACTTTAAGGTATGGCCAGAGCGTTGATGAAGAGAACTCCAGTGGGTTCCACCTCACAGTTGAGCGACCAATTTAAGGTATGGCCAGAGCGTTGATGAAGAGGACTCCAGTGGGTTTCACCTCACAGTTGAGCGACCACTTTAAGGTATGGCCTGAGCGTTGATGAAGAGAACTCCAGTGGGTTCCACCTCACAGTTAAGCGTGTACCACGGCTTGTAGATTCCCATGCTGTGACCCGAGAAGACCTCCGTCATGTTGTAAGCGGCCGCCGTCGTGAAGCCGAGGTCCTCCAGCTTGATGGACACCTTGGTCGGTCCGCCCGAGATGTTAAAGTACATCAGAACCAGGGCGAAGCTCCCCGCCGGTCGGATGGCTTTCTTCCAGACGTGGACCTGACCCTTCTGTAAGAAAAAACAGGAAAACAATGAGATTATTGTCACAATAAAGTATGTGACCCAATTCCCGTGTGGTATTAGCAATAGGTTAGGCTTTATTTATTAATTGATTTTGCATAGCATCCATGTAGTATAGTGTCAAGTAAAGCTCAGGTCTTGCTCACATCTACTAAGCCTGTGTTGACCCCAATGTGGAAGATGTTTCTGGTCACTTCATCTGCACCAAAACCTCTTGATCGGAGGTCTAGATCGCTAACCATACTGACATGCGGTCTAGTGCGTTAACGACTACACCAAAATCTATTGATACGAGGTCTGGTGTGCTAACCACTACACCAGGACATACTGATATGCCGTCTAGGGCGCTAGCGACTGCACTACCTATTACCCCCCCCCCACCCCCAACTGTTATCCGCGCGATTAGTTGGTTGATTGTATATTCAGAACGTTTTAATCACTTTTGGTCATATCGCGTCAATGGGAGAACGAAGGTAACCCCCTACTCTACTCGCGAAGGACATGAGATCTTTATCCTGCGACCACACAGACATGGCCACAGCGGGGCGCGAACCACCGATCCACGTGCCGTTAGGCTCTCAGGCGGCCAGAGCGCTCAAGGCGAGCGCTCTAACCCACTGAGCTATCGGGCCGGCCCCGTGCCATTAGGTTCTCAGGGGGCCAGAGCACTCAAGAAGAGCGCTCTAACCCACTGAGCTATCGGACCGACCCCGTGCCATTAGGCTCTCAGGGGGCCAGAGCACTCAAGGCGAGCGCTCTAACCCACTGAGCTACCGGGCCGGCCCCGTGCCATTAGGCTCTCAGGGGGTCAGAGCACTCAAGGCGAGCGCTCTAACCCACTGAGCTATCGGGGCGGCCCCTTACCAGCGTAATCTCGTAGCCGACGTCCAGCAGCGGGTCTCGCGCGATGCTGAGCGTGGCTTTGCCGAGCAGCAGGTCCAGAGCCTCGGGCGGCAGGTGGCGGAAGTCGGCAGAGACCAGCATGGGCGCTGACATCACAGACCACGTGGCCAGCTGTATGCGCTCCTGGTTCCCGCTCAGGCCGAAGTTACCGACCAGTAGCTGCAATGTAATGAATTTGGCGCTATTTATGGACACTCAATAATAATAATAATTATAAAACAAAGTTTTTTAAATAATAAATAATAATAATAAATAATAATACTATTATTAATAATAAATAATAATAATATTATTAGTAATAAATAATACTATTATTAGTTATAAATAATACTATTATTAATAATAAATAATAATAATATTAGTAATAAATAATACTATTATTAGTTATAAATAATACTATTATTAATAATAAATAATATTAATAATAATAATAATAATAATAATAATAATAATAATAATAATAATAGAGATAGACGGGATGCCATCGTAGCTTGTAGCAGGATGTCCATATGATGAGGGTTGAATATCAAGAAACACAGTCATATTATAATAAAATGTAGAATGCTATAATTTTAGCAAGTATTTTTATTTCAGGGGTATGCTTGTGACCAGAATGTCCACATGATGAGATTGGGGGGGAATATCTGACAAAACAATTATTGTTAAGATATGTTTTATATATATTCACTATGAATAACAGGAATTTCTTTCAGAGCTTTTATGTTCGGCTAGAGGGTAATTAATGAGCAATGGTTTATCTCTAATTCCCCTGCGCGCTTTGTTTATGGCAAATGAAATAACCTTTGACAGAAAGCAGTAAACTTTTTGACCAATGTCAATGGTAAGTGATGGTATATATATTACCAGGTGGTAGTTACAAGGTCTAAGAGGCGTCACATGGCTTCATGACTTCATCTTCCGCGCGTAGGTCTACCATCGGTGGTTGGTTGATTGTATATTCAGGACGCTTTAACCACGTGTGGTCATATCGTGTCAATGGGAGAAGGAAGGGAGAGTGAAGCCATGTCCCCGGGGGTAACCCCATACTCTTTGCGAAGAAAGACATGAGCACTCAACGCGAGCGCTCTAGGTAGCCCACTGAACTACCGGGCCGGCCCCCCATCGGGCGCTGAGAGCCGGAGCTGTGTCCGGGCTACGTACTTACCGGGCCGGGATCATGCCAGTGTCCCGGTCCGGAAAAGTTGACCTGCTGGCGGGCCATGCCGGCGAAGTACTTGACAGCCTCTTCCAGACTGTCCCAGCTGTCAATCATGGGCTGGTGGGTCCGATAAAGGTGGCACACCTCGCCTATCCGGGTGAAATTAACCTGGAAAAAGCGACAAAATTAAACAGGAACCCCAGCTTGAATCATCCGTTTTACACCAGGTTGATGGTCAATCGAGATAAGGGGAATAGAACTTGGGGACTTGGATTAAAGCTTGGATTTGAAACAGTTTGGACAGATGTTACCGGGTAAATTTACCGTAAATTCTTGTCGCAGGCCGACGCTTTAGGAATAATTCATTATTTCGCTATGCGTGCAATAATTCATACCAAGGCGGCCAGGGGTAGGGTTACAGGGGGATGAGAATAGAAGAATCTTCATGGGATAGAATGAGAAAGAGAGAGAGAGCGAGAGGGGGGGGTGGGGGAGGAAGAGAGCAGGCGAAACATACCAATACAGCCAGGACCATAAAGATAATACATAAAATTCAATGATAAAATACTGATGTTGGGCAGAACTGGCATTATATAGATACACACATTATGACGATAATAACACGCGCAAAATAATATTATAATGCAGGTTATGAGATCATTAATTACTACTACGTATTATTGATAGTAGTGACAATGATAACGGAAGATGATAATAATTATAACAGTAATAATTATAAATATCAAAAGGATTAAATCCAGTATAACTATATTGATATCACATGTCAGGTTGACGACTCACAGGGTGGCCCCCCTTGATGAGGTCGCATGGCCACTCACAGCCGTACACTGTGTCCCGGCCCGCCCCGCTCAGAGCGCTGCCAAGAGCCGGATACGCTGAAATGAAATGTTGGTGTTTCAGGCCGCTTTTGTGCACACAAGGGCTAAATTGGGCCAAGGAACATCCCGGGACGATGAAGGATCAAAAGGATGAAACATGCCCCAGATTAGATGCCCGAGCCCGGATTCGAACCCAGCAACTATCGATCTGCGGTCTAGTGCGCTGACCACTACACCAGGGAGGCCCCCCCGCGATACGCTGAAATAATCGGCATTTAAAAACATGCATGTCAAGTTGTTGAACGCTCAATCAGCCCATCATCGTTCAATTAATTAAGGATTCTTAATGCATTATTTACGACAAAGAGCCAAAACCATATTTGCTTTAAAATTGCCGTTGCAACACACCTTTAACTAATATACCTTCGGACATAAAAACATCTGCATAAACACATTAAGACTCAGATAATCCCTAATACAGTTGTATTAAATCGTGCCCTGGCTGACATTTCCTGCAGGGAACGTCGTGAAAAACCAACATTCGACACAGAGAATTGGACGCTGCCCCCCCCCCCTTTCCTTCCAGACCCCTATAGACTGACCTGTATCGTATGCTTCCTTGTCCTTCAAGTGACACGCGGACGCCTGCACGAAGTCGACGCCCCACGCGGCCAGTGTCTGAGCGTCCCGCTCGTAGAACCCTTGGCTGCCAGGGAACCCGTTGCACGTGGCATTGCTAACGTCCATGAACAGCCCCAGCTTTAGGCCACGTTGATGTACCTTTGAGTGCATAGGCCACATAATCATACATGTTTAATATTACATATGAGCTTCGGAATCCCAATTTTTGTTCCTGTAGTGATTACGTTATTTTGGCTTTTGGACATAGTTACCGTTAATTTTAGGATATAAGTCACATCCGAATGTATCAACGACAATGACACTTCTCAGTTTGTTTTACACTCATGGGCTCTCGCAGGGGAGAAACAGCGACTTGCACACGGGAAAATACGGTGGAGAGGATCTCGAAATAATCGGTTAGTTAAAGATTAGTAACAAAGAAAATATTCTCGATTACCGTTAGTTATTAGGTAAGTAGTGAGGGAAAATAAACAAATGTTAGCATCTTGTATGCATCTTTACCGTTTTAAGTATAATTGTCATGACTATTCTAGATTCAAATTGTATGAACTAGCTTGTAGAGTGATGATCGAAATTAAGTTATGCTTATTCTTCTTGTAATTAATAACCGACTTGCGCACTGGCAGGATTTACTCATCTCTAAGAATAAAAATTAGTAAAGAATTCAAGAGATGTCAATAATGCAGTTAACGTCATGGGAAAATCAATAAACGATGTGCGGCAAGATTATAGAATTGTTAGAAAGAAGGTTAATTTTCAGTGAGAACCCACACCTTGCATGAAGAGATGAAGACATCGTAGAAATCCAAGAAGCATCCAAAGCCTTTCCAGTTTATTGTCAAGTAGAGTTAGTCATCAAACTGTTCCATATAGCGAAGTCTGTAAGTGACATTGGAAGATACTAAATCGACGACATAGAAGAAAGAAATATTAGCTCGTCCATCTGAGTATAAGATTTTAGTAATATTTGTTTAACTTGTGAATGTAATTATCAACAGTGGCTGGAATAAAATACCAATCATCCCACTACCAGAGCATGTCGATCTCTATATAATACAGTATTAAAAACAATGAAACATTGCCGACAACAGGGTAAATATTCATAATCCCTACTGAACCTTACGAACATCGTTCTAGCGTCAAGCAAATTTTTTCTAAGCGATATGTGATAATTTGCAGACGATTTTCGCGGGAAGACACAACAAATGTCTACTCAGCAAACACATTTTCATCATTAAGAAAAAGCGAAACGTTAAGTAGATATCAAGCTGGGATAACGAACACCGTATCTAGGAGCTGGAGAATCTGACAGGGAGGCACTTAATTTTCGGGCATAACCGCCCACAGGTTAATGAAGACGGCCCCAGCTTAGTAACATTGAATGTGCACAAGGCTGTATACATGTAATGAGTTACGTACATAATCACCCAACGCTTTCATGCCAGTGGGGAAACGTTTGGGGTCAGGGTTCAAGTTTCCGGCGGCGTCGCGCGTCGCGTTTTGCCAACAGTCGCCGAGGATGACGTATTCGTATCCCGCGGGTTGAAGTCTCCCGTTATGAATGGCGTCCACGGTGGTCTTCACCAAGTGTTCACTGTAATAGTGAAATCAGGGAGAGACATAACCGAGTGCCCGACTGCCCGGGACAGTTACAGGTTCGGACAGGTCAGAATGCTGGTTGTATGCCCGACGGGGCAGGTGAAGATTTAGACTGCGATCTCTCGCTATTCAGCAATGTTGAGCATGTGACACTGAGACAACAACCTGCAGACACTGATCAATGTAAGCAATAACTGCATCCCCCGACAATATAACATCGGAAAACTGTGCGCTCAGTCATAGGCGCTCACTTTTCGGAAAATGACGTTGCAGAATCGTCAAAATCCCTGACCTTGTAAATAAATTGTGTATTAGTTGTTTCAACGTTTTTGTTTCAGAATTTGATAGGACAGGACAGGCGGGACAGGCGGAATCCAAAAATAATAAAGGTCCCTGGAAATGACTGACTGAATGGGTGCACAGTGTTAGGCCACCTTTGTACACATATGGACGGCGTACACTGTGGTATTCGCCAAAGAATACCATATATTTCACATATTAGGGTATGTGCAACATGTACGCGACTAAACTTTTGACAATGAGATAAATGCATGGAACACAATTGCCAAATTCGAAAAGCATGCAGGCCTATTACCCGGAAGTTCAGTGCGCTGCCCACTGACATACAGATAAGCTCTTTGTAATGCAATAAACCATGACCTGTGTGAACATTAACATTAGGAAACATCTTGTGTCATATTATAAATATGAACATGTTTACTGGTACATACACAATACATACATCATAAAAGAAGACCTACAGGGTTCCTAGCATTTAGTATGGCACCAATGGTGGTATATCAGACAATTTGTTATACATTTTCATACAATATATTTATTAATTATAACATGCATCCTGTATTTAACAAATGCCAATAGGCATACCAACAAATGAATCAGCCTAAAATGCTGAATGAAAGCTTCAGTTGAATCAAGAATTCAGGTAGTAAAGCGGACAGATGCATCTGTATTCAGGTACATGTATATTCTATATTCAAAAGTCAAAGAACGTATATATATAAATTGAGCATTATTAATTTACCTAATACAGTCTTCTGGGTAGTTGACACAGTCAGTGTTACAGCCAAAGCGTTCACTGGACACCCATCCCATTGGCGGCATCTGGGCTATGGAGGCCCCACCTGGTGACTCTGGCACCAGTATGTTTGATGAATCATGTTGAGTAATGGAGAGGCGACTTTCACAGCTCACCATCCCCAGCATGAAGACTGCAATGCTTAGCATCTGAATCCATATAAAAGAAAGTTTAAAGTAAAATTGACAGATACATATTGTGTAAGGCAACGGACAGAGTGATTGATTACATAGAACGCAATATAACCCCTCGTTGACACCACTAAATAACAAATAGAACCCTGTAGATAATAGAATGCAAGCAACAGCAGCATACATAATTGTCTCCCAGGTACACCCTATATAGGTATTGTCTGTGGTTGGTTGGTTGGTTGGTTAAAGAACACTTTAGCCTAGGCCTCCATAGGTCATATTTTAACAATTGAAATTGGGGGTTGATGATGGCAGAAAAGAGCTACAGGTAAATTGATTTATTGTTGCATTTCAAATGTCTTTCATGTATTTGTGTAGAGTTGTTTAAGTCTTCGCTAGGATAAATATGCCTAAAAAAATACTTGAAGGTTACAGTTTTTCATTATAGAAATAACATAAGAATAGTTTTACCCAGAAACCATAATCATGCAAAAGGAACCATTTGCAATTAAACATAATATGTTTCAGAAGGCTAGCGTATAGCTATAATATAGCCTTGGGAGACCCTTTCCTTTTGAAAGCCTCTGTGCAAAATACAGGCTGGAACTGAGACCTGTGTGTCTGCTGAAGCTAGGGTACGTAGCACTAGGAAGCCAAGGATCAGTGACATTTATTTATTCAAATTAAATAACATATATAAGCAGGGGAGTTAGGTGGAGGGGTTAACAGGGCCCCATATAGCCATGAAATTGTATACACAGGGCCTTGATTCAATAGGTGTAACATTGTCAGCTACAATATTGGGTCAGTTTATTGCCATATATATACAGCAGCTATGTCTTGCACTTGACAAACGGGGCCCGCCTAGCCGGCATATATTTCAAGGCAAGGGCCAGCCCTATCAAAAAAAATTGGCTGTTGCTTTACAGTAGAGGAGGGTAACCCTGTAACATGGCCTACTGGCTGTAGGGTGTCTGAATAACTGGACCGGCTAGGGGAAGGGGTTGGCAAATTTTTTGTCATATATTTAATTTCCATACAGCTGAGAATTAAACTAGCTTAAGTGCCTAGGGGTAATTGCACCAAATATATGACATACAGGGAGCTGCCAGATTAAGCCTCAAGAACCCAGACCCAGCTGGCAGATCAACCTTCATCCTGGGTTGTTCACCTCAGGGCACAGTAAATTGACAGATAATGAAAGGGATATGTTGGGATCCCCCTTTCTGTGTCAGTTAATTTACTATGTCTGTGCTTTAACCTTGAGGGCTAACTCCCCTTTAGCTCTGAATAGATAACTTACTTGATAATTGTTATGGATTTTATATTGTTCTGAATCTATATATATGGATGTCTATCATATCATGTCTGCTGTAACCACTATATATAATGACGTCAACTGATCAAATCAGGCTAACTCTCCTCCATCCAGCAATGTATTGTCATACCGTATAGTGAGCGTACAGGGAGAGATATATTATACTTGGATTTAGCACCACCAGATGGCGCTACTACAGATATTGTTATCAACAAACAAGACGGCAGCTAGGTTCGGTGGGTGAAAGATATTACGGCTCTGAAATGTTTAGGTTGCCCCTCCTCAATGGACATACCTTTTTGAATAACATGTAATACTACGTAAATTATAACATCACATGACCAATACCGCCAATATAGCCACCAACCACTTCGTTTTCGCCTATTCTTGCTTCGTTTCGCGAAACAGAGTCTGTTTTGTGGTTTACCTATACCCATCATAATGTATGTCGAAAATTGCTGTATAGCCATCTGTTAGAAAATTATGATTTGTCATGAACTTAGCACATCTATAAAAAAAAATTATCCTTTTGACACGTTGTATTTGACGTTTTGCTCTGAACGTTGTGAAATACACAGAAGGGGCAAAACTAATAAAATTATTAAAACCAAGTTGATAATTAAGCTTAACCACTTATTGCTATCTTTCTACAGGCATGATTATACATATTCTAAGGTTAAAATTAATGGTAAACAACAAAGCTAGGCATTATTCAATTGATATTTCTTTAAAGAAATTATAAGATTACTCATTTCTACAGAAAAGATGAGTAGAGCTTTAAGAGCTCGCAACTTAGGCCATGTCTATTCATATTACTAACACTAGTAATTGCTGACAATAGGCGCCACAGAGAAATACTTCAAGCAAGTTGAGTTTTGAGTATTCACAGACACAGGGCACATTTCTTTAGGCCAGGTTCGGTATCACGCCCTAGGCCTAGCCTCGGGAGACCCACTCTGTTCCGCCGTAACAGAGTGGGTCTCCCGAGGCTAGCCCTGGGCCCGGCAACACGTGACAGAGAACTTCCGAGTATACTGATAGGGATATGCCTATTCCAATGAAATGCATACACCATTCATATCCGGTGCACATTAAGGCACTGGAACCAACCTATTCTTATCGCCTTTCAATCAGCCAGCATCTTCTCCCGAATGCCCCTTGCAGGCTTGCTG
The DNA here is from genome assembly GCA_964019135.1 of Arenicola marina. Taxonomy (NCBI): domain Eukaryota; kingdom Metazoa; phylum Annelida; class Polychaeta; family Arenicolidae; genus Arenicola; species Arenicola marina. The sequence goes on from OZ025263.1 coordinate 29,097,513, forward strand.
TTTAGAACGGGGCACATAGGCATACCGAATAGATGCGCACGCATCCATACCCGGGTGAAAAAAGTGTCAGATGGTTAAAGCGATGCGTAATGTGCGTATTCGGTGCACTGTAAGGATATACCTGGGATACCAAAGAAATGCGCCTAATGTCAGTAGGCCTATTGCTTTCAGACTTATGGACCTAGGCTAAAATTGCGGCCTTACGAATACACCACATAGAGCAGCTAGCGTCTCTACTCGGCGGAGTTCACAGATTTACCGTAGACATAAATGTATGTCTTTATTCTCGCACTCTGTTGTCAGTGGCCAATGCTGGCACCAGTTCCCGTGATTTAGCACTACACCATGTACACTGACCCACAGGCGCCGCAGATCGCCTGACACAGGCCGGGGGGGTGGGGGGGGGGGGGTCGCGCACCGCCTACATAGTTCTATGTAGGCGGTGCGCGACCCCCCGCCTACATAGTTCTATGTAGGCGGTGCGCGACCCCCCGCCCATCTGCGGCGCCTGTGCACTGACCTCAGCGATTAGAAACCCCTCCACTTCAATCTGCCTAGTATCAAATTGTGGGTGAATACCACGCCAAATCCTTATTATATTTGAATTATACACACATTAATCAATGAATTTACCTACAGTTTATTTCTTTACAGACCCGACGACGATATTCAACATTTCATTCCCAGCGCTTCGGCAAATTGGCCTATAGGCGGCGCTACATGCACCGGAAGAACATTTCTCGGCTTTACCTCGTAGAAACACCCGGGGCGCGCGCAGCACCAGAACTGCGGCACGAGGATCTTCATCGACTTCAACTTATTAACTTTCTATTGCAACATTTGTAAAAGGATCAATAAAAAATTTATATCAAGGCTATTCTGGTATTTATTTTTCAATGTGCTTTTCGCATACCGTTATCTTCTTACGGCCGAACTTTTCATTTCATACACCGGAATGAACATGGTTATTCCTCCCATGTGGTGTTTGATATATGAAATGTAGTTGACTTGTCACGTTGATATTGTAAGTGGTTGTAGGTAGTGTCACCAAGTATCTTGATTACTAAAATAGGTGTGGCGATGACATGTTCGGTGCAACAAATTGAGCGATTATTTTCGAAAACTGCTCCGTTATATAGGCCGATACAAAGACTCAACGCGCAAAAGGGGATGAGCACCCAGGCACTGATGCGCGGTATTCCGCTAAACACATTCGCACGTAAACGAACAGCGCACGGCGTGAAATTTTTAGCAGCACATCAAATCGCCGATAGTTCCTTTATAATGTGAGTAAAGATTTCAAACAAAAGGTAAATTAATAGATAAAGTTACATAGAATAAGGAAAATTTCATATCGGGGGATGATACTCCCAGAATTGTATATAAACTTTAATGTTTTTATAATTTTTTGCGCATTTGGTGGCAGCATTAATTCCATTAATGCATTAGTGTGATATCTCGGCCCAGGCCCGGTGGATAAAAGACACCAAGCGCCTCGGGCCAAATGGGAATTTTCCTTTGGCCTAACATGTAAGGTGTTTGCTCGGGATGCGGAAGTTCGCCGGTTCGAAACCCGCCTGTGTAGAAAGTTCTAGCCAGGCGGGTAGAACTTTTGGCGTCCATTCGGGCCTGGGACCAGAAATACTACATTTTGGCGTCACCGATGGGACTGTGATATTTCTGTACCCAGGCCCGAAAGGATGCCAAAAGTTCTACCAAACAATATCATCACAGTTTTAAGTAAATATTGTACAAATATAACAGAAGCATTGATAAGTGTACTTTTAAGCAAAACTAAACTTCCTGCACCTTGTCTAACTGGTAATTTTTACCCGGTTTCGCTTGGTTCAGCTATAACGATGTACCCGCTTACTCGATTTGTAATGTTGTTACTGCAGGTAGGAATGTTGCCTGAATGTTCAGACGTTACAGTGTTATAGTCACAAGAACAAGTGTCAAGACTGTACCGTCTGAACATTCAGGTTAGTAGGAATGCAAATATATATTGTATAATCGGGCTGATAAGCATATTTAACAAATATTTCAACACGGACGCCGTTCAGCGATCGGTACGGCTGCCACCATGTTGGATTGACACTTGTGTGTGAATCCATTCTGAAATTAAGCTTTGCTTATGCAGTTATTATCGTCTTCGATTAAAAATGGCAGCTGCCGAGGAACACCTTTTACAGAAAATCATCAGTCAGTCAGTAATATTGGTTTAGAAATGTTAAATGATTCTCCTTGGTTTTAGTTCGGACAATTGGGGACACAATTAACTTAGTTTTAGGAGATATTGCTGTGGTTCTTAGGATGTCCACATCTCATATAAAGTCACACTTGAGTGCTACAGATGTATGTATAATGTGACTTTTCAGATACAAGTTGCCTTCACCAGTGTTCACATTTTTCAGTAATATAGGTCATAAAAGATCCTATAATTAATGTGAGATATGTCCCATAAACTCCTATATTTACTATAATTAAAGTACTAAAATCAGCTGGGGTGCCTTGTGGCCAGGTGCAGCAATTGTGTGACATTTTGCTAAAAAAAAATTAAAAATTGTCATTACTCGTCAGGCTGACATCTGTTTCACCTGAAATTTTCAATGTTAGTTCCATTATTATAGACGCATGTAATAATATGACAAATACCATTAGCATATTTATTATATTCATTTCTAGTATCTTCTTCAATTTTGAGTTTCCTTATCTGCACCTGGCCTTGTATAGATTACGTTTTTCCATTGTGTGAATGAATCGCCAACATTTTGCTCCTGCTGTAGGCTTCTAGAAAATCTCACTGTTTCAAATCAGCAGCCTATTCACACTGATATTGGTCTGGTAAGTTACATTACTGGGGCTGTTTCTTCCCTTCCAGTTATTGCGCTCATTCCTAACTTTTTTGTCGTTACCCTACCTAAAATATGCTTATGTTTATTGTTTCCAGGACAGGGCAACTGTTTATCCATTAAGATAAGAGACTGAATTGGCATGTCATGCTGCCGAAATGCCGTTAGTGTGCAAGTGAAAGGAAATGGGGATGTTCCCAATCTGTATTAGCCCGAGGGGAAAGCTACACGATCTCTGCACAGATTATGATATAACTACTGTTCCAACCCGAGAGTCGGGCGAAACCGCTGAAGTACATCCATTGGAATTTTGGAAGTTTGCTGGAGTGAGTGCCGTACGATTATCTGTATGAACTTTATTCTGACGACACCGAAGCAGAAGTGATCGGCGATCCCTTATGCATGGGTAGTGGTCCGCGTGGTATCGCCCATCGATTAGAACTTTTTAAACTGATTAAATATAATTGTTGAGGCATGGCGGAGACAGATAGTTACTTTAAGCGTATTGTCTGTGGCCCTGCATGGTCTCAGGGAGAGGAGATGAAGTATGAGTTGGCCCGCCTGGCGTCATTCTCCTTGTGTCCACCATGGGCTCGCGTTAGGCCCACTGAGCTGGCGTCTGCTGGCATGTACTACACAGGAAACGGCGATCACGTGAGCTGCTTTTCCTGCGGTTCCGACATGGGTGAATGGCAACCGGAGCAGAGGCCGGAGGTAGAACACCGCCGCCGTAGTCCTGGATGTGCCTTGGTTCTTGGGTGTGACATGGACAACGTACCCTTGACCGCGGTACCCGACCCCTGCGCTCCCGAGGCCGATGGACAAGAAGGCAGCGATGCCAGTGCAGAGAATCCAGGGCACAGTGGGACTAGCGGTACAGAGTCCAGTACACTCCGCCAAGATACGACATGCATCCTTAAGGGTTTGGAACAGCTGTACAGCATCAATCAGAAGCTCCGCGACGTCAATCAGCGTGTCGATAGCGACCCAGACCTTCAGGGGAAATCGTTTGCTGAACAGATGGAGATGCTTATGCCTGACGATCCACTCCCTCGGTCAGTGCCAGAATCTGTCGTCAGGAGCCTCTCGACACCGCAGGCCCCGGAAAACTCTCACACATTCACGTCATCAAGTCCCGCCACCGGCAGGGCGGATATTGACAAGACCAAAGTCCACCAGGAAAGTTACCGACTCGGTACGTTCCAGGGATGGCCGGAGGCTTCGTTCGTCGGTCCTCCGGAGCTGGCCAAGAACGGATTCTTCTATCTGGGGAGCTTGGACCGAGTGAAGTGCGCCTTCTGTAATGGCACTCTTCGCAACTGGCGCCCAGAAGATGACATCAAGCAAGAACACCTACGTCACTTCCGCTTTTGTCCATTCGTGCGAGGGATGGATGTCAACAACATCACATTAGAAGCGGAACTGCAACAGACGTCAGGAGCCGATGTGAGTTACCTGTTATTGCTCTGTAATCTGGCTACACGCGTTGCTTTACACGCAACGCCCCACTTGTCTTCTCTCATTTACTCTGTATCCATTTTATAGAGGGGTAAATTGTCATTACCAGGCCTTTTTATGACCTGTTAAAATTCAACAATCAGTCATTATGTAAATAATGGTGACGCCACAAAAACTCCCGTGCAAAGGGCACACTGCACCCCCTTACCTTTAACACACTTAAAATCTCGGGCTTTGTGTGTGTTTTTCGTTTCGAACAAACGTATATACTTGTAAACGGTCACCTTAATATCCTTTACCTGTATTTCCTACACAGGCCATGGAACAGGACCCAGAGGCTTTGGGTGTGCTGACGGGGAGACCCAAGCATGCCGCATACGCCATCGAGGCATCCCGGGCCGCCACCTTCACCAACTGGCCCAAGTCCAACGTCATCACCCCGTCAGTGCTGGCGCGAGCCGGATTCTTCTACGTCGGTAAGTTTGGTTTACTTACAGATGTTTAATTTTAACATTTTAAATTGAAGTTTAGAAACTTCGTCGCTACTGCAAGCTACTTAGAACGCACGCCCTGTAGATTAGCATTTTGGTGCGAATGGTAAGTGTTGAATTACGCCAAGCACGTTTGTTCAACCTACCAAACATGGTGGCTGCCATCCCAATTCGAGTATTCATTTCCTCGTCCAGGGATAGATTACCCGTGACGGTACTTGCCAGGTAACAAAACTTATCAACCATCTCTAAACTGGGCTCGCGCTAGGATATTTTTTTCATTAGCCAATTTGGCTAATTCCGTGGAAAAACATTAGCCAAAATTAGCCAAATATATTGGTTATAAATTGGTTATGTGTTTGTAGTTGAAATTTTATATTCGCCATTTTGGCGAGTGTCCAGGAAGTTCTTATCGCCAAATCCCGAATTTTCTCGCCAAATGGCTATTGGCGAACGCTAACGCGAGCCCAGCTAAAGGCATGTTGTTAAGGGTAATCACTGGTGGTGGGATAGCCCCTTGGCTCAGCACGACTGTCTTTTTAACATTAATAGTCAAAGCAAATAAAGTACACGCATTTGAGAGCCGATCCACGAGTCTCTGTAGCTGGCTTTCTGAGTGAGCAACCAACGCTGTGTCATTTTCATTGGCTCATTACACGTCTGTCACGTGATCCTGGGTCAAACCCCTACGCGGTCACTTTTAACTTGCAACTCGCTGCCACTGTCAGCAAGTTTGCGCATTCATTACCTCATTATGACGGAAAATCTTCGATTTTTCCGGAACCTCAGTACGTTGTACCATCAGTACGTTGGTATGTCTGCGTGTGTGAGTGTGCGCTCTGTAGGTCGCAAAATGCAACATTTTGTTCTGTAACTTTACTTATCGATAGGTATCCGACATGGCTTGGTCAAGTTCGTCAGCAGGGTATGTGGGTCAAAGGTCAAGGTCACAGGATTTTTTGTTTGTTCCTTAACCATTGGTAGATAGGACAAAAAATCGGGAAAGTCGCTATAACGTTCACAGTTTTTATTTAATGACGCTGTACATTATGTCACGTATTGAGCCCGTAGATAACTTGTATCACGTCTTTGAATTTTGCAAATCGCCTAACAAATGGCCGACATCAATGATGTGTGGCCGGGGACTCGTCACTTGGCTTATCACGATGTCAACACAGCGCGGCTCGCTAATCTTCTTATCATAACAACATTGAGTTGGTTGCTATGAAACTAATGTGCATGGTCATTTGCATCATTGACCGACTACGGTCTTTCATTTCGTTTCACTATTCAACTCGTGCGTTCGCCTGGACGAGTCTAACTTATGTGTCCAAGTCACAGAACATATTGCATTGCTTTTCAGTAAGTTTTTTGTGCGGCAAATCCAGACACTACATTAAGTATAGTTATGTATAACCCACAAGCAATTTCCAGGCTTCTTAAATAAGATACATAGTAAAATATAAATCAACGCGTACCATGGCGAATTTAATAAACAGGATTTGTTGAAGGGCAAGACTGATGCGTACTAGCGAATGTTGTGTAATATTTACATGGCAGGTAGACGCCGCTTTCACTTACACTGTTTATTTTTAGAAGGATACTGATATCCTGGCTTGGGCTAGTGTGGCCCATTATACGGTTGTGCTGTTTTGAAAATATAACGCTTGTCGTTATTTTCGTTTTCTAGCGCAATTTTCTTCTTTTAGGCTATGGGGACAACTGCAAGTGTTTCTTCTGCGACGGTGGGCTGAGAAACTGGGAGTCGTCGGATGACCCGTGGTCTGAGCATGCGCGTTGGTTTCCCCAATGTGGCTTCCTTAAGAGGTGCAAGGGAGAGGACTACATCCGCTCGATACAAGCCCACTACGTAAGCTGGCTACTGGGTCTGCGACTGGCGACAGTGGCATTCTACAGCAACTATAAGAGATATTTTTGCAATGTAAGCCGTCACTCATATTCAAAATCTTAGCAATTAGCATTCTGGGACAACTGTGATGTCGTATAAGGTACACTGACTGGCAATATCTCCGCAAACACGGGAATGGGGCGAGGATGTTAGCAGTCTATTCAGATATAAGGCGTGTGTGAAGATGCGACTTTTTCAGCCACTGATCAATTGACCTGACTTTTGTTCTTTTGCTTCCAGGATGACCGTACGCCGGCGTCATCAAGTGGAGACATCGCGGTGCCTCCAACACCCACAGGGGGTACGTGTAAAGACTGCTGGCCTAAACCCCCAACCACAGACATTCTGTCATTATATTTGGTGCATTGCTGCAGACATATGCATGGTTGCTGCATGTGGTCCTCGGGCCACCTGCGATAATTCACAGAGCGAAAAAATAGCGAACGGACATTTATATTACAAAACTTACCTGACAATTTTGTTGTTTGTATTATCAATGCGTGGATTAATCCCTTTGATGCAAGGCACCTCATGCATGGGACTGATGTTGCTGTCATGGGCATACATGTGTCACTGGTTGTTGTGGCAATAGGCGTGCCCGGGGTGGTGTACCAGGTTGATCCAGCCAGCGTGAAGGCCCGAAAGGCATCCGTCACGGTCCCACCGGCATGCTAGCAGGACTCGCCCAGTACGGACAGCCTGCTACTGACATGACTAGCCCAGTACAGACAGCCTGCTGCTGGCAGGACTAGCCCAGTACAGACAGCTTGCTGCTGGCAGGACTAGCCCAGTACAGACAGCTTGCTGCTGGCAGGACTAGCCCAGTACAGACAGCCTGTTGCTGGCAGGACTAGTCCAGTACAGACAGCCTGCTGCTGGCAAGACTCGCCCAGTACAGGCAGCCTGCTGCTGGCAGGACTAGCCCAGTACAGACAGCCTGCTGCTGGCAGGACTAGCCCAGTGCAAACAGCTTGCTGCTGGCAGGACTAGCCCAGTACAGACAGCCTGCTGCTGGCAGGACTAGCCCAGTACAGACAGCCTGCTGCTGGCAGGACTAGCCCAGTACAGACAGCCTGCTGCTGGCAGGACTAGCCCAGTACAGACAGCTTGCTGCTGGCAGGACTAGCCCAGTACAGACAGCCTGCTGCTGGCAGGACTAGCCCAGTACAGACAGCCTGTTGCTGGCAGGACTAGTCCAGTACAGACAGCCTGCTGCTGGCAGGACTAGCTCAGTACAGACAGCCTGTTGCTGGCAGGACTAGTCCAGTACAGACAGCCTGCTGCTGGCAGGACTCGCCCAGTACAGGCAGCCTGCTGCTGGCAGGACTAGCCCAGTACAGTCGGCCTGCTGCTGACAGAACTAGCCCAGTACAGGCAGCCTGCTGCTGACAGGACTAGCCCAATACAGACAGCCTGCTGCTGGTAGGACTAGCCCAGTACGGACAGCCTGCTGCTGACAGGACTAGCCCAGTACAGACAGCCTGCTGCTGACAGGACTAGCCCAGTACAGACAGCCTGCTGCTGGCAGGACTAGCCCAGTACAGACAGCCTGCTGCTGGTAGGACTAGCCCAGTACGGGAAGCCTGCTGCTGACATGACTAGCCCAGTACAGGCGGCCTGCTGCTGACAGAACTAGACCAGTACAGACAGCCTACTGCTGGCGGGGCTAGCCCAGTACAGACAGCAGACAGCATGTTTTTTTTGTTTAACCTATACATTACGTGGCTGCAAGTTCTTTGGAAAGTTTTATTTGCAATTCTATTACTTGCGATATCAGTTTAACACCTTATATAACAACGCATGTATAGGCAAATGGCCAGCCTCTTTTGATAGCTAGAACCGTACTGTGACGAAAGTGTGCCCGGCCTTTCTGGTTTTAGCCCCGCATGAACATCGCGCGCTGACATCGTGATATAAAAATAGCGCACACCCCCATGTCGGATGGAGGCTATTAGCATGCAGCACTGACAAAGATAGAACTTTAATTTTATGCCAGGTACCAAACCTTAGCTAATATTCACTGATACATGAAAGAATAATGCTGGGGGCAGGGGGTGAAGGTACGTTAAGTAAGTTATGACCCCACTCCCCTCTTACCCATCTTAAAATCTTGGCCAGGGTCCGGGTTTAAAACCAGCATATACACCATATCATGCCTTTCAGATTCATTTGCTGGCAACCCAAAATGTACGCCCTTATTTCTCGCCACAGACACGGGGGCCCGCTCTCGGGAGATCCTCGGCGTTCACGATGGCGGCGAGCAGCTGCCTTTGTGAGTACCTCTGTTATTGACACTTTTCTTCGCTGTTCGTGATGTGTTGAAAAATCGAACGGACTGACTACCGTTGTGTTTAACATTATGTACCTTTGCCTCCCCCCGCCCCCCTTTCGCTAGCGCAGACCCGTATGTTGATTTTGTCCTTGTGCCTGCGTAATACGAGTTTCTGCCGATAGCGGGTTAGTCAAAGAGGTTGACAGTTACAGTCCTGGTGCGGACGTTGCCTGTGGGGCTGCGTCTGCGGTGTTCTTATCTATACCTTGTTAGTCAGTCAGCGGCCTTGGCAATTGAGGGGGTTTTAGGAGGCTAAATTTGATTAATCCAATCCATATATATATATAGAGAGAGAGAGAGATAGAACATTTGTCATGGCGTGTACTATCCTTTCAGAAACCGTCGTGCCGTCGATCACCTGTTGACGGTGGATCAGCCTATGAACGTGAACGAGGATTCCGGCCATGGCACTGTATCAACCCCTCTGGAGGCCAGCGAGTAGGAAGGGTGAGACGCGGACACGTGCCCTGGGCACCTTGCTGCTGTGTTCTGGGGGCTCGTTCGGATGCGACCTCTCTTCCACTATTGACTGACCTGAGGAGATTTTGTCCGTGTGCCTGCATAATACAACTTTGTGCCGATAGCGGGATAGTCGAAAAGGTTAACAGCTACAGTCCTGTGGCGTAACTAGTGGCTTCCTGTGGGACTTCCAAGATCACCAAGCTGACTCGAGACTCCATCCTGGCTGCTGCGGCAGCCGACACAGAAGGATCGTTTCGTGTCGCGTGGCCCCATGGCGGCGTCGATGGCGCGTTGCCATGGAGCATCAGAACGAGGCACGGGCGCGTCAGCACGGGTTCACTGCGCGATCGGCGACATCGCGACGGTGCGATGCTGGACGGAGGCAAGGAATGGACATCTACCCACTTCGACCGTATGCTACGGCCAGGCATGCTGCCGCCGTCCCATGCAGAAGGGCCGTCGGCTGTCATCGGGCGCATTTCTTTGGTAACCCGGGTGTATCCCTGCGTTGGACCGAATACGCACGTGCACCGAAAGTGAACGGTGTGCGCATTGCGTTGGAATAGGCCTATCCCTATCAGCACACCCGGAAGTTTCCTGTCACGTGTTGCGGGTCCCGGGCGAGATACCGAACCTGGCCCAAAGAAATGCACCTATTGGTGCTAGAACCACCGATGTTGTACGAGTGATGCATCCACGTCGTGGATTGGTGCGGACGTTGCCTGTGGGGCTGCGTCTGCGGCGTTCCGCAACTGCCAATGAACTCTGCTATCTTGGGTGCTTGTATCAACACTGATATAGCGTTTTTAATATGATTAGGCATTGCCTAGGTTGCGAGCTCACCCAAGTCAAGTCAGTGAAGTCAAATATCATTTATTTATTTAAATGATGATGTATTTCTTGAAGCTGCTATATCAACTGCATGCAGTAGTTGTGAGCACTGGCAAGACTTACCAGAAATGCAGTTAGAAAGATAAAAATATGGAGTAACTGCTTATATATATTAGTTGCCTATTTAACCACTTTCATATGTTAAACTCTTGCTTATTATGTATACCGAGTATACCTATATTTGAAAGTAGTACATGTAGTAGTCCAGACAGTATGCAGGTTCTCAAAATGGTTTCATATTTGTGTTGCTTATCGATATGAGCTAATGAAACTGTTTTCTATATGGTTGCCTTTTTGATTAGGTTGTAATGTTTGGTCAGCAAGGAGATGTTGACAATGCTAAGTCCCACCATTTTTGTTTGTAAATATCTTCAAAGCCAGACATTTTAAGACAGGTTGTTGAGTTTAGGGAAAAGGGATTTCATTCAGTATTTGTTGAATTTTTGACAGTCTAGCTTTTTTTGTAATAGAATATCTGGTGATATCTTTAATTTCTATGCCCAAATAGACTGGATATGAAAACACTTGTAGGTTCTGTATTGTTTTGCAATGGTAATCGAGAAACTATATCTGTCTGGCAAGGAAAACCTGTTTTTGACATTTTACATCAAAAATTATTATATTGGGACAATATTAAAATTAAAATGTTGGTTTAAGATGAATAAAATATATACATTCTGCATTTGGGCTTGGTAGAATGTAAAGACCCTGGGTGCCGTCAAAGCACGTTTTAAAACTCAGAAATGTTAGTTGTGACACATTTACACAATTGTATGAAGCAGGCGTAATTCCTAATATATGGATTAGCGTCACCCAAAGGGTAATCATATTCAGATACTATATGTATATTTTGTTTATTTCCTGTTTTATGCTATATTGTATTGATTCCTGGTCGAGATAAGTGATGATGATGATGATGATTGTTACGTAAATGCAGAATGCTATTATCCATGTTAAAGTTGTGGAAAGATCTAATTGAGCTTGATAAGCATCAATTGCCGAAACCGGTGTTTAACTGTGATTACCACCTCACTTGTGATGCGTGGTGCTTAGAGGTGGTGGCTAATAAAAGAATATCATATTTTCATCTTTACAGAAGATATGCCATTTGTATTTTCTCGCTCGAATATAACTTCAAACGCTCCCATTAGGTCAACACGGAGATCTGAAGAAGACCATACATGTCCAAATCATAACAATAAAACTCGCGCGAGAACAACGCTGTAACGTATTAAGCTTACTACGCTCAATTTTATGGGGGGATTCACATCAAGAGATGGTAAAAGGGTGAGAAATATGAGACATTCTGCCTTGTAGGGGCTCCCAAGTTATGCTCCTTCGCTCAGCGAAAGTAAATGGTCAAATAGTTAATTATTATATCAGCTGTTAATAGCGAGCGCAAGCGAGCTCTTAAGGTTCCATGCATGCATATTCATTTCAGTCCATTTCAACCATGCATAGGCTTAGGACTTTAATTTTGCGTAACATCCCCCATGAGACGTTTTCGGTTTCGGAGTAAATATCTGCATAGAGAGGTCGAAGCATATGATGCCATGTCTTAAAAATTTAATCAGCTGCCCAACAAAATTAACGAATAAATTATCCAATGTTAACAATGAATGTATATTTAAAATGAAAGTTAATTTATAAGCGATGCGCTAAATGCCAAGCTCCAAGCAGAGCCTATTGAGTAGTTGTGACGTCAAAAAGTTATAAACATGACGTCACAATGGGAGTGCCTAAGCAACCGAATGATATGTCACAAGCACATGCACGGTATACTTCATCCCGCCATGCGTTATGGCAAGCCGAAGTGAAATTAATTTTGAATTTTTGAATATGAATCTAGATGTATCCCCTCGGAATATCTGAATTAATAAATATACGCTCGCATTTTTTAGGTAGCACCTATCCATATTAGGGAGCGCGAGCGAGCTCTTAAGGTAACATGCATGCACAATCAAAGTATATTTCAAGCATTGGCTTAGGACTTTCATTTCGCGTAACAGCCCCCATGAGACGTTTCTGAGTAAGGAGCAAATTTCCGCGGCACCACAAATCTATTCTCTAAACACTGGTCGAAATGTGGTATGTCAATTCTTTAATAATTAAATTATCTACCTTAAAAAGGTAACGGATAAATTATTGAAACGCAACACTTCATTTACGCTTTAAATTACAATACATTTATGAGTTCAACGATCCGCGCCGCACTCCCGGCAGAGGGCGCTCGGGCTGTGTTCTACCTTACATAATCTCTGACCCGATCTCCCGGCAGAGGGCGTTCCGTATACGATTTTCGATGTGAGGAACAAGCTCCTTCTGCTGGGAGAGTGCGCGACTTTTTTTTGGCTGGCGCGCATTTGGCCGAATGATTGATACCGGATTTTCCTGTCGGTCGGGGGGGGGGGGGCGGGGTCCGGTAGGGAATAGTTGATTTGGTTGGGATTTGGTTGGTCCAGGCGATAAAGGCGGGAAGGGGAGTGTCTCTGTCGGGGTACGAACCTGCGTGGCGGGTGGGAGGGGTTGGCCGGGGGGGGGGGGGGAGTTGTTTTGGGAGAAATGGTAGAAGGGAGAAGGAGGTTTCGTGATTATGAGTTGCGCGTATGTGGGACCACGGTGTTTGCATGTGTCACGTGACATGAATTCTTCCTCCATGACCCCCCCCCCCTCCCCGCCCCTCGCGTCACCCCGCGCCTACCCTGTCCCTTCCATTAAGTGCATTAAACATAGACCCGTCGAGCTGTATATCGATCGACAAAACGTTCGCTCATGCCCATTCCAACGAATTTACCCGTTACAGGACAATAGAAAAATGAATAAGATCCCTAACCAATTCCTACAACTCTGGATATGTCTAATATAAACACAGCTGGTTTTACTGACTGTTTACTAATGCTAATTTCGGCCAGATCATAGCACTAAAACCACCATTAACATTTTGCCGACATGAGCTCGCAAAATTTGAACGCAACTTATTACGCTGTTAGTGTAATAGCATCGATTTTTTATCAGGGGCAGGTGGTTCTTTGCAATAAGGCAATGAAATTAGAATTATTGCAGGTCGGCGACATGAAATATCAGTAAATGTTTGCTCAGCATGTGTTTATTGTTCTTTATCGTGACTTCAATGTAATTAACCTGGATACAAAGGCATAACTCGGATAATACATAATGGATAGGCACCAATGAAGTCGGTGCACTTGGTATCGATCTTTGCAGGCAGTTTCTATATAAGTTCGAAGACAAGAAGTGGAAAGCAAGCAGAAGACACGGATGAGCTTGGGAGTGCACGCAACCATCGTTTTGACGGCACGCTGTCATTGGTTGTGACGTCATCTGTGCTGGAATTCACGAGCGCAGTTGAGCCGACTACGGGGCATATTCGCCTAACGTTACGATGTAAATGATGGGAGATCTTAACCGATTAAGCCCCGTAGCCGGCTAAATTACGTTCGAGAAACAGGCCACTGATGTAAATTATTGTAAGTACTTCTGACATGTTGATCTCCTCAAGGGTCCTTGGTCGTAACTGGTCCATGTGCAAAGTGTTTTCGATCATGATTGTTCGACATTGACTGTGTCGTTAATCGTGATTGGTCGATATTGACTGTGTCGTTAATCTTGATTGGTCGATATTGACTGTGTCGTTAATCATGATTGGTTGATATTGACTGTGTCGTTAAGGATGATAGGTCGATATTAACTAGGTCTTTGATCGTTTATGACTGGTCGATAGTGACTGTGTCGCTGATCATGATTGGTCGATACTGGCTGTCTTGTTGATCAGGACATGTCGTTCGCTTTGTGTCATTTGTCATGATTGGTCGATATTGGCTGCATTAATCGTGTTTTTTTAATGCTGATCCACATGGTTTGTGTCGTTGTTTACGATTGGTCGATATAGAGAGCGTCGTCTGTTATGCATGTCGCTGTGACTGTGTTGTTGTTCGTGGTTGGTCAATATGGAAACAGTGTCGTGGGTCACCTTTTTTCAATGAATAATGAATGCCTTTAATGCTAGTTAGTTCCCTTTTCTTCGCAATTCATTTAGTTTTTTAAAGAATGTTTTGCATGTTCTGATTACAATCTAATTTTTCGTTGGAACAGGTAATTGAAAAATGTTTTCAGGAAGTTAATTATTATTTATATTCGGCTATGTCACATAATCTTTCGTCGCTATATATTTCACCAAATGCATCGCTTGGCAAATATATATATTTTGGGTATAATATGATATATGATGTATGGTTGGAAACACTAGCCATTAGCAGTTTTGATGTCTACCAACAGTAGCAATAGAGCAAGGTACGTGAAGTTAGTTTTGTGCACGTTTCGTTTGACGGCTGATATCTAAGGACGAATACAGTCACGCTAAATCTGTTTTGTGCAACACACATGTCTTGGCTTTTTAATTAAAGTTATGCAAATTTATAAATTAAGTAGCATCAAAATGTATGTTTTTATTCTGTCCATGAAACTATACAGACAAATAACATGTGCATTATATGTTAAATATCTGTATTGCCTTTATATATACAACGAAACTGAGTATATTAATGTTTACCAAAGAATTATCACAATTGCTGCGCTTCATTGCAGGCTTCTGGTGTCGCAAGATATCGTCATCCATATGAGCCAATATCACTGTATTTTGGTAGATGGAGCTGGCAGCAACTCGGGGACAGGGACCGATATGGGTGGAGACAGCGCTCCCAACTGCCAATGCCACTGCAGCTGTGCACCAAGTAATTTCTTATTAATAATCATGTAGTGCTAACACTATTTAGTTTCAATCCGTCCGCCTTTAATTGAGTGAGACAGAACAGTGGAATTAAGACATGAACACATGAACTGGAAATGAAGCTATAAACAAGGAAGATAACGCCGGTTTTGGCATTATGGACACATATAACATTACTATTACGATTATAGCCTAAACAGTGCATCAACCGATCTCGACTTCACAGTGCATCATCTTTCCAAACCGTCTTGATTTGATGGTATATCTTAGGTTTGAAAACCCTCCCCGCCCCTCCACCAAGGACGGATGTCCTTGACTAACCAATATATGCTAACTGCCTTGGTGTTTCAGCCTGTGAGGCGCCCTATGAGGCATGGCAGGGCTGCGAGGTCGGTCAGACTCGGTCGCTGGTCCTGAGGGACAGTCGCAAGGTGCTCGTCCCCGACGTGCAGGGATTCGATGGCGAAACGCTTCAGTTATTTACAGCAAACAGATTCACTATCGCCAAGACTGTGGCTCCGATTGCCGCCGATAGTCCTTGCAAGGTAAGACGATGTTACATTCCCTTCTTAGTGGCGGGTCCAGCACAAAGGCACACCCGATGCTGAAACTGCACTGGTTCCTATGGGTGCAGGTGACGTATTTTATATATGTGGCTCTTAGCGCGTGATGACAGTTTGAGCGCATTATGACGATCTCTGGGATTAAAGGAGTGGGTGCGCGTGAGTGGGTGATCACGCGGCAGCAGAAACAGAAGAAATCGAGAGACAGCGCGAGTAGGAGGGCGAGAGTATGAGATTGATATTCCTCGCTTTTCTTAGTTTTCGTAGTCAAAACTAAAGTATTCATAAAGTTACCCCCATAGAGTATGCCAACCTTAAAGGACTGGGGGGGGGGGGCGGCTCTAGTAGTGGCATCATGGAGACTCATAACAGTGTCCGTAGAACAGGTGTAACATAATAACCTGTCCGGCCGTGATGACCTGTCCGGCCACGCTTCGTTCATGTCACTAACCCTATCCTGAACCCTAATCTTAACCCTAACCCTAAGCCTGGCCCAGCCTAATTCTAACCTAAACCTAAACCTTACATACATGCGTTATTGACATACCAACCTCATTCGCTGCGCATATGCACATGTCAGCCGGATCACGGCGGACAGATTATCATGCTATACAGGTACGTGTGCCAGAAAAACTGCAGACGCGAGGAGTGGGTCAATAATTTTAAATTATTACATTTAAAAAAAGGAAATCATGCGCCATTAAATTATGTGATGTGTGCTTGCTGTTTCAGCTTCGAGTTGACGTAAAGACATCCGAGGATGACGCCGGTGTCACCCTGAAGGCTGTCCACGTCCAGATCGACGCCGCTGACGCTGACGCCCCTGACACTGACTCCAGCATCGCATTGACGATAACTATGGCAAAGCGACGGCTGGTAGTCCGGGTGGGACAGCAGGTAAGACTCGTTCAGTTCGTATAGTTCGCGATCTCTGATAAAAGTAGCAAATTTATCGATGGTTTGCTGATGCTGTAAATTTCGTTTACCAATTTTTGTTCTCATCTCCGAATATCAACGCAACCTTCACGCTGGCATTTGATTTGTGAGAAAGATCATTTCTAGGCGAAACACTTAGGCAAAATTGAGTGACAAGAGGTCGTTCTTGGCATATGTTATGACGGACCATTTTTTTCAGCATAGCTCACGTAGTAGTCATGCCTAGATGTTTACTACAATAACGCACTTCGTGGGGTCTAACATGGAAGATAGACCGAGAGGTCAGAAAATGACACGTGTTTCGCACACAAAAAAACTAACAACCCCCCTGCTCCCCCCCCTCCCCCCCCCCCCCCCCCCCGTCCCCCACTTGCTCCATTTCACAAATCTTGGATCCGCCCCTAAATTAGGCATATAGTCGTTTGCCTAATTTAGGCATACGACTATATGATAATTTGATCCAAGATGAGCAGTTTCTCCCTCACACATCCAGGATTCCAACCCCAAGTAGGGCTATCCACGCTAATGGTGAAAACCTGGGGTTCTCCACAGCTTGACACCAGCTCTTCAAGAGCTACATCACTTATTAACATAAAGTATAGGATATCATTTTTTTGCTATGGAGAACATGATAAATCACCACTACCTTAACAAAAATGCAGAATAGTCTTACCACATGTAAGAAGTAACTGGAGGACATTGTGGACGTATAGCCAGAACCCGGGAGCCAGAGGGTCGGCCTTAAGTCAGGCATCGATCCATTATATGAAATTATAATGGCGAACCAACCCGCAGAGAAAGAGATGGGGTTGGGATGGGGGGGGGGGGGCAGGGGGGCTGAGCGGGGGGGGGGGTCGGACATCACCATATACCCTTTCCGCCTGCTTGCCTGTGTCTGAACTATGGTCTATATATGGATTATATATATATATATATATATATCAAAAAACTCCTAACCTTTTTTTTCCAGGCGCCGACCCCGGTCAAAACGTTCCCCTACAAGCTCACGGCTGGTCGTACAACGGTCGAGGCTGAGAAGGCACTCGTGGAGGGCGGGGTGCGGTTCACCCTGACTGGGGGTGTCGCCAAGGAGGAGTGGGGTCGGGTAGCCGAGTTGTGTCAGTGGCGGGTCGAGTACTACCAGCCCCCAGGCGATGGCCCCCGCACCCTGCGCTTGGCGGTCAACCAGGGCTACGCCGGTAGCCTGCAGGGTCTCTGCGGCAACAACAACGCCGTGGCGGAGGACGACTTGGTTGGGTGCGGCCTTAACGACTGGCGCAGGGGCATTTCGGACTCCTGCGTTACCGGCCCGTAGGGCTATTGAGATCCGCGAGATAGCCTGAACCTCCAGACGTTACATCCAGCTTAAACTGATGGGGCTGGCTGTAACAGTGCATAATCCGACTGTCTAAACTGTATAACATCTGAATTTGCAGGCAAGCTGGCCACAAGATTGAGCGGCTGAAGCGCAGTGGTTGGGCCCATGAATGCCTGAACGGCCGTAGTTCTCCGTACAGACGAGGGTTCTTTGCTTCTGCATGTGCTTCTATTTCTAATTAAAGTAAAAGTGTTCTCCCGCTAGTATTTGTTACCGTTTCCTTCACGTCAACGACATATTCGCCAGATTTTGACTTGCTTATGGAGGCACATGCGCACATATCGTTCTTAGGATCCGTTTCGGACACTCCACCGAAACACAAATCACTGCAGTAAGCAGCTTTTGTTTTTGCGGGTCTTTTGAAACACACATTTTAAGATATTACTGTGTTAAATCGATCTGGATCTCATTTTATGCCGGTCAACGTACCTACACATAGCGCGCATAAGTCCGCCATGCTTGCTCAATCTGTTCAGGAGTTGGTTGTTGTCGTTGCATAATTCTTTATTTGTCTCGACTACACGGCAGTACAGGTCTCGTTTACTTTTTGATGAAATAAATACATTACTTAGAAATCGGACTTAGGCATTTACGGGGCCCGTCAAACGCCGTAAAGGTGCAATATTGGGGATTGAAACGGGTGCCTGTTGCTCAGTTCCAGCCTGAGTTGGACACCTTGTGTGTTTAGTATACGTTGTGGGGCCCCCTACCCCCTACCCCCCCCCCACGACCCCCCGTCCTCCCCCCTCCACTGATTTACTGTGTCTGTGCCTCCAGATAACTACAGGCCCCATGAACGATCTTCTGTTGAGACGCGTATAAAACACTGTAACTCACATTATTTTATCGATAATTTACGTGGCAAGGTAAAAAGCACCGACGCTACGGGACCTAAACGTTAACGCACACAGAGCGCGCATAAAGCTCATGGAAAGCAACTGTTCCATCACCATTTTAGGTAGCTTAGGACGATTGGATGGAGCGGTGACCAGATGCCTAGATGCGTCATACTTTTCTTTAAAAAAACTGGACTGGGCCACGACGCTCTATCATTATAATGTAACTATAATGGCACATCGATTTGCCAAAAAGTAGGAACCACGCGGCGTGAATGACAAAATGCAATGCGCACTTCTCAAAACGACAACTGCATGGTGAGCAGGTTTGGCCCCTTTTTCCTGCTATGTTTGGTTCCCAGACTGGTTAGGCCAGTAATCATGGCACTCAAGCGTGTGTGAAATATAGGCTGCGCATTTCCGTACGTCAAGTTTAGTTTTGTCACGTTTGTCTAGGGGTATAAAACACAACTGGAAATGAGGGCGAAAGATCGTATTCACAGAATAGCGATGATTATACAATTCTTCTTTCTTTCCTCCTCTCTCATGCTCTCTTGTCACACGATGGTAGCTGATTTTTATGTATAGTACATTCAGTCTGCTCTCAACATTCACAGCTACAACTAAACAATATAAATAAAGCCATAACCTTTGTTCCATATACACCTATACCGGTTATCAAATTACGATTACAATTATTAAGCACATTGCGAATAAACATAGTTTTCTAGCACACATCGTCTAATCAATCTTCTGGCACATAACGAATAGCAAGTTTGAATTTATTTATTTCCGCTTCCAAGGCCATTAGGCCCAAAGTACACAATACAAACGAATCAATGCAAACGAAATACAGAATGAAGAAACAACTTCAGTATTTAGCAAAAATATCCCTCTTGTAAATATAAATTCCTTTGAGTTCCAGTATTGCTACAATAAATTAATATGAGGAACTTTTCAAAGGTCGGTGGGTTCCCAAAAGGGCTTTCTACGTATAGTTCATTGTGTAAGATCTCGACCCTGATCTTAGGTTGGGGCTTCAATTCTCACGAGTGACATGTTTCGGTTCGGCCAGGGCGTGTACGGACTCCTCGTCTTCATATTCACAATTGAAGTAGCTCGTGCATTTCTATGAAGTCTTGGTCTACTGTACCGTAATCATGCTCACGTCATCTGACTGAACAAGTGAGCAAATCGCTCTTTTAAAATGGGCAGCATATGAATAAAATATATGTTTTGACAGTCGCCTTAAATAGCAACACAACTGGAAGAGTTGGCGACCTGGGGTCCTGGATCTGAGGGCGATGATGGAGGGTCACTGTAATGGGGGGTGATTGCCGTCCTGCTGCCAACCATGTGACCCCCATTATATCACCGTTTAATGACAACATATATCATTAGCGGGTCACTCACGTACAGCTAGAGGCCGAACACGAACCAAACTATAAGGCGAAAGACTGGAGAACAACACCAACCCATCCACCCCACCACCCTTCGTTTTTACCCTTCATATGCCGAATATTGCCCAAAAGCACCAGACAGGGGCTCCAGATTGGGTGTATGATTGGGGAATCAATGACCATAGATTAGATGTAAGCTTGGAGAATCCGCAGCACTAATTTGAGCGGAAGCTTGGGGGATCAGTGGCAACAGATTGGATGTAAGCTTGGAGAATCCATGGCACTAAATTGGGCGTAAGTGTGGAGCAACAGTGGCACCAGGTTAGGCGTAAATGTGGAGAGTCAGTGGCACCACGTTAGGCGTCAGTGTTGAGAATCAGTGGCTACTGGCTAGGAATAATTGTGGAGAATCAATGGTGCCAGGCCGCTGCCAAAATAGCCAAGAAGGTCCAAAAGCTCCCATTAAATCACCCCCCCCCCCTCACCGTAATTCGCCGACCAGAGATATAAAACTCTCTGGATAATAAAAAAACAGCCATTGGACAATTGACTGTAGATAGCCGACCAATGCACCTCGGCGACATTCTGATTATGTGGCGACCCCGTATCATGATGGAGGCGCTTGGGGGCGGGACGTCACTTCGGTCCCCGACCTCAGCATTCACTGCAGGGTGAGGCAGAGGTTCCCTCTCTTGTGACCTTTGTGTGATCGCGAAGGGCAATCATTATCCAAGCGGGCCAAGAGGAGCTGACACCGGCAAAAAGGCCAAAGCCGCTTAAGCCATAACTGAGTGTCTTGTTTTCGATAAAGCCTGCGACAGGCTGACAGTTGTTGTCGTCCTTTGGGACGGAGGAAGATTCAAAGGTCATGCAGGGTTTACTTGCGGCGGCCATGGCGACCTTCGTGGGTATTAAAGGCAGGCCACGTCGTTATTAGGATGTGATTGTAACAATGGTGGGGTTAATTTCCGTCAGACCGCTCGAGGGAAGCTACATAGAGCGCAGAAGTGAACAAGGTGACAACCATCAACCATCATTTATTTTCAGGCCCACATAGCCTCAAGAGTAATTTGGTTATCATCCAGGTGTTGGTCAAAGAGTTTAATTAGAATTGATTGGTTGTTTATGTTCTGATTGGTTGTTTATGTTCTGTTGTTTATGTTTGGCTTTACCTGGCTGGTTATACTGTACTAATAAATGTTACAGTAATGAGAAGGAAGTGCATGGGCATCGCAAGAACGGGACAGTTGTTGGCGAACGAAATCTTTATTTGTTGTGGCACGGCAAACAGCAATGATGTTCCGCTAATCAGTGAACCGGCAATGGTCCCGACCTGGAAGGGGAAGAAGGGGAATAAACTGATGACTACAGCTACATAATAAATTAATTCTGAACAAATCTGCTTTCACATGACCTGTCTGGACAAGTGCTAGCTGACCATAAGACTATTAGGCGCCCGAATTATTTAAATCACACATCAGCGCCAAGCAATATCCGCTCTCTCAGACATCACAGGGCACCGAGGGAACCCCTCACCCACCAATTTGCATAACTACCCAGCCTTCCCCTTTCCCACTCGGGGATGAAGCCTGAACACGACACGAAGCTCCCCGCTATCTCAAGCTGTACTCGCGTTCAGTATATGACACACCACCGCAGTGGCCGGACATACAGCATATTTGTCTCATGATTATGTTGACCTATAAAGATTTAGGAACCATTGTCTTAAATGACGCTGATTTTGATGCCAAGAAATCCACCATGCAATAAACCTGACGCCCTGTGAGAGCAGCAAGACGGCCAAGGCCACCTGCCTTTGAGAGCGGTTTATTTCTCCACATGACCCCATTACCTAACCTAGATAACTGTTGCGCACCAATTGATCCTAACCCTCGTTCGTTAGGGCTGGGCCCTTGCAATTAAGTATAATGCAAAATAAAGCGTCTGATGGCGATAGTGCGGAGATAACCCTCACAAGAAGAGGGCGCTGTAAAATCTCTATATATATAGTGCTGTTTAGTTTCTGGATCACTTGGTCCTGACAAGCTAATCTCGTTGATGCCCCACTGACCTTGAGGGACGGCCAGCTTTGTCCGGCCGCCCAGGGCCTAACCTATTGTACGTGACCTTCACCGTGACCTTGGGATGTCGCCGGGAAACTGTAGCCGGCCTCCGCAGACCCACATATAGGCTCAGCGGTGATCATGATGTGGTGGCTTGACTGGCCATCGGGCACAGTGCTGGCGCTCGCTAAAGACACTGCAGTGGATCTTGTATGGACCCAGCGGCTCATAAGTGAAGAAACCGCCGTTAAACAGAGACATATTGGACGAAAGGGCACCCGTTGGCTGAGAGAAAGGTGAGTAAGTGGGCATCGGGCCAACATTTCCAATTTCACCACCGAGGTCGCCCGGTGGCGGAGGTCACATGGCCTTCATCAGGAGAAAACTCAGCTTGTATTTCTAGGTTTTAGTATACCATAGACAAGGGATCTTCGTAACGGAGTCACTGTCTCATGAGCATTACCTACCCCACCCCCCCCCCCCCCCCGCTCCTCCGCCCTCCCGCACACTCCTCACCCTCACCTGCCTACCCAGCTGGCTTTGGTGGATGGGGTGCAGCTGAGAGTGCACGTAGCAGTGATGCCAGCTTTATCTGATCAATGAATTAATAATTAAGGAAACCCTGATTCCACATGACCGGATTCAACATGACCTGTTTCCACATGACCTGTTTCTACATGACCTGATTCCACATGACCTGTTTCCCCATGACCTGTTTCCACATGACATGTCAGGTACAAACCGACCGAAACACAATTAAATGGCTTAATGGTTACGGTGTAGCCCACACATGATTTGCTGTTCTGATAAGGTTTTGAGACGGGCAGCGTGGATGTTTCTTGTGCTATTAACATACTTTAACATTAAGCATTTCACCAGTTGATCAGTTCATACAGCTTGCACATAGTTTTATGCACGTCACTATGCGATGCATGAAGCGTTCTCGCAAACGTTTACTGGGAAACATTACTGGGCGGTGATGTATAAAACAGTTTTAAGCGTCATCGCCAAGGGATTTTAAGCTTTTATTGGTCTTGATGGAATAAACTTGACAGGTGTAACCCTAAGGCTCTCGGTTTAGGACGAGTCAAAATCAAATGAGTCAGGACAGCCAAAAAACTAGCGATACTGCTAAGGGCCTGTGGACTAGCTGTTCTTCAACTAATCATTTGCGTCATGATTTGTGGATCTGCCACTGGCATCTCTTATAAATGTCTTTTTTGTGTTCGGTGGAAATGCATTTTACGCATGATTTACCTCCCTCCACCTCACCTCTTCCCAGTCCCTCGCTGATAATAATCCCCACCTTAGGGCGCCTGTATTAGGGAACACTCAAATTGGATCATATTGGATATTGCCTTGACGCCTGTCTGTACGGAAGACCAGCATTAGGCCGTGCCGTGCTGTTAACCCCACCCCTCCCATCTTTTAAAATACTGTATACTATATCCAGGTCAGGAATGACATCAGAATATTTTTTCTCACCAACATCAAAACATCTGGACTTTTGGCACACAACTACCAATAACTATTCTGGGAGACCGCGAATAAATTCATGGTACACAGCCGAATCACAATATCATGGCGCACAGCCGAATCAAAATCTCATGGCACACAACCAAATCACAATCTAATGGTCCACAGCCGAAATCACAATCTCATGGAGAACAGCCGATTTACAATCTCGTGGCACACAGCTGAATCACAATTTCATGGCACACAGCCGATTTACAATCTCGTGGCACACATCTGAATCACAGTCGCATGGCACACAGCCGCATCTGTGTGGCACCCAACCGTACAACCACTTCAAGCATCTAACTCCAGCTATATCTCTATATCTGCAACAACGGTTCTATATATATTGACTACTGCCACTCCAATACCAACTGCAATTACGCCGAAGAGTACAAGGAGAGCTAATACATTCTCACACAAATAGACATGCCCAGATGCTGACATCCCTAACTCGCATCTCTGACACTAACGAAATTAGATTGCTCAGATACTGACATCTATAGAACTCGTATCTGTGACACGTTTATAAAATTGCAACTGCATAGTTCTATTTCTGTCGTGCAGTCCTAGCATAAAGACACAGCTGTGATGTAAACGTAACCAACAGAAATAGTTTGTATTGCCTTATTTAAGTGTTAAATTGTGTATTCAATTAAATTATCGCTCTCTTTCTACTTTCACCTATAAACCCTAAAATTTTGGCAGAATTCGTCATTCGTGAAACGTCCCAGGCGTTTCCGCTGCAACAAAACAATGCAAAATGGGGCATATTCTGGCAGACGCGCACTTAGTTCATGTATCATCGCTGGACGCGCATGCGCCAATCGTGGCCTCCCAGTCCACACGGGTTTCCGCTATATAGACATATCCACACTTGAGTCCCTTTTCGTTAATCGTGAATATGCAATTGACAATCCCAGCCGATGGCAGGTACAAGCGATTTCATGTCTAAACATGAGAAGAAAGTGAGATGCTGCTCTGTTTGTCGGACTTGTTTGTCAGACATAACGCACGTGGGAGACATTTTTCCGCCACATGATTGGAGAATGGCAACATTGACGTCAATGAATGATTGACCGCCTGGATCGGTATATTGTGGGTTGCATAAGTTGCCTCACATGAGTGAATATCTTGCCCTACTGTAGCAATATCTATGAATAAAATATTTACCATGTAGTCACGTATTTGTTGGTGCATGGTGATTTTGACAGTCGTCTTAAATAGCAAAAAAACTGGGAAAGGTATGACTGATTAGCGACCTGGGGTCCTGGATCTGAGGGCCATGATGGAGGGTCACTGTAATGGGGGATGATTGCGAACCATGTGATCCCCATTATGTCACCGTGTAATGACAACAGATGTCATTAGCGGGCCACATCCAGACAATCCAGACATGATTCCAGCGATAATAAATGGTTGCCGAATGTTACGGAAGGTGGGTCGCGATACATTGTCTGATATTTTGGGGGAAGGGTGGGACAAGCCTCCACACTCGCCCCCCTTCACCCATCCCAACCGCGAGACGTACAGTGGTCTGTTCCAACCAATCACTTTTGGGGGGATGATCGATATTATCATGAGGGTGTCGAATGACGTAGACGACAGAGAGAGAAAAGATGATATTAAATGAACGGAAGGAGGCGCCCATGCTTAACAAGTACAAGACGCGAGAAGATCACATACTCACCTCACCCCGCCACCATCCGTTTTTACCCTTCATGTGCCTAATATCGCCCAACGGCCACCAGGCAGGGGTTCCAGATTGGGTGCAAGTGTCGAGAATCAGTGGCACTAGGTTAGGCGTAAGCTTGGAGGCTCATTGGCACTAGGTTAGGCATACCCTTACAGAATCAATGACGCCCGATTGAGTGTAAGTGTGGCAAACCAGTGGCACCAAATTGGGCGTAAGGTTAGAGCATCAGTGACACCAGATTTGCTTCCACATGACCTGTCTAGACAAGTGTTAACTGACCATAAGACTATTAGGCGCCTAAATTATTTAAATCACACATCAGCGCCAAGCAATATCCGCTCTCTCAGACATCACAGGGCACCGAGGGAATCCCCCACCCACTAATTTGCATAACTACCCAGCCTTACCCTTTCCCACTCGGGGATGAAGCCTGGAATGAAAGGGCAATTTCGCGCTCTGTCACGCGGACACGAAGCTCCCCGCTGTCTCAAGCTGTACTCGCGTTGAGTATATAACACACCGCCACAGTGGCCGGATATACAGCATATTTATCCCACGATTATGTTGACCTATACAGGTTTAGGAGCCACTGTCTTAAATGACGCTGATTTTGATGCCAAGAAATCCACCATGCAATAAACCTGACACCCCGTGAGAGCGCCAAGACGGTCAATGCCATCTGTTGTTGAGGTTTATTTCTGGACATGACCCCATTACTTTCTGGACATGACCCCATTACTTTCTGGACATGGCCGCATTACTTTCCGAGCATGACCCCATTACCTAGCCTAGATAACTGTTGCGCACCAATTGATCCTAACCCACGTTTGTTAGGGCTGGACCCTTACAATTAAGTATAATGCGAAATAAAGCGTGATGAGAAAGTGAAGCGCCGTCTGATGGCGATAGTGCGGAGATAACCCTCACACGAAGAGGGCGCTGTAAAATCTATATATATAGTGCTGTTTAGTTTCTGGATCACTGGCTCCTGACAAGCTTATCTCGTTGAGGCCAGCTTTGTCCGCCCGCCCAGGGCCCTCCCATATTGTACATGACCTTCACCATGACCTTGGGATGTCGCCGGGAAACTGTAGCCGGCCTCGGCAGACCCACATATAGGCTCAGCGGTGATCACGATGTGGTGGCTTGACTGGCCATCGTGCAAGCTGGCGCTCGCTAAAGACACTGCAGTGAATCCTGTATGGACCGGGCGACTCATAAGCAAAGAAACCGCCGTTAAACAGAGACATACTGGATGAAAGGGCACCCGTGGGCTGAGAGAAAGGTGAGTAAGTGGGAATCGGGCCAACATTTCCAATTTCACCACCGAGGTCGCCCGCTGGCGGAGGTCACATTGCCTTCATCAGGAAAACACTCAGCTTGTATTCCTAGGTTTCAATAAACCATAGACAAGGGATCTTCGTAACAGAGCCACTGTCTCATGAGCATAACCTACCCCCCCCCCTTCCCTCCTCCGCCCTCCCGCACACTCCTCCCCCTCACCTGCCTACCCATATCGCTGTCCGATATATCTCCTTTCATTGTCGTCCCAACTGGCTTTGGTAGATGGGGTGCAGCTGAGAGTGCACGTAGCAGTGATGCCAGCTTTATCTGATCAATGAATTAATAATTAAGGAAACCCTGATTCCACATGACCGGATTCAACATGACCTGTTTCCACATGACCTGTTTCTACATGACCTGTTTCCACATGACCTGTTTCTACATGACCTGATTCCACATGACCTGTTTCCACATGACCTGTTTCCACATGACATGTCAGGTACAAACCGACCGGAACACAATTAAATGGCTTAATGGTTACGGTGTAGCCCACACATGATTTGATGTTCTGATAAGGTTTTGAGACGGGCAGCGTGGATGTTTCTTGTGCTATTAACATACTTTAACATTAAGCATTTCACCAGTTGATCAGTTCATACAGCTTGCACATAGTTTTATGCACGTCACTATGCGATGCATGAAGCGTTCTCGCAAACGTTTACTGGGAAACATTACTAGGCGATGATGTATAAAACAGTTTTAAGAATCATCGTCAAGGGATTTTAAACCTTTATTGGTCTTGGTGGAATAAACTTGACAGGTGTAACCCTAAGGCTCTCGGTTTAGGACGAGTCAAAATCAAATGAGTCAGGGCAGCCAAAAGACTAGCGATACTGTTAACGGCCTGTGGACTAGGTGTTCTTCAAATAATTATTTGCGTCATGATTTGTGGATCTGCCACTGGAATTTCTTATAAATGTCTCTTTTATGTTCGGTGGAAATGCATTTCACACATGATATACCTCCCCCCACCTCACCTCTCCCCAGGTCCTCGCCGTTAATAATCCCCGCCTCATGTCGCCTGTATTGGGGAGCTCTAAGCTCAAATTCAAGCGATAATGGCCGCGTCCATATATGTAGCTGGATATCCATGTACTTGCGTCGACAGATAATCTCTGTAGAATTAGTTATGTTAATCTTTACATTGGCGTAGTTGGTTGGTTGGTTGTACATTCAGGACGCTTCAACCACTTTTGATCATCCTGTCAATGGAAGAAGGGATCTAAAGTGGGACCATGTCCCCGGGGGTAACCCCCTACTCTTTGCGAAGAAGGCGATGGGGTCTTTATCCTGTGACCACAGAGGTACCGGGCCCGCCCACATTGGTGTAGTAATTGCCGCTGTCATACTGTGACATGTTGTGATACTTGACTTGGTATATTTTTATGCTCGCAGTACAATCAGATTGTGTTTGACGCATTCATTTAGTCACGGTTTTCCTTGATCTCATTATCTTGAATGGCATACGGGAAAACGACACTGAAATCCACATTCTGACACACTATTATCATCTTCTTCCCCATGTAAATAATATATTTTTGCATTAACCGTTGTGATGTATCTTCGTGTCCGCATCCCGTATAAACGGATCATATCATAAACATGCCTTTCCCTGTTTTTCTGTCAAAGCACTGAAGGCGTTGTTCGTCAGCCCGAATATTGCATGAATGTACTATACACCCTGATTCCTATACGTCTATGTCATCGCGACCTACATGATTCCGTTCATCAAGATGAAACGCAATTAAATTAAATCAAAAGATGTTTATCGCGTAAGGCCGTCCATTCATCTCGTAAGGGTGTGAGCATTGTGGCACCATCTAGCGGCGATGGATGGTACCGACAGTTATATAGGTAACGTGGGTCGGTTGATATTGGTGTGGCATCTACTATAATCAACATATAAACAAAACTAGAAAGGTAATTTACCGTTCGGAGGGTTTTGCCACAGCGTGTTCCCATAATGTAGTAAAACGTGAAGGGTCCCGGTGGTGCCCAGTGAATGTGAACGTTTAGTGATGTAGCCATATGCCATTTAAATTTCGATGCATCAGCAGGACTTAACAGCAACTTTACGAGACGCAATTACAAAACTAGTACATCACAAAGCATTGCGTGGTATTCCCCTCTTGGGGCCACGGGTAACACGATTAGGAAGATATATCTTGGTGCCAGACCAGGGTGGCCAGATGTGCCAGAAACGATTGTATACAACCGGGCGTTAATGTTTAATCATGAACTGTGTAAAGTCATAGATCGCATCTGGCGTGGATATCAACTTCTGCACTGCTAGTACGTCCCAGCAGCGTCAATAACGCATAACAGCGACGGAAAGAAAGGCTATTATTATACATGTAGAAGACAAGGCACCTTTTCAATTCGTACATCATATTACTGTGAGACAAGTAACAGAACCTCTGGTGTGGGGGGGGGGGGGGGTCAAGGGGGGGGGGTCGTGTTGCCTGATCACGAATAATACATTTATTTATTCCCAGGTCACGATGAATTCAAAAGGATAACTTCCAGCATACATAGTAAGGGCGATACATGATTTATATCAGCGATTTCTTGTTTCACGGTTATTTAATATTAAGATTCCCAGTTCGCGATTAATAAAAATCCTTGATCACGACGGTCGGCTAATACCCTATTCCCAGTTCACGAAGAGTTAGTTGCCCTATTCCCATTTCACTCTGAGGTACGGCAATACCCCTTGCTTTACACAGATACCACAGAGAAAAACGTTTTGAGTTACACTATATTGCTCATGTTCTTGTAATCTGAATGTCCCACGGTGACTATGAAGCAGGAATGGATAGAAGACATGCTTACAGTAGGCATGGTAAGCCTGCTAATCGGCTGCTTAATAACTATAATGGTTGGTTTTCCGTTCCCGACTCAAGAATTATGCCGTATAATTTCCCCCGGGAACGGGAAATACGAGTGAAGGGAAATAAGGGTAAAATCAGATTACAAGATCATCGTGACAATCCCCCCCCCCCACCTCTAACTAATCCTTGCTCTCGGGACTATGTTTTTAATGACCTTGTCTCTCTTCCGAAGGTCACTTAGTCCGAGGCGCACTGCACGTTAGAATTATTCTCTGTTCTTAACGCTGTGTCAGGCCCCGGATGTGGACTACTGCGGTAGAACCAACCCATCAATCCACCCTCTCGCTGCCCCGGCGCTCTGTCCAGCCCTACCACAATGTCCAAAACTAGCCCCAATTATGTGACTGTATAGGGTCTGTAAGTGATGTCACAGACAGCGCGCGCTCACCTCTAGAAACAACCGTTCTGGGTACAACGCGTCAGCGGGTCCCTATCCTTAACTATGGGCCTCAAACTAGACTCACTGATGTTTGAGATATGAATGCAATGATAGATTTGAAAACCATATGGAATAAATGTTTGGGGGTGTACCTTCATACTCGTACTAGTTTTAAATCGTAAGACGCTGGTTTTCTGTGCGTTTCACGCCATTACAAAGAGCCCCCAATGCTTTGTATATGGGGCGGTGAAGCGTCATGTACCCAAAACCGGATTCGCTGGAGGTTAGCGCGCGCTGTCCGTGATGTCACTTACAGACCCTATTCCTACTCCTGTGTGCTAGTTCTGTGCCGCACTGTCACCAAACTGGGGCTAGTTTCAACCCCCCGTTCCCACTCCCCTATCGCAAGCCGTTGTAATAAAAAAATCACCAATTCAAGATATCTTGAATTATTTAAAGATATCTTGAATTTAATTCAAGATATCTTAAATTCAATTCAAGATATGTGACACATCTACGCGACGACGCGACGCTCATCAATGATGTAAAAACCAATGAATGTCACTCAAAATAGTCATCAGTCCCAGCCTCCGTAGCCGCATGGCGATGGACAGCAATTGTAAAAGACTAGGAAATGAAACATTTACACGGCAAGCTGGCTTCAAACAATGCGGATGCCACGTGTAACTTTGGACATTATAAGGCTTACATATAGATTCCGTACAACCCAAAACGACGTTATTGACTGCCGGGCGGGGAGGCGTTGTCCCATACCGGACGGTGGCGGGCACAGTTATTGCATAATGCATTATTTAACGGTACTTATACGTTGTGCTTTTCCTACAACACGTCAGCTCTTGTGAGAGACAATGTGTAGATCATAATCCGGATAGTTACCTGCGCCAGGCACCATCATGTTATTACCCACATTTCACAATCAGGATTTCGGCCCAATGGTATTATCACCCAACTTGGTGCAATTGTCATATCCCTCCACCTGACTCAATCCATATTTCGGCACAATCTGGGGGTTAACGCTTCATTTGGAGAGCATTACATCGTGTTCACCGTGTTCGTTAAAGAATGACACCAACCTGGCCTCTAACGCTGCTATACCGATGCATGCAATACCAAAAGTGTTCATCCTACAAATTACCAAAAAAATTGTATGGCTGTCTGTGGCTCACAATAAAATTTAGAAATGACCACCAGCTATGATTTCGCCGCTTAACCAGACGGCAGTCGTTTGTGGAGGTGTGTCCGCGATTGACTAATCAGGAGGCGATATATTCAACCGGAAATGACGCCTACAGTAAGAACAAAACAAGAGCGGGTGATTATCGCAAATATAAATAGCTGCGATTGTAACTCCACTCGTGTTTTTTTTATGAAGACAATCGTTGCAAGACATATATCAATTTGTTTCGATGCTATTTTGCCATGAACACTGAAGAATATGGTCTACTGCGCGGCTTGGAACTGCCGCAATTCATCCACTAATCGCGTCCCTGGTCTCTCGTTTCACGCATTTCCCCTAAAAGCTACCTCTTCTGTGAAGAGTTCTTTCCGCGAGATAACTGTCAGTTACAACGCAAGGCGGCGCCACATGAAGGGTCACAATATACGTCATTTCCTCTAGCAAAATGGCGCGCGGTTCGACATTGATCGGGGCGGGCTGCCTTAATTTTGTTCTCCTTACCAGTCGACCAAAACGAAGTGTTGGCACTCGTCAATTTAATCTTAAGATACATGTATAAACTGTTGGTGTAGATCGCGATGAGATTAGGTTTTACACCCGCTTTAAGCACCTCTTAACGGTACAGCCTACACTGCCTCTGCATATTTGCTGACAAGACTACAAGGCCTGGACCCTTAGGGTTATATCAAAGATGAGTACTGAATCGAGAAAATGAAAATATCTGCCACGTTGCACCTATCTTTGTTGTATTGCTGGCAACTCAAGCTGCCGTGTGTCGTCTGCTGCTCTTATCCCAAAAAGAGGGGATAAAAAGCAGGCACTGGTATCGCCGGTCACTGTGGTATATACATCACTTTAATCTAACCAAGAGCCCATCTTAGATCATGGGATGATGACTGGACTGAAACAGTTTGCTCAGACTCATCAGTTGCTGATCGTAAGAGGGACAATCGAGAGTGTGTATCTAGTGTCATATCACCAACATGTCTGCACTTGTTGCCCTGACATCCGTACCGGGTATCATCCTTTGCAAGCGGTGTCACGTGACCTAAGCTAAAGTGCGACAAATTGACTGAACGTGGGAACAGTGGGGTGGCGGTGTGCCAGGCGGGGAGGGCAGACATAATGTGTCAGGCGGGGAGGGCAGACATAATGTGCCAGGCGGGGAGGGCAGACATAATGTGCCAGGCGGGGAGGACAGACATAATTTGCCAGCTGCCGCGTATTGAGACGTAGAGTGGGAGGGTCTTAGACTAAAACTTAGACTAAAACTTACGGGTCAGTGGGATGGTATCAAGTGCATCCGCCCACAATTGTCATCGATTATACCATCATGTCGACACATGATGGGGGATGGACTGAACCTTCCGCCATTTTGTTGCTCGCGTACTTATTCCCACTTCGGTTTTGCCTTGCAGTACACGCGCCGACACTAAGCTCATCCAATTACCCAGAGTGCGCTAGTCATTAATCTTCTTTTCCACCGTCTACCATCCAATCACAAATGACCTTGAACAGTGAAAGACTGGATAATGTGTGCACTTCTTTTTTTTTACTTCCTGTAGCTGATCTCTATACGTGGTTTCCCACTGACCTAACCGAAAATTTAACAATCGAATTATTAGTACGTATGATGTTGGAGGGTGTGGGGTGTGTGGATGGGGCGATGGATAACTCTCCCAGCATGACGATAGCTTCACGTAATATTAACAAAGTGTGTCGTCCAATTGCAGATTACAGCCAGCCATAAAACACGT
This sequence comes from Arenicola marina, assembly GCA_964019135.1. Classification (NCBI taxonomy): domain Eukaryota; kingdom Metazoa; phylum Annelida; class Polychaeta; family Arenicolidae; genus Arenicola; species Arenicola marina. The sequence continues at coordinate 29,130,608 of OZ025263.1, forward strand.
GACATGATAAGCCATTCTGATAAAACAGTCGACGACGCATTCAATAAAGAGATTCTACCAAGCCATTTTGTTCGGGAACGATGAAATAGCACATGGTGATATTGAACAAAGATCTTGCCAAGCTATATCTTGCCTTGCACTATCAAATGCCTAGCTTATGATGGCATATTAAACTAGGTCCTTGCCATGTGATATTTGGCGCGCCGAACGTACACGCTCTGTCCATGGAACGTACGACTTCCGATGCATACAGTTTCAGGGGCGGATCCAGGAATTTGAAAAGGCGAGAGGGTTTCAAACTCGCAACCGGAGGGGGGAGAGGGGGGGAGGGGGGGACTGAACAAAATTGCGACTGGGAGATCGATCTATTTTTGCCAGCCAATTGACGACCAGAGGGGGGGGGTCCACTTTAATAATTGCGAATGATGTGGAGAGGGGGGGGGGGGTCCACACCCATAGCGTTCCCCCTCAAAAAGGGGAGGGGTGGGGGGTGGGAGTCCAAGTCTCAGATGGCCTAATTTTCGCATGCTTCCTTCTACAAAAAGGAGACGGAGGTCCGGACCGCATGGACCCCCTCCCCCCCCTGAATCCGCCTTTGCAGTTTTATTGAGTCACATTTATCAAGATGTAGTGGTCTGTGGTTTAATAGACGCGGATACATTCTGACAATTATCCACCGTAACACAAAATGGCGATCCATTGTGCGTTACGGTGGGCAAAGAAACGGGACTTTTAAAGGTGATGTATACGTTCCACCGCCTGACCGTGTCTCGTGGTTTCAGCACTATTGTTAAGCTAATATATCTGCCAGACCAGCCATGGTGCCGGTAGATCAAGCTGATGAATGACCGGTGCATTCTGGGTAATTGGATGCTCTTAAGCGTGAGAATTGTCCCATTGATTGCTATGCCATAATTTCTATTCAGTACATATTACGACAGGTTCTATTTATGATATACTACCACATGGTAATCACACACCCGGCTGTCACGTGTTCCATTGATAATAACAGGGGCGGATCTAGGAGTTTGAAAAGGGGCGGGGGGGGGGGTGGGGTTCCAAACCTGCGACCGAGGGAGCGGGTCTGACAAAGATTGCAACCGGGGCATCCACCAATTTTTTGACGACAGGGTGGGAGGGGCTGGCACCTGAAATAACATTCTTCCTCAGCCTGGATCCGCCCTTGCAATAAATATACCACTACAGGTCGACATACTGCCACAGATTCTATTTACAACAGGTGATCAGGATGCCAGTTTGAATAAGAGAAACGGGTTCGGCGTCGGGGTTGTCGGACACAGACAATCAGAAGGTACATTACGATATTAAAAGCAAGTCAATGGAGGACCTTGAGCAAAAATACCCGGGGGTGGGAGGCGAGGACGGGGGATCTGCCGAAGTTATCGTTATCGCATAGTAAGGCGGGTTTACATGAAAACATTCAATCTATGGCGGGGCCACAATTCCTAATGCTATAATCAACACTTCATGCATTTACTTTGCATTCCTGTACATTTCTTTTATCTTCTTTACATCAATGTTCTTTGCCTTTTGAACACTGCGTTCTAGGAACTGTAATTTGAATTCATATAGTTTGCTTTCGTGTAATTGTCTTACATGTACCTTCCATTCGTGAACTTTCATCCTTTCAAGTTCTTTCCATTGATGTGTTTTAACACTTAATTTGTTTCATTCCCTCAAGCAGGTCATCCATCTTCACAGAAGTAGATGCGCACCTGTTGTTCTTTGTTTCCTTTATGCCACTTGTTATTCCTTGGGTATTCACTTGGTTAAGTAAACGATTATTGACCTGACTTACTGGAACTTCAACATATACAAAATTCAAATAACGATCAATGTAATTTTGGACTCTCAATCTTCAGGCAATCATCAGTAAAAACTGAAACATCTGATCACACATAATACCATGTACGCTCTGGCCAAGATTACCCCCACAGACAATGATATTTTATCGCGTTAGGCTCCAAGTCATATGGGCATTGCTGGCATCATTTTTGTCTTCAAGATTGCAGCTATATATTCCAGTTGATATCGACAATGTTCCAATAATTAACCACCAAATACTTTGCAATGACTGCCAGTATCTATTTGGGATTCTTTGGTAAACTCTAAATTTTGATCTCAAAGACCACAAACTCGTGCAATTTTGTCTCGTTCCCCATATGCCCTCTATGGCATGGGCCGACACGCCTTCCCCACTGCCTCCAAGAGACCCCACTAGGTGGCAGCACTTCACTCACAGAGACCCCTAATTGGGGGTCTCCAAGAATTAACCTGGCTGGTGCCATGCTTAAATGTTATAAATGTCTAAGTAGCAATATAAGTATTTAGTGTGATCGTTAGTTACGGTGAAGTTAAACATAACATTCAAATTAAACTGCCACCGCTTTCTACGCGCTCTTCAGAACTACTTAATTGTTGATTACCCACGTCATAATCACCAGCTAGGACGTATCCGCTGAGATATATAGTTCTCACAAACGGCGTCAAACTATTCTGGCTAAGAACACATTCGGTGAAATGAAGGTAAGATTTTATTAATCAAACGTGCATACTTCTGGTTTAGACAATCGGGTCGCTTGCTAATATAGCCGGTCGCTTGCTCATCCGTCGGTCTGTTGCTCGTTTCCAATTCTACAAGCCCCAATCTCAGAAACTCTGGGGCAGCGGTGGCGGTGGCGAGGGGCGAGGGGCTTCGATCATCAGTTATAATGTTGTCTACGCGTGTCTCGACTTTGTCCCCGCTTTGTTCCCTTGGCGGACAATGTGGGCCTAGACACCCATACATTCATTCAACCCACATTTGTTGCAAATTTGCGAAGCGGACCATTTCAATGAATGTGGAGGGATATGGGCTCTGATATATATGACGAATGAATACGTTATCATTACGGAAGAAAGATTGGTTTTGGCCCTTCCGGAATACAACAGCCAGAAAAAGAAACGTGGTTTTTGTTTTCCTTCCTTGATATATTTTTTCCTTCACCACCAACGGAAGGAATTGTTTTTCAAAGGTAAAATACAACAACTCGCGTTTACTCCTTACCCTCACCCCCCCTCCCTCCTCTCCTCTACCCCGTATGTCGCCTCAACCCCAGCTTAACCTCTACCCTCACCCTCCTACCCCTCCCTCCGCCCCTCCATCACGTCTTCAGGGCCATGTCCGCTTCTCCATGACGACCGCTAACGAGCTCCCTCATGGCGACCGCCGAACTGTTGGTCTGTCACATCTGAAGATCTAATCTCAGACCAATCATGTCTAAGAACCATAAAACGTAGACATCTATATATCACAAATATCATCTGTGAAGCAATAAATCGCCCAGCGATGCCCTGTCATCAAATATTGGCCTAGTGATATTGAAGTGGTTGGTCTGGATGCCCATATTTCACACGAAGAAGGCCAATAGAGGCATAGCTATCAGAAATTAGATGTCAGCCATTTTTTTGGCGAGAGACTTGTGTTGTGCACCCAACTTGGACCAACATCATGTTACTTGTTTGATTTTAAATAATTTGAAACGACTTTGCGCAGTCTTGCACGATTCATGCAGTTAACTTGATACAATAACCGAAACTTTACAATCAATACACGCTGCTGACGGGAATGGCCAACCAGGTAGCCAAATTGGTGTCGGTTTCAAGAATAAAGCGGTGGTACGAAGCAATTGATAACACCAGAGAGCAGTAAGCGACAGATAGCCATTGAATACTAAAGCGGTCGCCTATCCCAGATAGAAAAAGAACAATTATTAAATGACATTAAACAGATTAACAGCAGCAGAAGCAGAAACATATAGAACAGAAAAGGTTTATTTCATGGTACAATGAATAGCAGTTCATGGATTTTGGTGATGGACAAATAGTTTTAGTCTGAGGTCTCGTTCATACTCACCTATGGAATTGGCATTAAAATGTATTCTTTTGCACCATCCATTCTACACTTACTACCTCGATATTTTACAGTCTTCTGTAGATAATTTTTTCTGGCCTTAGGTGTGAGATATAACTTAGATCATCGAGTAGCATAATCATAAGTAACTAACATGAGCTATAAATTGGTGTTTTTTGAAAGAAGCATAGTTTCAACTACTCAAGCTGACGAACTGTCAACGATTTTGGAATCTGACATAGCGGAAGACACTGCCCATTGGCATGGATGCGTTTAAAAGAGAAATCAAAAGCTAAAACAATGCAGAAAATAATGACGATTTGCTGTAATATGAAGACATTTTTGAAAGTCAAATTATATCTGTAAAACGTAATATCATGAAGATATTATTAAATTATGAAGTATAAAATTATGATGTCAAAGCACAATATTTCAAGAAAATTAAAGCAAATCGGAATATAATGATGACACGTTCAAAGATTAATAAGTATATGAAGACAATAATATGTTTGACGAATATCTCAAGAAAATAAAGATTTGGTCAGAATATCAAGAACACTATTTCCTTTATCTTGCCATAAGTGACTGGGGAGCCTATCGAGCTCAGGTTCTAAGTGGGCGGCCACTGAGCTGCTGAGTAACAGTCTGCCACCTGCAGCCGAAACAAGTTTTGATCGAACCCGTTGTATTGTTACTGTCCTCTGATATGACGTCAATATGCCTGCAGTACTCCGCGCGAACGGACGGCTGGGGCAGGGACCAGGATCCAATTTGGACCAAAATGAATGTTCCACAAGACTGGTGACCTGGGGCGGGTGAGGTTGGTTGGTTGGGTGTATATTCAGGACGAGGCAGGGGCTCCCCCACTTGTGTATATATCTTTAAATCTGCGTTGAAAGAAATAAAACAACAAGGATATGCAACAACTGACCCTTGTAGACCTCGTCTTATGGAGCTCTAAGCTCGTCGGATTTGTACCCGTCCTACAGCGACAAATGTAATGTTAGCTCAGTGTTCTTTTCAGCGGTTGTTTGGTTGTGCTTCTACAACATTGGTAAAAACACTGCTGATCATGGGTTCACTGATGTTAACACATCACAGCAGGACGCCCGCGTGATTGCTCATGAAATTACTTCAGCACGAAACACCATACCTAGGACAACTAAGTGACACGTGGCGTGACTGGTATTTGAATTCTCTGTTTGCCTTCATCCGCCATCCATATCCGTCTTCTTGCAGTAAGCTACAGCAACGTGCGCGGTCTGATAGATCCATTAATCCTTCCTTGGGGCGGAAAAGTATTATCGGAAACATTAACAGGCCGTGTTCTACATATAAAAAAAAAATCGTTATTTTACGCGTGACGCGACGGAAAGGTTGGCTGCACCTCGCTCACGGTCTCACTCTCGCGTCATTACATCCCAAGTCCCGTTTGTGACAAAACTGATAAGGACATTGACCCGAGCAGAGCCAGAGGCCCCCCCACCCCCACCCCCCACCCCCAGCCCCCAGCCCTCTCGCGTGGCCCGTGTATTTGCTCAAGGTTCTGCATTGACAATAATGGAGAAAATCCGAATATGCGCCAGGGCCCTTTAAACCCCCAACCCACGCCATTTCCTTTTTTGCCAAAGCCAGGATCCTGGTTTTTCACCACGTGATTATCAACGAGAACGGAACGGAAGAGTCCCATCTAAGTCGAGTCCCGCGAATGTTGCATGGAACCTGTAACCTGTGGAGGCATGTGGTGAATAAACCACGTGGCACTATGTTATGTGATTATATGTGGTAATAGACTTACATAGAATCTGTGACATTGCGCTCTCAATAAAACCAGCGACAGCTTGTTAATGTGCAGCAGCCGATGAGTCGGAGAAATATGTCAGTCCAGCCATTCATCTCATTATGTCAGCTTGATTTTTGTTCCGTGTTAGACTAAGATAGTGTCATAAATAGTTGCGGTCGGAGATCCCGTCGTTTTCTCCTCTCTTCCCGGAGGGGGCGATATTAGAGAAGGGCACACAGGGCAGTTTGTATGTACAAGGCTTGTCACGCGGCAGCCAGTTTTTACCCCGTCGGCTGCCTTCATTTGGGGGGGGGGGGGGGGGTCGTCTTTTGATTCCTTTCCTAATTCACGAAGAATTATGGTACTTCTTCATTCCCAGTTAACGGGAAAATAAAAACCCGATTTCCGAAGAATGGAAATACCCCGATTGTCACAGCCTTGTGGGCAAGTGGCCAGTCACACCATATAGCGTAGTTTTTATGGTGAATTGTGACCGTGAGTTACCATGTATCGCTTGAGGATAAATTACTTTGAAATTATTCCATACTGGATTTGTGTCTGCTGTGTGATGCTGTATAACCTGATATTTTCAAATATAACGCAATCGTAATAATGAACGTCAATTTGAACAATTTTGTTCATTTTGGTGTTGCTATTTGGTTTTGGTCTTAGTATTTGTTTTGATCTTGGTATTTTTTTGATCTTGGTATTTTTTTGACCTTGGTATTTTTTTGATCTTGGTATTTTTTTGATCTTGGTATTTGTTTTATCTGGGTATTTTTTTTATCTTGGTATTTGTTTTAATCTTGGTATTTGTTGCGGTCTTGGTACTGGTTTTGTTTTTGGTGTTTGTTTTGATCTTGGTATTTGTTATTATCGTAGTATTTATTTTGGTCTTGGTATTTGTTTTGTTCTTGGTGTTTGTTTGGATGTTAGTATTTGTTTTAATCTTGGTATGTGTTTTTATCTTGGTACTTGTTTTTATCTTGGTATTTGTTTTGATTTTGGTATTGGTTTTGTTCTTGGTGTTTGTTTGGATGTTAGTATTTGTTTTAATCTTGGTACTTGTTTTTATCTTGGTATTTGTTTTGATTTTGGTATTTGTTTTGGTCTTGCCATTTGTTTTGGTCTTGGTATTTGTTTTGTTCTTGGTGTTTGTTTGGATCTTAATATGTGTTTTTTTCTTGGCATTTGTTTTGATCTTGGTATCTGTTTTGATTTTGGTATTTGTTTTGGTCTTGCCATATGTTTTGGTCTTAGTATTTGTTTTGTTCTTGGTGTTTGTTTGGATCTTAGTATTTGTTTTTTTCTTGGCATTTGTTTTGATCTTGGTATCTGTCTTGATTTTGGTATTTGTTTTGGTCTTGCCATTTGTTTCGGCCACACTGTTTGTTTTTATCGATCGCGGTGAATGTCTTAGTCCTGGCGTTTATATTTGTCACGGTCTTAGTTTGGTCTTGGACCTTATCCTAGTTTTGGTTTTGATTTGTTCTTCATTGTGACCTTTGTAATGATATGGATTGTATTGATCTTGAGCATTTTTTTTCTTTTTTTTGGTGTTAATATTTGTTTTGGCTTCAGTCTTCTCTAGTTTTACATTTGTGGATGCAATGGCCTTGCATTATCCTCGTTGTGGCCTCTAGTTTATGAGTTGGCTTTAGCATTTAGGTGACGGTTATATATTATAGACCCGATACTTCGTGGGTCCTCTTGTAAAGCTCTCCTTCCGCGAGCTGTACTCATATTGTTGCTTGCGATGTGGGGTCATTATGTATGAGGCATTGACAAGTTATGGAGAGAGTATGATGTTTTGGTGCCCGGTGCAGGCGACATCTGCATTATGATCTACACAGTCTGATCACTGGAATCTGGACATTGGTGTTATCTGGGACATTAGTACCCTGCGGACCTCTCTGACAATAGCTGGCGCTGGCGTGTAGCCAAAGAACAACGTGTTAACGCCTATAAATAATGCATTTAAGCTTAATTAATTAAGCTTTGTTCACAGAATCAACTTGCTATGCGGTTAAACTTCAACAATTAATGTTACAATGGCTCCCACATTGTTACGCTCGTAGGACTGCAGTCGAATAGGTCTACTACAGCATGACATAACACCAAGGACCGAGTCAGCAGTGTAAGCAAAAGGGGGGAGGAGGCGAACGAAACGGGGGGGGGGGTATATTAACCTATCATTTCAAGGGTTGCGGACGTCAGCTCTACGAAAGAGAAAAATCTAATTGGTACTTAAAGGACGCAGACCTTAGCTAAGATGGCGTACGGACTTCCCTGGATACCCCCGTTGGATCAGCCCCTACAACGGCTTCTGTCCCATTATATCTCATCCGGTCCCTTGACTAAGTAACATCTGAAATAGTTCGCCTTGGATCACAAGATATTATCATAACGACTGTCGGCGCCGAGCGTCTCTTGGAACATGACCTACAAATCACATTTTCTCTATGGCCTTCACTTATTCTGGTGTCCGTGTTCCATTAATTGTCCTCTCGGCATTAATTGTCTTCTCGGGATCTCGGGACAATGAATGCAAATCACTTTCTGTGGCGGAGGCATTTTATACAAGTATGCCGCTCAATGACCTGTGTACTGCTAACCTACCTCGCAAGGTCATGAGGGTAATCAAGACTGCAGCCATTCACGTGTCTGGCAGAAACCGCGTCTTTGGGTATAAGTCAATAACCTCCACCCAAAAACTATGTTGCTTTTTAGGCTGTTATTATGGCAGGGCGGCTAACGCTTTGCTTGCCCTTATGCTTCTGTCAATGTCAATGGGCCCATCTACTTTTATGCTGCTTGGCTTTGCGAAACACTGTTACAGGCGATATTGCCGAGAAATGTGGCACAGCGGCCGAGCCAACGGTAGGGAACATGGGAATAATGAGGCCCTGGCACTAGATAATTGGTGATTAAAATACAAAAAATGGATATAACAGCATATACTTGTCCAATGCTACCAGGGCTCGTTAAGTATTAACCACAGACCAGTAAAAAAGAACATGAATACTGCAGCGGCTAGATCTCTTGGTAGAGCAAAACACAGTCAATTTAAATAAGTGTTTCCAACTGGCAATAAGGGTTGCAGCAGCTCGCCAACAGTTGCGATGATTATAAAAAAACCTTCCAACTCGTTTGTAGTCTTCGGGATGAGAAATATCTCACGACTACAAATTATACAGGCAGACGAGCGTGTGTCACTTGATGGCGATTCTTTAGGCGTGGAATTGCTAAAATCTAACTTGGTGAAAGACACTGGTCGACCTTTTTTCACTCAAAGCGAGCTCAAGAAAATTTAAACATGTCTGAAGAAGAGTAAGATATGTCGCAAGTTCATCAAAACAATGCTGACAAAAGACACTGTTAATGATACTTCATAAATAAAGGCATGATTCAAAAATATTTCAAGATCGATCGTGATTGGAGTAGTCATATGCAGTATTGGCTACCGATATACTGAAGGACACACACATGTTTCAAGCTGTTTCTTCACTGCCTTTTTAATGCAGTAGAATGATATAGTTGACAATGTATTGCAGTGCTTTTCTTGCAATGCTGCAGGCTATAAAATGAAACAAATTTAAAGACTGACAAATGATTTTGGCGTGACAAAACACAAAAGACAACGCGTGTCCCAACTCACACAAACTACTAATGCCCCACTCCTCCCCCATCCGCTGTCTGATGCAAGCGCCAACCCCCACCCAACCTTTGCCTCCCACAACCTACTTATCCTGTACCCTGCTATGGTCTCATTTACATATCTAGGTGTATCTGCGGCAGGAAACCGACAGTTGGAATTATTGCCAGCAACATAGTTTGCGCCGAGAGCGTTGAACGATTATTTATCCCGTCAGACTGCCTCCACAATAATATTAAGTTAAAAGCAAAAGACGAGGGGGGAATCTCGATCTTAGTATCAGAGAAATGAGAGCTGTCATTTTCGCGGTCAACAGAAACGGAAGTCCCGGAAATGACATTCAGGTCTCAAGAGGGCGCCACATGAATAATACAACAACGGAAAACATAGGGCAGAAGGCAGCACATTTTGATACCAGACAGTATGGCACCACTAGGTGTCACCTCTGATATTGTCACATACCTCTAGATGCGAGATACTTATGTAACTGATCGAGAGGTGTAAGATATGACCCATAAAATAAATAAAATAATAAAATCGACCAGGCAGGGATTGACAGTTTAGGAGTTTATTCCGAATGAAGGCAGGATTACAAAATTATAATGATTAGTTAATACAACATATAATTAAACCACATGTCCATTAATGACATCATACATCCCGAGATCACCAATTAAGTTATTCGCCTACACATATCACCAGCTTTTTAAACTCCAATGCAATTGCTACTTAAGACACAGACTAGAAAATAAGAATACCTGAAAGGAGGCAAGGCCTCTACCACAGCTCCTCCAAGGGAGGGCACGAGTGGGGCGCAGTGGATGCAGCTCACCCCCCCCCCCCCCGATAGACGACAGCGAAGAGGACACACACCTTGAGACAGGGGCTTAAATACTGAAGTCTACGGCTCCCACAATGCAGCACAAAGCAAGGTCAAGGCCGCTCAAGATTTCGGGCAGACCACATGTGTGCGATTCAAAACAAAACACAGCACAACTCACAGATATTAAAAGTTAAATTGCAAGTTACAAAGAGACTGACAGCGACAATTTAGAAGATACCAAGGTAGGAAAACGTATAAAGTAGACATGGAATACACACCGAGTCCCTATTCTTAAATTTTAAAGAGATACAAGTGAAAAGTAAATCCAGTGACAACTGAAAAAATCAATTCGTGACAAATATATCTCTGTCCTGCTCGAGAATGGATTTACAAAGAAGGCCACCAGGACGAACCCCGGATATACACTTCCTGGTGACCCCCAAGCCCAGTTACAGCCGATGCCATATTTCTCAACGATAATCAGACGAAGTCCCAAGGCCATGGTCACAGATAGGGCTCCAGGCGACATCGCACATCTGACGGTCTCTCAGGGTGACTGGGACATCAGTGAGATTAGTTTGTCACGAGTGAGTTGTTCATAAATTAATCAGCTCTCTATATATGTTGGTGGCGCCCTCGTGATGTAAGAGTGACAACGAAGGGGATTCAAGACGTCTCTCAAGGCGGAACACTAATTCAGTGACACCTCGATCCCACAGGACAGCCGTGATGGATCACTCTTAGGCTCGTCAGACGACGGCAAAATCATATCAGATACAAAAACCAACCGTCATGTCTGCAGTTGACAAGCTGTGATAGGCCAGGCAGACAATCTGTATTTGCGGAAAATGATCCATGTTTGTGTTTGAAAAGGAGCGGTTTGCGCCATATATGACCCCTGGTTTATGTTACATTCCACATCCTAGATAAAAAGGCAATTACTGAAAATGCGTATATGTTGTAATGAATAATACCATCCTGTGGATACACAGTGCAAGCAAATATGACTTTTGAAAAATATCAGTTCACTATCATGACTAGTGTTTGCCCTTCCGTACTGTCTGGCTGCATCAGTTACTCAGAAATTACCTCGAAAATGGCGTTTCAGTTCACTTTGATTTATCTATTATAACTCAAAACCATCATAGTCATCATGCGTTGGATTCGGCGATGTTGATCATGCTCATCTACATAATTGACATGAAATAATTACATTTTAAAAACTGTTTTCTGCCCTTGCATTTAATTTGAAGCAGCGGAATATCGTATTTGCATGGTCGTTTGTGCATGGAGTAAACGGCCTCATTCACGCAAACATGGAATTCCGCAACAGGGAGCCTCCCATGCTCACTTAACTTCCGATTACTGGGTACAAATTGACGTGATATGACCAGAATCTTAATATACAATCAACCGATCCTACCGCCGACACGGGGCCGGCGCGACAGCTCAGTGGGCTAGAGCGCTCGCATTGAGTGCTTTGGTCACCTGAGAGCTTAACGGCACGTGGGTCGGTGGTTCGAGCCCTGTTGTGGCCATGTCTGTGTGGTCGCATGATAAAGATCCCATGTCTTTCTTCGTAAAGAGTAGGGGGTTACCCCCGGGGACATGGCTCCACTCTCCCTTCTTTGTCCCATTGACGCGATATGACCAAATGTGGTTAGAGCGTCCTGAATAACCAACCTACCGCCGACACCATGCAAGTTTACCCATTCGTCATGCATCGGTTAAAATTGATCCATAAATCCCCTTCCGATGTTGTAAACCGATATTAAAACTGAACGCTGCAGTTGCTATGCAACGACGACTTCTATTTGACGAATGTGGATTCACTATACTGCGACTCTCTCCTGGCAGGGACCACACGCAGAAACCTGCCCAGTGAACTACCAGTGTAATCGGGTTGAGAGGAGAGCCCGCGATGTCTGCTGATCCTAACTGTCCCGCCCAGATGCCTGCTGGGATGCTGGGACAGAAGATGAATTGATGGAGAAGGTGAACGCGGCCGATGGCGGGTGGCGCAAAAGGCGGGATGGAGGGGGGGGGGGGGGGGAGCTAGATGATTAGGAATCATCATTGCTGATGTTGACATGAGTGAAAAGAGAAGGGATGCAATTTATTCACAAGAGCAAAGCCTCACCCCACCCATATACTAGGAATTAATTAAGCACAAATGCGTCTTCCCCAAACCTGCCGACCTGAAGCGGATGGGAAATTGTCAATCGCGGTGCAAGGCATTGGGGCGGTGCAGGAAGGGGGTGAGGTAGACCCTGGAGTGCAATTTGCTCCCAAGATAAAACATGCCGCGAAGCTCGAAACGACGGGCGGAGTCTGGGGCACCCCTTTGGAAGCCAGACTACGCCCCCCCCCCCTTCCACGCCCCCACCCCTCACACATACACGCCGCGTCCCTCCCTTCGCAGGCCATGACAAAGTAAAACCATCGTTACAAGCCCCCTAATCAGCGTGTCGCCCAGCCATACAGTCCTTTAATTAGCCAGTCGCCCAGCCATGCAGTTCTCTTCAGAACAAATATTACATGGACCCTTGAGACAAAATGCTCATTGCTACTGATCTTCGTGGACGCCTTACAGCAAGAATCCCACCCCTTCCCATCCACCCATTCTCATTCACACTCTTCTCCCCTTGTTACCTTCCATGCGCTGGAGCGGTAGTTTGAGTCTGTATCGCATACCAAATTAATTGGGCTTAAAAGTGATGGTGTGTTATGCATTCTGCATAAATTGATTCCCCGTATTGCTGCTTCGGATTCAAGAGAGTTGATTAGGTCCACGCAAATTGTCCATGGTTAATTTAATTATGCTATGACGTAGAAATGACATTTTACAAACCAGGAAGGAATGTATAAAATGAACAATAACCAATATAAAATGACAGAATTAGGATCCATTCAAAGCTTCGGACATGGAATCCAGATTGCGTCTTGTTATGGGGTTCAGTTCGGCATTACATACTCCAAATGTGAAGTTTACTTTCAGCGAAGGATATTTGATCTCAGCCTTTGGGCGACCTCACACGGCGATCAGTGGTGACATTGGCCATGTTGGCCAGATGCCCACTTACTCTTCATTCTCTCAGCCAAGGTACACCCATTCCCACCATTAGTTTCTCTGCTTAACGGCGGGTCCCTCACTTATGAATCACCTGGCCTGCGGGAAGACTCGCTGCTATGTTTTCAATGAACGCCAGTTTGTGCGATGATTAGACGAACCGCCAGTCCCAGGAGCTTTTCTGTCGGCGTAGATGGCGGCTATTGATATGTTAGCAGACGATGTCCCAAGGCCATGGCGAAAGTCACAAGCAAGACGTCCGGTAGTGGACGGCCAGACAAAGCCGGAGTTTCCTCAAGGTCATTGGGGCATCAATCGGGTTAGTTTGTCAGAAGCCAGTGACCCAGAAAATAAGCAGCACTATATTGCGATCTCCGCGGTTCGGCCGCACGCACAGAAGTCGCTTCACTCTTTCTTATCACGCTTTTTTTCGCATTAATCCTCATTGTAAGAGTTTTAGCACTAATAGATGGGTTTCAGGATGAATTGGTACACATCAGGTCGGGACAGTGTTGCAATACAAGTTAAGTAATAGGATCATGTCTGAAAATAAACCGCCCTACGGCCTTGCCTATCTGATATGCCCTTAGATGGCGTCAGTTTGTGGCGTCCGTGATGTGGGGTGTGGATGCATGTCTTGGCCCCACCCAGGTTCCATTCCGGGTCCGCGGATCGTGACTTTCACATCGTCACACGTATCAACAAACGTTGATAATTTCCTGAGGTGAATTTTAATGTGCTAAGCCTGTCCCTCTCTGGCATCCTCTCTCCTGGATCACCAATGATGCCCCGGTCCGGGTGACAGGACAACCCGATCTCTGGCTCAGACGAGCCAGCCAATCAGGAGACAGAGGGTTTGCTTTAGTGCACTTAGTGGCCCGGGGATCCCCGTGCCGCACATGTCACGAGAGACACTACAATTGCCTGGTGGATTCCTTGGCATCTTAGTCAGCGTCATTTAGGACCATGGCTCCTCCACTGGTATTGGTCAACGGAATCATGGGACAAATATAAACTATAATACCCTCCACTACACATCGGGATGGTGTTGGCTATACAGCAAGGAGTCGTCACAGCTGTCTCAGTAACCCTAGTTTTATGGCTGTCTGGACCCGCCCAATTTTTTCCCTCCCAACCCTGAGAGCCTTATAGTGTTCGTGTCACATTTCCAGTTCATCTTATTACGGGCTATTAAAGGCCTAAAATGAGTTGATGCGTAAAAGTAGTACAACAAACTGGTCTGCCATATACACTTCCCCGACTGTTTTTATGCTCAACGCGATTATAGATTGAATGAATGATGGGGCACGTACTTGGCCGTTCATTTTGCGTTTTATCATATACCTGCCTCACAAAATTGTCGCTGTACCAACAAGCCACGCTCCTCATCATGCAAATTGTAAAATACGCCAGAGGAAGCATGCGTGCGTGGTGGCATTCATAATTACTTCGTAATTAGGCCGATCTATGATCATCATACTTCTCAGTCACCGTTTACCATTACGCGTAGTGCATAGCATACCGGCGTGCAGAAAACTGTGTTGGATCATGTGACCTGTCTGACATGATAAGCTGAGGAAAGGCTAAGTATCAAAGGACCTTAACAGCACAACGAACATCTATGTTTTACATCAAATTTAATGAGAACAAAATGTAGCTTCAAAGAAGCGCTGATATGTGCCTCCTCCTGGTGAGCTTCCCCTTAACCATGTAACCATCTGAAAAGGCACTTATTTTTCTTCTAATCTTTTGCACTTGTCCAGACAGGTCGTCTGGAAGCATATTCTTTGGAAAAATGTATACGAAAAAAAGGATTTTAAAATGTTGGAGCATGCCCCAAAACCATTTTATCAAAGTAAATTCAAGACGTATTTCTTGGCTTGTGATATATTGTATCATATGTTTCGTCAGATAATTAGTAATTGTTGCATGCAACAATCGGCTGGTTTCGTTTAAACTATTTGCATCAGAAAGCAAAGCAGCCCTGGCAAGACTTCGATGTTCAAGCGATTCGTTACCAATATAAATGGCAGGTATAACAATGTACAACTGGAATAGATGCGTTTTGGTATTTCAAAGAAAACATTCATATCTTGCAGCATTGTCCTGGGCATGATTCATTGAGAAAATTAAAGTTAGATAATTGGCTTGGCAGAGAGAGAAAAACGGTAGGTATGCTCTATCAATACAGTACAAATAATTAAGTCTAGCCCCACACGTATCATGTGACTTAAGTATTTCTTTGCGGTGCCTAAGTAAAGATAAGTCATTGTCAAGCATTTTTGATTTTTGTCATTATTTTCACTTAGTTGAATAAACCAATTGACCCGTCTGGACGTATTCTGTGCTGTGACCCTATTTATACACTCATCTTGTGATGGTAACCATGGCTACCACAACGCGTCTTAGCAGCTCACTTGATTGTGTTCGCGGCGGAAACCTAAAACCTAAAACATTGACAAGTCTTCTTTTGTCTTCCTTTGACGTTGTCTTCCCAACTGTAGTAGTTTTTCACACGTCCCGTGTCACGTGTTACACACGTGATACTGTTACGCGGTCTACACGCGATACCTTTAAGTAGCGTTGGACTCCTGTTTAGCGCAGACACGATGTGTTTTATACCTTCCTTGACACACCTTTTGCAACGTCAGACGGTCGTTTTATCACGTGATGGCTTGTTACTAGAGTCGCGATGAACTTGGATCGTGTCAATCTCAACCTTCTTTAACAGACTGTTGCCCGCTAGAGGAGACGCATGACAAGTCACGTGTATCATTTGCTTCGAAGAGTAAAATGTTTGACTATCTATTGTTATGACTAGAAATCGTGTTTTAATCAAAGAGACCTATTTTTCCGGGTGATAAATCTAGCTTCTCCGGTTCCACATATTCAAATAATTCAATTCAAATATCATTTATTTGGGCAAGAACGAGTGCATACAAACGTAAAAATACAAAACAAAGTGGTAACTTAAGTTATTCTTACCCTGGAGACTCCTATTAAGACCACGATGGTCGCTAGCATAGGAGCCACCGCAAAGAAAAAAAAAAAAAAAAAAAAAAAAAAAAAAAAAATTATCGCTTAATCGTAAGAGGGTTACATTGCACTCATTTGTATAAAAATGTAGGGATCTTGCGAGAGATAAATTAAAGACACATAGCCCATTTCTAGAGATATATAAAACAGGGGAGGACCTCTAATAACCTAATCATTTTTACAAATATAACAATTAACTAAATGACATTCCAGAGAATACTTATCGACTAAGAAATTTTTGACATATCTTGAAAAACCGTCCAGTACATGTGTCTCAATCTTATTCAATATAATATCTGGCATTTGGTTTATGCATCTGGCAACGCGATATCTCAAACATTGTTCGGCAAACTTATGCTTCACACGTGTAACTAGCAGATCATCCTTGTGTCTTGTGTTGTAATTATGCAGGTCCGACAATTTAGAAATAGACAATTCAGTTAAAAAATAATCTGGCAGATCACCGTGGAGATACTTGTAATAAAATTTTAGTTGGTGGTAAATCATTATATCAGCCAACTTCAATATACTAAATTGTTTAAATAATGGTTCCGAATGAGAAAAATAAGAGCTCTTGGCTATGATACGAGTCGCCTTTTTTTGCAATAGCCTTATACGATCAGCTTGATAACCCCATGCTAGAACATTATAATGTAAATGGGGTAGGATTAAAGAGTTGTATATAAGTTTCAGAACATAGGATGGTACGGTATGTTTTAACTTGCACATAACTCCAATAACCTTAGATATTTTAGAAGATATCTTGTTAATATGACCATTCCACTTGAGATTCTTCTGAACTGTCAGTCCCAAAAAGTCAAACTCATCTACGCATTCTAGAGGTATGTTATTTATAGACAAGTGTGGAATTCTAACAACTTTGCGCGGCATACAAAATATCATAAATTTGGTTTTTGAAACGTTAAGTGATAACTCATTTGCACATAGCCAACAGTATATCTTAGAGAGTTTTTGCTACACAGAGTTGTATCGTCAGCATATACAATGGCTCTAAATAGTTGACTAGCGTGTGACATGTCGTTCACATATATAATAAATAGCAGGGGACCTAGAATAGAACCTTGAGGTACCCCTCGAGATATTTTCGTTACCGTTGATTTAACATCTCCCAAGTGTACATATTGATGACGATTTGTTAGATAACACTTTAACAAAGAAATAGCTGGTTCAGATATACCATAGTGTTTTAGCTTATGGATAAGAATATTATGATTCAAAGTGTCAAACGCCTTCGACAAATCCAGATATATACTGAGAGGAACCTCGCCCTCATCCAGTTTTTGCAAAGTTCGATCAACTAATTCAAGCGCGGCAAGCTGAGTGGAATGTTTCTTTCTGAAACCATATTGACCGTTGTAAAAGAGTCTTTCTTTCTGAAAATAGTCATAGATTTGATCATAAATAGTCTTTTCAAATACCTTTGAAATTGCAGGAAGAACCGAGATAGGTCTATAATTGTCGATATTGGAAGCATCTCCTTTCTTAAAAACAGGAGTTATCTTTGCAAGTTTCAGTTTGCTGGGGAATATTCCAGTAGATAGCGATTGATTAATGATTAAGGCTAATGACTCACTTAGATCTAATTTTAATACCTTAGGTAGTTTCACAGATAGCCCATCATCCCCAGTACTTAGTTTAGGTTTGAGACCGTCGATGATTTTTTCTACTGTTGCTTTAGTTATAAGCTTAAAGTTCATTTTGGACTTAACCGGTGATCCGAGGTATTGAGAAAAAGAGGGATGGTCTTCAGTTTGAAGTCCATTACAGGCTGTCGAACCAACAGAAGAGAAGAATGCATTAAAAGTATTTGTTACGACTACTTTGTCACTAATAAGTTCTCCATTTATGTTAAATTCCTCCGGCAATGATTTATTCTTCGCCCTATTGTTCTTCAGGACTGTGTTAATCGCTTGCCACGTTTTTTTTATATCCCCCTTACACTTATCGAAGTAATTATAATAGTAGTTTTTTTTGCAGTACGGATACATTGTTTTAAAATATTATTATACGTTTTAAAATTTACATTTAACGTATTATATTGTGAACTGGTAGGTGGAGTCATCTTAAGTTTCTTATACAATCGATCCTTAAATACAATAGATTTGATGATACCTTTCGAAATCCAGTTTGACTTTTTATGCTTTCTTTTATTAAACTTCACAACTTTATCCGACAAAAAAGTTTCTTTGGATTTTACTAAGATATCCTGTAAGGTATCGTAGTTTGGGTTAGGGTCAGTTCCCAATTCATGGTTTAGTCTACTAAAAACATCTAAACCTTCCACGTGATCAGAAAACGATTTAATTGCAGCAGGATTATTGTTTCTAATTGTGACATATGCGGGTGATTTTCTCGTTGCCTTTTGCTGTATGTCTAGGCTGACAAAATACGGGAAATGGTCTGATATTGATTTCACTAAAATACCAGAAACAGCAGACTGCATGACAGGGGAGATTCGTACCAGAAAATTATCTAAAAGGGTTCCTTTATACTTTGAAAGTCTTGTTGGAAATGTAATCTTTGGAAAGAACCCAAGGGATGTGATACTGTCAAAATAAGTACTAAATGCAGCTTTTTCATGGATTTGAAGCAAGTCAATATTGAAATCTCCAGTTACTAATAATTCACCGCTCTTTCTCTCAAAGAGAGATAGTATTTTAGAAAATTCCTCAGTGAATGTCGAGTAATTCTCGTTAACGTCGCATGGCGGCCTATATATATTTCCCAGTATAATAGTTCTATCAGTTTCCATTACCTTTATAAATTGACCTTCCCAAATTTCAGAGTCAATAGGAATATCTAAAACCGAGAAGCTTAGCGTATCTTTTAAATATATCATTAGCCCACCATGCTCACTACAAGTTTTACCTTTGGATATAAGCGTATATCCATCAATATGTAATAGGGATGTATCTGACATGTCGCTTAACCATGACTCTTGTATGCATAAAGCGGAAAATTCAATACTTTTCTTACATAACATATCAATCATTATTTGAAGTTCATCGATCTTAGCATTGGTCCTGGCCACATTCATACTAAGGATGGAAAAATCACCGGTCCTGTTTTGCAGAACAGGATCCAGTTGATCTAACTCATAATACGGAGAATGCTGAACATATTGGTTAGCAGGGTCTACATCTCGGATATTACCATTAACTGGGTTTAAAAGTTCAACCAATGAGTTCTTTTTTGCTCCCCCTAACTGTTGCAAAAGGTCATTTACATTCACAGGCATTAAGTAAAAGCAGAAACAATACTTTCATTGCCCCAATGGGACCAACGCGAAAGTGATGGGATGAAGTGAAAATATAATATGCGTCATCCCCGGTCATCTTCAGGGTTTCAATAAATGAGTTTGTATTTAAACCACCAAATTGTTGTAAAATGATACCGTCAAGATCCATCTCTAACATATTAAAGGTATAGTTGACTTATCATAAAATAAGATACAATGTAAGCGATAATAAGTTAAAGATACATAATTGTACCCTGCGCTTGCAAAAACAACTCGTGGGACCAAAAGTGGAAAGAAACACAGAAAAACAACAAACAAAAGCATAAATATATATACAGTTAGGTTCACCCGTGTTGAACATACGGGGAACCAGTTGGTGCCTTGTATTCGCGGCAACATGAGCAAGCAAAAAGAGGGGTGGGTTGGTGAGGGGAGTCGGGAGAGATGAGAGTTGGGGGTGGACATGGAAATAGACATGTGAGAGTTGATCGGTCAGGTGTGGTCTCACTACGCTTGGGCAGGTTCGCTGAGGGGTATTTAAGCGTTTATAATAAAGTGGAGCGCTTAACGCATGGGGGATAAGTTTGAAGTCACATGAAACATACATGAGCAATAGCCGTACAGTCGCGGTGAACACACTGGCGGTTTAGCCTGTAATAATTGGGGAGTGAAAGACCACGGGACGGATATCAGGCACTTTACCTGGCTTTAACTGTACATTTTGGAGTGACTGAAGAAGAGAGACGTACGTTAGAGAGGTATAACCATGATGACACTGAGTCAGAGTTGGCCGCTATTGTTGGCCGCTGGTCGCGAGCAGCAGTCAATGTGAATAACAAGCCTGCTTCTATGCTGAGAAAAGAAAAAAGCAAGGCAGGACCAAGTGGGTTCGGTGGAAGGGGGGGGGGGGCCACATTTGTTTACCGACAGCTGAGGCCATTCAAAGAGAGACATATCACAATTTTGATTGGCGTATGCAAGATATGACGAGGACGAGACACTGGGGGCACATTTCAAAGCATCCATTCATTGAGCGGGACGATGCACATTAACACAGATACGGATACCATACTTAGTTGGATACAAGACGCTGCATATTTACTACGATACGGATACACACTCAGCAGGATACATGTGGCTGTGAATACCTGTGGCTTCATGGTGTAGGCCTAGCTGTCTGTAAGTCTGAGGACCTCTAGTGCTGACTCCAGTGCTCTTTCCATCAGTTTGAACTTTGGGGGCCCTGACTGCCTGGTAGAGGTTTGGCGTGTCACAAAGACAACAACGTCCAGCATGTTATGTCTCTGCAGTAGATACCTCAGGTATCTCCCGGTACCGTGATCGCCGTCGTCTTGGAATCCTGTCTGGTGGCCGTCCTGTAGGCGATAGGCAGCCACGTTGTGTGCCGCTCCTGCCCTGGCCGGGTTCAGCAACAGCTTCCGGTAGGCAGTCCGGACGTCCGTCATGGTCTTCCCACGGGAGACCGTTGCCGTGGCGCTTGATCCTTGGTCGTAGGCTGTATCACTGCAGGTCAGTTTGGGGGAAGCTTTCATCAGATCTTCTTTCTCCGCGGGACTCAAAGTGAGGATGTCAGCTGCTCGAATAGGAGGTAGGGGATCTGATTGTCTCTCGTTATTAACATATAGGGCATCGTGCGTCACACGGGTCTTCACCTGACTGTCTGATCCCGATCGTTGTCTGATTTCGTACGCACGTTCACCGTAACCCCGACGGCGCTCAACGATTTCATGTGGATATTGGGGTGTTACTTTGACACAGTGATAGCCTTTGGGGAGGTTGTTTCGGCCAAAATCTAGGAGTCTGAGGGCGTCCTGATAACTTAGTAGCTTGTACACGATTGGCCTGGGTCTCGCATTACTCCCTGGGGGCCTTGCTCCGAGCCTGTGGCACCTCTCAACCATGGGGGGTGGGTGGGTGTATCCGTATTTGGCCAATATATCATGTAGCTGTTTTGGGCAGTTTTCAGGAGGCCCGTTGGGTCCTATTGTGACCTCCGATATCTGATGGAGTAGCACGTTATTGCGCATGGAGTGTTCGCGGAGGTTTGTACATTCTGATTGTACATCGTGGAGCATTGCGTCATGCTTGATGATGATACTTCGTAGGTAGGACATTTCGTTTTTCAGATCGGCACTTTCTTTCTTCAGAATTTCAATATATCCGGAATTTCGTCCTTCGTTACTTTCAAAGTTATCAAGTCTTTCTGTAATGCCCTCACTCCCGTGTAAATCACATGTCAATACATCCTGCTGAGCGGAAATAATATCCACTTTGGCATGAATCGATTTCAAGGAACCGGCGATATCCACTGCGTCCGCTGACGCAAAGTCCTTTGTTTGGCTGGATGCCATGCGTGCAGTCACTGTATTGTCGCTCAGTTCGTTTTGGGTTGGAGTTTTACAAAGTGGAAATAGCTTTTTGTTCGTCGTATCCCCACTGCTGGTTCGGTACCTCTTCTTCCCCATGTGTTTGGTGATATATATGCGCGATTATAGACCTGTGCGATAAGTTTTAAACGTCTATTTGTTTCAATTAGCGAGACCACACCAAACCGACGTCTCACACTGCCGCCATATTGTTGTAAAGAATTGTTGTAAACACGCCTCGGGACACACAGCATGGCTGACCATCGCAAAAGCAAACCTGTTCCTCCGAATTAGGGTTATGTTCTTCATAACATTTAATTTTCCCCAATGATAAGGAGTACAGAGAGTCTTGTAACACCTCGCTGCTTACATCGGTCCAGCCCGCTCCGAAACTCCACCCCTGCAGAACGATCCCTCCCGCACATTCACGACGATCTATTTAATCATGTAGTGATGTAGATAGAGTGAACACTTTACAAACCGGCCAAAATGGAATAGAATGGTAAAATTTGGATCGATTAAAAGCTTAATTGGGACCTGATCTTTTGCTTGGTTCTGCGTTGTCTTGTTGAGTTCCGCACAGTGTGTCGCAACAGATCGACCAAGGGAAAGGGACCGCTGTAGTAATGCAGCCCATCCCACCTACACCATTTAATCTCTGAATGTTTGTATGACTCGTTGACATGTCTTTAGCGAGCTCCGCTTTGCACGATGAAAAGGCAAACCACCATACCTTGACTTATGCATGTATGTGGGGCTTCGAGTGCGGTTACTGCATACCAGACAACGTCCAAATGTCATGGCGAAAGTCACATAGGAGACGTTCGGTTCTGGACGGCCGAACAAAGCTGGCGTTCCCCCGAGGTCAGTAGGACATCACTGAGATTGAGGTGATCCAGAGACTAAACAACACCGTTGATATCGATTTTACAGCGCCCTAGTCACGTGAGAGTGATCTCTGCGCTAACGCCGCTGGTGGGACAACAGGCTAGTCGGCCATATACATGCAAAACTCCTTTTATACTCGATTATAAATTGAGTGAGTGATGGGTCACGTATTTGGCCGTTCATTTTGTAGTTTCATCATAAACATTTCCCATAAAATATTTGTTGCTTTAACATGCCACGCTCCTAGGCACGCAAAACTTAATATTAATTGTTTAAGCGTTTTCGTACAAATTGTCCCATAAGAGTCTTGGCGGAGGGGGAGGGGGAGGGGGAGGGGGGGGGACTTGTGGGACTACATCAAATATCTAATACAATTTGTACCGAAACTGAGAGATAATTGGTGCTCACATTGGAGTTCGGACACGTTTGGACGCCCACCCCTGTCAATTTGTTTATGTCACACCAGCGTCCAAGCCATGATGGCAACCTAATGTCATCATTCAAAACTAAGGCGTTGCAAGTAATCTGATTAACGTGCCACTAAAAGAGTCCTCTGATAAACAACAGATCCCCTGTCCCCTGGATAAAAAATCCCCCCGCCCACACACATATATATTGTATTCCCCGAGTGGGGTGGGATCCCTGTTATCTTCCTATTCTGGTGCCTCTGGTAGGGGGTTGTGACGCACACTGAATTAGTTTTACAAATCGACGCTCCGTGAAGTGATTATCACAAGCTCAAATCCTGCATCCATTCCTTTTATCAAGACAGACAGTTCCAGCAGCGCACAGTGTCCATGGTCTATTTTATATAGTGACGTAGCTGGCTGGTAGGTTGGTTGCACAATTATGACACGTTAACCACGCTTGTTTATATCGCGTGAACCCCGGAGAAGAAAGGGAGAGTGGAGCCATGTCCCCGGGGGTAACCCCCTACTCTACGCGTAGAAGGACATGGAATCTTTATCCTGCGACCAGACAGACATGGCCACCGCGACGCTCGAACCATCGATCCACGTGCCGTGCGGCTCTCAGGTGGCCAAAGCACTCGAGGCCAGCGCTCTAACCCACTGAGCTACCGAGCAGGCGCCTCGCTGGCGCTTAGTATCAGTGGTGTCTTGCGGCAGAACCAGAATGAAACGACAAAAAATAGCCAAAGCTTCAGGGTTTCCGTTCCACTCCCGATTAATTAAGTTATGCGACATGAGTCATGGGTACAATGGTACTATTATGGTGTGTCCCAAGACGTCTGCTGGGACGTAAATGGAAAGCTGTGAAAAAGCAATTGAGACAGGCGGGTGGGGAATGGGAGACTGGGTAACGTGCGTGACACACACGCGGGGACCCCATCTGTGAACTGTGTCTTAGCCAGATGCCCACTCACTCACCATTCCCTCAGCCAAGCGACGTTCCTTACATTCTTTCAGGCAATGGACGAACATCCCCCCTCCCACCTTCCGGCCAGATGTGTGCCGGCCTGGCTCACGCAAGGCACATGGCAATGGTTTTATCGAGTGCCGGTTTACTAACAGTATATATTGATCTCTGCAGTTCTTATCTGTCGGGCTTGGATGCCGGCTATTGGTCAACTGGAGATAAGGTCATGTCACATACGCGACGTTCTGTCTTGGATGGAGGGGTGTACCTGGCGTTCCCTCAAACTTCAGTTTCGATATTGTTTTTATGGTAAGAGAGCTAACGATGGGTTTTGCCTTGCTTGCCGTCATGTTTATGACTGTCTCATTAGGCGTATCTATTGTCATGCCGCTTGACTGAATGAATACTGTAGCGGGCGCCTCTAATGGTAGAGCAATAAAATGTAAATAGAAATGCATTACATGTGATTGGTGAAGCAGAGTCGCAACTGGCCATACATGCTCTAACAGAACCTCAAATGGCGACAGAGGCTGCCTCTCATTCAAGAGCAATAACATGTAAACAGAAATGCATTACATAGGTGATTTGTGAGGTAGAGTCACAACTGGCCATACGGCTGTAACTCGCTAACAGTCACGTTTATGATAACAGACTTCCAAAGTATCCAAATCCTTTATGACAACTTGACGAGTGTGAGCGCTTAGATATGAATTGACGGCGGTTAAGCTCAGACAATTAAAACTATAGGCATGTCATAGGAGTAAGTCATATATGCAGATGATACGTCCAAAGATCATTAAGGCATGTCTGAAGAAAATTAATATTGTGGCTGTATACCATTAAAACTGATATCGTGATCGATGCTTTTCGACATAGCCACAAGGAGAGTATAACTCTGTGCCTTCATATTGCCAAAATGGTGTCTGACCTTGCATTCCAAGCGTTAAAGCAATTCGAACTTTGATCTTATGTTAACCAAAGCTGTTTTGGCGCTAAAAATGCGTACTATTATCAATGACCAAATTATTAAGAATAAAAAAGCTTATTCCTGCAATGCATGGCCACCGCATCACGATTAATTAATCATTAATTAAACATGGTGGGCGTCTTATTGAATTATAATGCAACATTACCTACCAAAAAAGGCGTTTTACTTCACCAACATTAATTTATTATCCAGCGTTTTTGACATGGTGCTCTGTGGCTACTTCAGATACCTTGCAAAAAAAACTGCGCAAAAAAGTGGCGTTTATTTCCTGTGATTTATGCATTCGATTTTATAACCGTTAAGCGCATGGTGCACCTAGTCATCCAAGTAAAATGACATGGAATTACTTTATTTCAGGCATTTAGTGTAAACCGGTGCATTTCGACATGGAGAATGCTGTTGCTATGGATTGCCAGCCAGGGCCCTCAGTGTAATCAGTTTGGAGATTGATAATGGAAGGTCACTAATATGACCGCGATTGGCGCCAGCTGGTGAGGAGGGAGGAGGGGAAGGGATGGGGGTGGGGGGGGGGGGGTGATGCCGTGCGTGAGGCATTCCCGACAATGTCTTTGGTGCCGTTAGGAGAGTCATCAACGTTCATTGGAATCTGAGTATACATGCTTAGGCCACAGATGGGAAGGGTTCTCCTGATAAATGATATGCAACCTCAGCCTTCGGGCAACACTTATGAGTCGCCTGGTGACGCAAGTCCCGTTGCTATATTTGTTATGTCCAAGGAGCTTATCTGTCGGGGTTAGATGCCGGCTGTTGGTTCACAAACGACACAAGAAGGTCATTGTAAATTTACCAAATGTCCTCTCCTGGACGGCCTGATATGGCTGCCGTTCCTGCTATGTGAGTGGGGCCTGAGTGAAATTAGCTTGTCATGAGCCAGCGAACCAGAAAGTGAACCATAACAATGCTGTATGCGAGAGTGATCACGACTACCGCTGCATTAATCTTTGTGGTAATGGTTCAGCACTAATACACCGTTCCACACTCCACACACAAAGCCCCACCCACGCTTAAGTCTTTTTTATTCGTTAATCGTGAATATGAAATTTGCAATCATAGCTGATGGGAGGCTTGAGTGAAAAGTACTCATGTCTGAAAGTCAACTGAAAGTGATATGTGGCTTTGTTTTTCAGACTGGTGGTCCGACATAATGCACATAGAAGTCCTGTTTTCGCTACATGGTTGGATAAAAACAAGAGAGACGTCAACGAATGATGCATGGGTCTATAGAAACGTGGGACAAATGTATAAATCAAGTCCGGCTACTGCATCTGTGAATGGTGCTGCCCAGATATTAAAGAGACGTTACATCCAGCTCTAGCAGTATTATGGCTGTCTAAGGCCGTCCGACTCTTGCCCCAGGACATATGAAGACAACGGGGATCTCCGTATCTGAGTGATTATTGCCCTTTCATGTTTTATTTTATCATTAACCTGCCCCACGAAATGGTCGCTGTACCAACAAGCCACGTTTCTCATTAAGCAAACTAAAATGCCAGAGGAAGCGACCCATCTACGTTCATTATGTTTCCCAGGAAGCAATTCACAGTATGCCTGATGCATCGGGTGGTGAAAACTGCCCGCGATCATGCGAACTGTCTGAAGTGATCTAGTGGGGAAAGGTTTAATTTGAAAGGACTTGAACAGTGCGTGGAACATCCAACTTGCCCATCTCAAAATCTTTTCAGAGCAAAGATCAAATGGCTCTGGTTTGTGCTTCCCGCTTCTGAGAGGCGCCGTAACCATGTAAGAAGACACTTAATTGTCTGCAGGTCAGTTTCCATTTGCGGACAGGTCGTATGGAAACATATTTTTTTCCGGAGTAATTTACTATTTATTAGGTACCACATCCGCCTGCACCCTACGCATTACACCCTCCATCTCCCAAATCTATCATTCTGCCTGTCAGAGTGGATAACTTTATTTCCGACAGAACGCCATATTTAAGAGCGCTACCACTCTGGCGCTACCACTCACTGCCGAATTAGGAGAAGTTATCAGTTCCGGCTTCAGACATCACTCATGCGAAAATAAAAAAGAAGACGCAAGTTACAGTAACAACTACAGTAATTGTGTCAAATAATCAGAGCCTCATTGGCGGCAGCTAATTAAGGAAATTCGTTCTTGGTAAAAGCGGATTTGATTGGTAAGATAAAATTGTCATGATTGTGACAACACGTCATGGGAAATAACATGTCAGCTTGACAATGTGGATTTTATGCTATTTCGGTGTATTTGTAATTGCGTATTGAACAAATATGATAAAAAGGGCATCATTATGGATGGCAGCCTTCTTGAAAATGAATACATATATACAATCATCTTGCAATGTAGATAGTCTCCCAATCGTCATAATAAGTTCGTCTAACGCTTAAAAATTGCCGCTACGTATTGTGCTGTGTTCGTCGTGCCGTTAATTTTGAGGCTATTTAGCGAAATGCAAAATCAATGACATTCAACATGAAATTGTCATCAATTTGTGTTCCATCGTCACTCAATTACCGCTTTTGCTCCAAGACAAGCAATGTCTTCATCAGCGATGGTTTGCTTGTAGGATTTAAGGAAATCCTACTCCCATGTCAGTCTGTCAAACCAGGTAGAGCAGACAGTGGCGGATCCAGGACTTTACGGAATAGAGGTACCATTTATGTAAGTAATATCCAAGCTGGTGAGGTAATTTCTAAGTGCAGATAATGCGACCCCCCGGCTGGGAGCTGGTGAAGTTGTGCAGTACGAATTGGCTGTGCTGTGCAGTGATTATTAATTGACATCTGTTTGCACCACTTTGTTCACCCAACTTAAATACCCAGCCCTGTAGTAATTATCCCTCCCCAGTAAGAAAGCGATGGTGATAGACATGATGCTGGCGGTTATACCGTTAGCCCTATACCACTGCATGTTAGCAACAAAGGCAAGTTGTGCAATATATCTTCCCGACTAATATATGGGTTATAAGCAATGGACAAATGGATGCGGGATGGCTACAGCCCAATAGGTCTACCAAAACATGACGACTCCAAGAACGAAGCGAGCAGTCCAAAGCAAAGGGAGGCGGGGGGTGGGGGGGGTGAGAGGGTCATGTCCACCTTTAATTACGGATGTTGCGGACGTAGGCTCTCCGAAAGCGATGATCCCAAAAATGTAATTTGGTTTTAAAGGACGTAGACCTTAGCTACGATGGCACCCGCACTTCCCTGGACACCCCCGTTGGATCCGCCCCTACAACGGCTTCTGTCCTATTTTATCTCACCCGGCGCCTTTACTAAGTAACATCTGAAATTGTTTGCCTTGAGTAACAACATATTATCATAACGACTGCCGGTACCGAGAGAGTCTCTTGGAACATGCTCTACAAATCACCTTGGCTCTACGGCTTTCTCGTATTCCCGTGTCCGTGTTGCATTGACTGTCCCCTCGGGAACAACCAATGCAAATCCCTCTCTGTGGCGGAGGCATTTTATACAAGTCTGTCACTCAATGACCTGTGTACTGCTAACCTCCCTCGACTGCAGCAATTTATGTGTCTGGTAGAAACTCGTCTTGGGGTTAAAGTCGATAACTTCTACACAAAAACTGTTCAGCTTTTTAGGTTGTTTTTATGGTATGGCGGCAAACGCTGGGATCCGCTTTGCTTTCCCTTATGCTTCTGATAATCTCAGTGGGTCCATCTAGTGTTATGCTGCTTGGCTTTGCGAAACACTGTTACAAGCGATAGTACAGGGACGTGTGGCACAGCGGCCGAGCCCACGATACCGTAGGACTCATGGGAATACTAAATCGCCGGCAATAGACAATTGATCAAATAAATAAAAATGGATATAACGGACGAAAAATATCAAATTATGCAAACAGACGAGTGTATTTCCCTTGATGACGATTCTTCAGGTGTGGAATTGCTAACATCCGACTTGGTGGAAAACACTGGTCTTTGCCATCATTTGAAGCCAGCTGACTAAAATTCAAACATGCCTGTGGACAACACGGGTCATCGACATCATTCGAAGCAAGCTGGAGAAAATTCAGACATGCCTGAAGAAAATTAAGATGTCTCAAGATCATCAAAACAAGGCTGACAAAATTTACACATGGCTAATGACAACTCAAAATAAGCGGAGAGAAAATTGTCTCGGCATGATTAAGAAATATTTCAATATCGAGACCTGTGGACATTTTCAGATAATCGTAAGGTGAGTATAACATCAAACTATACACGTTCCTGCTTTAACCAATGTCACTGGAAAACCTTTGAGATTCGATCGACAGCCTTTTAAATCATTGGGCAGTAGGATCATGTGCCAATCACCCATAATTTGTTTACATTTATTTCCTAACAAGGCGAATATGGATCCCTTAAATTCATTCAATTCACTATGTCAATAGGGATAAATCACAAGAATTAATCAGTAAAATTGTAATTGAGTAAATACGATCAACCAGATCTCCATTGTAACACAGGAAGCTATCCTGCCCGTCTTCCGTCAACAACAGAGGAGCCTCTTTAGTTCAGTTGGTGAGCAGACTGAGCTACGTAACAAAAGCTCGTGGGCAAGAACCCAGACACATGCATCTGGGCATAGTTTCATCCAATCCCATGTTTTTCCTGGAAGGTTGATTGGCTCAGTTTAGCCTTCGAGGGGGCACAGGCGGCTTAGGACGCTAAGATATCATGTCAATGCGTCACAGCGCCTCGATGGCACAGTGTCAGGGCCTGTTTTCGCGGCTTAAATGCCTCGATATCTTTCTTCAAATGGTATCCCTTGATAGTCAAGGTATCTGTCTATACATCATAGGTTTTTGTTTTTAATGCTGATAGGATTAATTAATGTAAACGTTTGGCTTCGGATGGCGGAAGGAGGCCAGTGACGTTACGAGTTCGTTACCCCTGCAGTCTGTACCGCCGCCATTGTCTGTCGAAGGCCCTCGATATATCTCTCCGTAGTATTATAAATAACCGTGGTGACATATTTCGTTTTTCTGCCTGGATCATAGACCTCTTCGGCTGCGGCCATTTCGTGGTGTTTAATACAAAGATACTGCTATGAATGCTGCGATAAAAATAGATCTGTTTCAGTCATATGCAGTATTGGCTACCGATTTAGGGAAGGACACAACCATGTCTAGGGATGTTTCTTCACTGCCTCTCTAATGCAGTAGGCTGATATAGTTAACAATATATTTCAGTGCCTTCCTAGCAATGCTGCAGAATATAAAATGAAACAAATTTAAAAACACAAAAAACAACACGTGTCCCAACTCACACAAACTACTAGTGCCCCACCCCTCCCCCATCCGCTGTCTGATACAACTGCCTACCCCCACCCCACCCTTGCCTCACACAACCTACTTATCCTGTAACCTGCCATGGTCTCATTTACATATCTAGGAACCAGAATTATCTATAGCATAAAACCGACAGTTGGAATCATTGTCAGCAACATATTTTACTCTGAACAAACCGTGCATCAGTGTTTGGGCATGGAGTAAACTGCCGAATAATTCACGTTAACACAAAGAATTCCGCGACATGGAGCCTCCCGTACTCTCTCAACTTCCGACCACCAGGTACAAATTAACGTTTATATGACCAGAATTGAAGATAAAATCAACCAATCCTACCACCGCCACCAATATATGTTAACGCATTCATCATGCATCGGTTAAAATTGACCGATACGTCGACTTCAGATGTTGTAAGGCGATTCAAAGTGGAGTCTGCAGTTGCCAGGCAACGACTTTCATTTGACGAAGTTGAATTCACAACTGCGACTCTCTCGTGGCAGGGATGACATGCATTTTCCTGCCCAGCGAACTATCAGTGTAAGCGGGTTGGGAGGGGAGCGCGCGATGTCTGCTGATCTTAACTGTCCCGCCCGGATGCCTGCTGGACGGAAAGTTCAAGCGTTCGGGCAGACGATGAATAGATGTAGCAAGTGAACGCAACCGATATGGGGTGGAGAAGAGGCGGTGGCGGGGGGGGGGGGGGGGGCGGAGGGTTGGCTGGGTGTTGATTAGGAGTCATATGCTGCTGATGTGGACATGAGTGAGGATTTTTTTGTGAAAAGAGAAGGGTTGCAATTTATCTACAGGAGAAAAGCCTCACCCCACCCACATACTAGGGACCAATTAGGTTCAAATGCTTGTTCCCCAAAACTGACGACCTGGAGCAGGATGGTAATTGTCAATCGCGGCGTGGGGAAGGGGGGGGGGGAGGTGGAAGGGGGAGGTAGACGCTAGAGTGCAAGTTGCTCCGAAGATAAAACACACCGCTAAGCTCAAAACGACGGACGGAGCCTGGGCCACCCCTTTAGATGCGAGAATAATCACTCCCCCTCCCCTCCCGCGGCTCCCCCACACATTCACGCAGCACTGCTGCCTCGCAAGTCATGACAAAAGTAATGTCATTGTTAGTCCTCTAATTAGCGTGTCTCCTAGCCATGCAGCGCTCTTCCAAACAAAAATTCCATGGGCCTTTCAGACAAAATTCCCTTTGCAACTGATCTCCCGGGACGCCCTTCAGCAAACCTCCTCCCCTTCCCCGCCCCCATCCTCATTCAAACTCTTCTCCCGTCCTGTTACCGTCCTACGCATGACCCTTAGTCGGAGACTTAATTGAGAAATTAATTGAGTAAACAATTTCGTCGGCATCTGGCCACCATTAGTTTCTCTGCTTCACGGCGGGTTCCTCACTTATGAATCGCCTGGTCCGCTGGAAGACTCGCTGCTATGTTTTTAACGAACGCCAGTTTGGGCGATGATTAGACAAACCGCCAGTCCCAGGAGCTTTTCTGTCGGCGTAGATGGCGGCTATTGATTTGTTAGCAGACGATGTCCCAAAGTCATGGCGAAAGTCACAAGCAAGACGTCCGGTAGTGGACGGTTAGACAAAGCCGGAGTTCCCTCAAGGTCATTGGGGCATCAATCGGATTAGTTGTCAGGAGCCAGTGGTCCAGAAAATAAGCAGCACTATATACCGTGGGTGTTTTCGATTATCCCGTTCGCGTGCCCCGAGCGTATTTTGCGCATGCGCATTTACACTTCCACACTTACTAAAACCAAAGAGGAAATCCGAGTTATCCGACCGCAACATGGCTGCCATGGCAGGGGGTAACTTGGCACTTGGGTTTAAGCGAATTATTGGGAGAAGACAGTTCTGTCGGCGATGAAGACGATACGCTCAGGGTCCTGAAGTTGAGCACGCTAACGCTCAGCGATTTGACCCCCCCCCCCCCTCCCACCCCAATGAATCTGATTTGGCACTGCGCAAGCCGCAGACGCCGCAATCGGCAGTGGCCCGTGCCAATGGCAGTGCGACAACCACAACTTGAGCGCACAAATATTTGTTTTAACTGAGAGCAACACATTGACATCCAACAAAAACTTCATAAATCTAATATTGGTTCTTCTTTATAATACAATATTGTCACAAGAACATCAAAATGATTAATAGTGTTATAATAGGCACATAAAGTTTTCTTTCGACTTTTCTGCGCCAGCTCCCGCCATCTTGGATATCCTTGTGCCCCTGCCCTCGGCCGGGAGTACGCGACGCGGTGAAATAGGTCATGTGACACACCGCTCGGAGCGCGACCCGCGTCGTTTGATTTACAAATCCTTGTGGCCGGAGTACTCCGCGCGCATAATCGAAAACGCCCAGAGATTTTACAACTACCTCGTCTGGTGATTGCGATCACCGCGGTTCCGCCGCACGCACAGAAGTCGCTTCACTCTTTCTTACCACGCTTTATTTCGCATTAATCTTCATGGTATGGGTTTAGCACTAATAGATGAGTGTTAGGATGAATTGGTACACAACAGGTTTGGACAGTGTTCCAATGAAGGTTAAGTAATGGGATCATGTCCGAACATTAACCGCCCTTAACGACAGACGGCCTTGCCCATCTGTCTGTTTCTAAGTGGCGTCAGTGTGTGGTGTCCGTGGGTGGGGAGTGGATGCATCTCTTGGCCCCGACCCACGCACCTTTCCGGGTCCGCGGATCGTGACGTTTACATCCTAACATGCAGCGGCAAACGTGAATTGTATTGTTATGCATCTCGCTCTCTGGCATCTCTCCCCCCTCCTGGATCCCTGCGGGAGTCCGGGGGTCAGGGCGAGAGTATAACCCAATCTCAGTCAAGTTAGCCAATCAGGCAGCCGGGGCCGGGGCTTATTGACCGGTGGCGAGAGGACATGTTACACAGGGACACTACAATGGTGTGGTGGATTCCTTGGCATCATAATCAGCATCATTTACGACAAGGCAATGGCCCCTCTACTTGCACAGGTCAACATCATGGGACAAATATACGTCTTTCCCGTCCTACACCGAGCGCCTTATGGTTACTGGCACTTTTCCGGTTAGTCCCATCGACACTAATTAATAAAGGCCTAAAATCATTTCGCTATGATGCGTAAAAGTGGCACAATACCCTGGTATGCCAGAGACATCCCCGACTGTTTTTATACTCAACATGATTACAGTGAGTGATGGGTCACGTACTTGACTATTCATTACTCGTTTCATCATAAACCTGCCCAACAAAATTGTCGCTGTACCAACAGGCCACACTACTGTGGTTAAAGCGTCTTGAATATACAACTAACATCCCGCCCCCATTTACCATTACGCATGGTGCATAGCATACATGCGTACAGAAAACTGTGCGATCATGTAACCGAAATGATCAGCTGGGACAAGGTTTAATATAAAATGGACTTCAACAGCCCTTCCTCGTAACCGTGTCACTATCTAAGAAAGCACTTATTTATCTTCTAATCTTTTAGACTTCTCTAGACAAGTCGTGTGGACGCATATTTTTGGACAATATTGTGTTCATTGTGCATGTAAGGCTGTGCCCGCCTGTGCCCCTAGCTACACACGCACATTATACTCTCTCTTCTTTAAACAATCTCTTGACAGTCACGTCTGGTTGGACCAGTAAAAGTATGATTTATTAGCCTTTCCCACTTTAGACAGGTTTCAGATAAAAGAGACTTTTAGAATCAAGACTAAAAGTATCTCAAAAATTATGATGCATTTCTTTCATATCTCTTTGAGTCTGTAAAACAAACATGTTAGCATGAGCCATGAGTCATGGGTATAATGGTCCTATTATTGCCTGTCCCACGCACTAGGACGTAAATGGAAAGATGTGGAAAAGCGATTGAGACAGGCTGGTGGGGAATGGGAGAAGGGGTAACGTACGTGCCTGAGACAGTGGTCCGTGGTTTCGTTGCAAAGGGTCGTGCGTCGCGCGTCCACTAGAACCTGGAAATACAAGCTGGGACCCCAGATGTAAAGTGTTCTTCCGATGGCGTTCCCTATCCTGGCCAGATGTCAACTTACAATTTTCTCAGCAAACGGATGTTCCTTCCATTCCCTTAGCCAACGGAGGACCTCCCACTACCCCTTTCCAGTCATATGTGTGCCCGCCTTGCCCTCGCAAAGAACATTGCAATGACTATATTGAGTGCCGGTTAACTACCAGACAGTATCTGTTAATCTGTGCAGAACTTTGGTTATGCCGGCTATTGTTTAAGAGGCAATATGGTCATGGTCGGTATCACATATAAGATGATCTGTCCTGGCTGGCTGGATATAGCTGCTTTTCCCTAAATGTGAAGACAATGGCATGTCCACATAAACGATGGAAAAAATGAATTACTGTGAATTACAGTGCATTATTCTTCGTCTTCAACTTTCCCCTAGAGGAGTGTCCACCATGTAGGACAACATGTCATCCCCCGACCGTCAGTACCGAGAAAGTCCCTTGGAATACGCCCCACATATTACCTTGTCTCTGTGGCTTTCCGTTATTCCCGCACCGGTTTGGAATAATTGTCCCCACGGGAACCATCGATGCAAATCCCTCTCTGTGGCGGAGGCATATTTTATGGGCTAATGCAGTGTACTGTGTACTCTGGACCTTCTTCGTAAGGCCAGGAGAGTAATAACGATATTATCTGTCTGGTGGGGGCCGTATCGTTAATATACGGTATAAGAATATACACCTCCTACTCCTCACAACGGACTCAAAATAGGCGAAGGCAAATGACGCATTACAATACTTGGAACTCTGTCTCCAGACGAAAATGGCGGATAATATAGGCAAATAAGCTATCATCGAACCAGATGAATTCGGAATGAATTTATGTTGTCCTCATGTTAAGATGCTAATGAGATAAGATGCTAACAGCTAATTCTGTGTTCTGCCTTGCTTGGCGTCATGTTTATCTCATTAGGCGTATCTATTGTCATGCCGCTTGACTGAATGAATACTTTAGCGGGCGCCTCTTATTGTAGAGCAATAAAATGTAAATATAAAGGCATTACATAGGCGATTTGTGAAGCAGTTTTAACTGGCCATACGACTGTAACTCGCAGTCACGATTATAAAGATAAACGCTTGAACATCCCACGGCAATCAATTACTCCAGCGGGCGATATTGCGATCCTTCGTGTCAAATTGACGAGTGAAAGTGGTGAAATATGACTAGATGGCGGTTAAACTTGAATAATAAAAACTGTGTATGCATTTTAGGGGATTAAGTCATATCTGCAGATGATACGTCCGCAGATCATTAAGGCATGTCTGAAGAAAACTAGTATTATGCCTGTATATGATTAAGACTGATATGATGATCGACGCTTGTCTAAATTCAAGACATGAGCACAAGGTGGGTATAAAGCGGTGTCTGTTCATATTGCGAAAATGGCGTCTGTCCGAGCTTTGATCGTATGTACGTAATATTGTCAATAGCCAAAGGATGAACAATGAAAAGTTTGCGATTCTCTAGACCATCATTAAAATGTTTGTTGCAAAGAATAATAATGAAAACATGGCAAGCAGAATTTAAAATTTACCACTATCAGTTTATTATCATGACCAGTGTGCTGTTTTGCTGCATCAGTTACTTTGAACTTAAACTGCCCAAGAAAACAGTTGTTTCAGTTCACTTTTTTTGTTAAAACAATTGTGTACATCATGCGTCTGACCCGTCTATAGTGACTTGCTGATCCACATAAACTGACACTAATTACATTAATTCATGCATTTGCCCAAAAAAGTCCATGATATGATATCTACTTGTTTAAGAGGATATACTCTTGTTGGGTTGATTAGCTTTAGTTGGTTTTTCTTACTAACGTTTTGAGCAAACTGTTTATCTAAATCATTATGTGAAAGGAAGTCTCATCCATTACTTTATATCGCGTTTATTAACAGTTTGGTATACTAATGTATATGCGTTGAAACTCGCTGCCACTTCCACCATCGGTTCCATCGCCCTCGACAACCAACCAACCAATCAGCCACCACACCCACCTCCGACATCATCCTCACCCCCCAGACCAGCATGCAGTCCAACGCATTCATCAAGTACCAGTCACTCACAAAACCCTCAACTCCCCTTCAAACAGATAGTGCAAACCGACATTCTGCCAGTAGAGGGTCACCGCCCATCTCACGGTTGACCTCAACGGTAATACAAAATAACACCGGGTCAGAGTTCAAAACGCTTCACGCCTTTGACCTCAATCGAAATCAAAAATATAGTTCGAAAGTAACATGGCTTCTAATTAATCAAACTCGAATGAATTCGTCCCATACGGTACCAGCAGCACAGTAAATGCTAAGCAGTGGTGTATTTGTTGGCAATATGCGAATCTATGTTCGATTAGATTAGTTTCACTTTTCCCGTGTGAAGGATAATTCTGATAGTTAAATTTGACATATTTGACATATGAGACGGAGGGACTATGGCCTATGCGTAACGCCCTCTGCCGGGAGATCGGCAAACCGATACAATTCAACGTGGGAGATGCTGTTGCTATGTAACAACGACTTCCTGTTGACGATTCTGGCTGCGCAAATGCGACCCTCTCGTTGCCGGGATCCCAAATTGATTCCCAACTAGGGAGCTCAGTGTAATCAGTTTGGGAGGGGGTTGACAATGGGAGGATATATATATAAGATCTCGACTGGGGTAAGCAGGTGAGGAGGGCGTAGGGGAATGGGGTGGGCGGTGTCGTGCTCGAGGCAGTCCGGACAATGCCCTTAGTGCCACCAGGAGGGTCAATGTTCATTGGAACCTGAGTATACATGCTTAGGCCATAGATATGAAGGGTTGTCGGGGGAAAATAATGTATGACCTCAGCCTTCGAGCGACCTCGTACGGGGATCGGTAGTGGCATTGACTGTGCTGGTAAAGATCCAACTTACCCACCCTCCTTCCTCCCAGCCAATAGCCATCCCTTCCCATTATATTAGTTTATCTGTTTAACGCACTTATGAGTTACCTGGCCACGCAATACTCGTTGCTATGCTTTTTTTTCTATGCGAGTTGATCTGTCGGAGTTAGATGCCGGCTATTGGTTCCCAGACGACGTCCCACTGTCATCGTGAATTTACCAACAAGGCGTCCGGTCCCAGACGACCTGATATGGCTGCCGTTCCTGCAATGTGAATTGGGCATCAATGAAATTAGCTTGTCATGGGCCAGTCAACTAGAAGCTAAACAAGGCTGCATGCATACATTGTACCTAGACATGCAAGAGTGATCACGTCTACCACCGCATAACACTTAATTGTAACGGTTCAGCACAAATACACGGCTCCGCACTCCGATCTAAGCCCCGTTCCTCAATTGTTTCGCACAGTGATTGCATGAATGTCGCAGTGACGTCCATGAATGATTGACAGCTTGCATCGGTCTATAAACGACCAGTGTTTGGGTCAGTTCTGGGCAGTGGTCCCATCTAGGTTGAGTAATGGGACCATATTCAGAAATATGTACGCCACTCTCTGCCTGATTTCTGCTCTTAAAATTGCGTGGTGGAATCCTTGGCATCAAAATCAGCGACATTTAGGACAAGACGGTTGCATGGGTCTATAGAAACGTGGGACAAATTTATAAATCAAGTCCGGTCACTGCATCTGCGAGCGGTGCTGCCCAGATATTAAAGAGACGTAACAACTGGCTCTAGCAGTGTTATGGCTGTCTAAGGTCGTCCGACTCTTGCCCCAGGACATATGAAGACAACGGGGATCTCCGTGCCTGAGTGATTGGGTACGTCATTGCCCTTTCATGTTTTATTTCAACCTGCCCTACAAAATGATCGCCGTACCAACAGGCCACGCTCATCATCACGCATGCTCTAAAACGCCAGTGGAACATTCGTGCGTGATGTTTTTCATAATTAACTGATAATTCGACCGATCTAAGTTAAGTGGTTTAAACACATTTTTATTTCACAATAGGAAAAAAGGCAAGGCCTATATTAATTCCTTTTGCACTTAATACTAATATATAATATAACACACACACACACACAAGTATATACAGATTGAAAGAATTAACACTATATTAACCATTAGTTTGATGATTTGCTCACGCAGCGATAGGTAAACGTGATGTCTATTTTAAGCGTTTACTATTTTCAATATATCTATGGACAGCTGATAAGATTTATACATGTGTATCGTAAGGGAGGGATGGGTTACCAAAAAGAAATGTACCTAGTGACATCGGGGTAAGAGTAACTATTTTTTCCATCAGGAATTCGCGGTCATTTGTGTATGTTGGACTAGAATAGAAAAAAATGAACGCTGTCTTCGCAAACAGCACCGCAGTTGCACCGCTGGCTGTCAACAATATGCATATGAAATAGATGAGCATTTAAAATACAGCAATTCGCCTTTAGTCGCGCGTGAATGACGTTCGTCTTCTGAGTCGTCCGTTAGAGGAATTAAATTGAACAAGTATTCGGGAACTCTAGTATAAAACAGTTTGTGGAAAAAAATTAGTTTAAACCTCTCCCTCCACTTGGCCAGTGTCTCCCATCCCACTTCATTGTAAATATGGAGATGGTTTGTATATTTCATAGATTAATAGATAATTTGCTATTTAGCGTTAGTCCGAGGTATTTATGATCATGGACAACCTGCAGTCTCTGTGAATCCATGCATAACTCCATCTGAGTGTCAGATTCCTCATTGGACATTACCATAGCCTTAGTCTTTGAGGCATTAAATTTAACAAACCATTTGTCAGCACAGCTTTCTAATTTCAGTAAGTCTTGAGATAAAATATCGTCGCTATCAATATTGTCCCCTGAAATGATATAAAGTGTGGGGTCCTCTGCGAACAGCCGTATGTTGGATTCCAGACCTTCAGTTATATCATTTATATAAATAAGAAGCAATAGCGGTCCAAGAACTGAACCCTGTGGTACCCCCGGATTTATAAGACCCCACTCGGAGGCCTCAGCTTGAACGCTAACCCTCTGATATCGATCCCGCATAGAGTCCTCATACCAGCAAAGTAAATTGCCAGATATACCTACACCGCTTAATTTCATCAAGAGACCTTTATGCCATTCCCTATCACACGCTTTTGATATATCCCAAAAAAATTCAACTTTAACATCTTTATTTTTATTCAACGCTTCACTAAAAACATGATACAATTCCGCTAGTTGATTGACTTTACTGTCTCCGGGAATAAATCCTGATTGGAATCTGCAAAATATGTTGTTGTCGCGAAGGTGGTTAAAAGTATGTCTGAATATAATGCATTCGAGAAACTTCCCGGTACAACTCGGAGAGATATAGGGCGGTAATTTGTTACATGACTACGAATTCCTTTTTTGTAAATGGGAACTACATTCGTTCTTTTCCATAACACTGGCATTCTACATTCAGACAGACACATATTAAAAAGTTTCTTTAAGGGTTTACAAATTGTCGAGCCAGCCTCCTTTAACATTTCAGGGCTAAGTTAATTATGTTCCCAGTAAACGATTCCCAGTATGCCGCAGGCATCAGCTAATGAAAACTCTCTGCAATCATGCGAACTGTCTGAAGTGATCAACTGGGGAAAGGTTTATTTTTAAAGGACTTGCACAGCGCATGGAACATCCAACTTGCTCATCTCAAAATCTTGCTGATTTGTACACTCCCGCTGGTGGAAGACGCCGTAACCGTGTAAGAAGGCATTTAATTGTCTGCAGGTCAGTTTTCATTTGCAGACAGGTCGTGCGCCAAAATATTTAATCAGAAGTAATTTATTTGTTATTGGGTGCCACTTCCGCCTGCACCCTACGCATTACACTCTCCATCTCCCAAATCGATCATTCTGCCTGTCACAGCGGATAACTTTATTTCCGACAGGACGCCCCATTTAGGAGCGCTACCAATCTGGCTGGACACTGCCGAATTAGGAAAATTTAGCAGTTCCGGCTTTGGACATCGATACATATACGAAAATAAAAGGAAGACACAAGCTACCGTAGCAACTACAGTAATTGTGTCAAATAATCATAGCCTCACTGGCGACAGCTAGTTAGGGAAATTCGATCTTGGTAAAAAAAGGAATTTAAAATTCTTTTTAAGAGATTTCCTTCCTCCATGTCAGTCTGTGAAACCAGGTAGGGCTGAAAGTGGCGGATCCAGGAATTTACGAAATAGCTGTATTTTGATTTTACTTAAGTAATATCCAAGCGGATCCTGCAAGCGAGTAAGGGGCGGTGCTGGTTAGTTTGTGCAGAAAGATTTGTGACGGCGCCCCCTTCGTCAGAGAAAGAGGAAGCACGGCCTTTTTTGGTCTATTTTGCAGCGAAAGCTGAGGCACGTGCTGCCTGTGCACCTCTTGGTTCGCCACTGTTAGATTGGGTGTTTTCATGTTCATCCGACTTAAAGGGCGATTCAAGCGTTCTTGCTGTTCCTGCCTCACTCCCTGTAAGCGCCACGGCCGTTGACATGGTATTTTTGTTAAATTGGCTTACCGGTTGTTTAGTTCGCTTTACACAAAATTGGTCGAGCAGGATCGATTATGGGTTCAGTGACTAAAACATTGCGATCGGAAGACCGCGTTACAGATTCTGCAATTGCTCATACATTACTTCAACAGGAAAAGCTTAACCTATGACAACTCAGGTTGCGTGATTAGTGGTTGACTTGTCTGTTTGCACCACTGTAAACCTGTACTAACCGGTCATCGTCTGCTTGTGGTAAATATGGTTACAGCAACACCCTCTAGTCAATGCTTCCTTTCTCGTCATTAAGGGTTATATTATATGAAACCTTAATCCTTATAATGTCCGAAGCCATACTTGGGTAGCGCATTATATGGTTAGTTGGTTGGTTTTATATTGAGGACGCTTTAGCCACTTTTGGTCATATCGGGTCAATTCGAGAAGGAAGTGAGAGTGGAGCCATGTCCCCGGGGGTAATCCCCTACTCTTTGCGAAAAAGGACATGAGACCTTTATCCTGCGACCACACAGACATGGCCACAGCGGTGCTCGAATTACCGATCCACGTGCC
Organism: Arenicola marina; assembly: GCA_964019135.1. Taxonomy (NCBI): domain Eukaryota; kingdom Metazoa; phylum Annelida; class Polychaeta; family Arenicolidae; genus Arenicola; species Arenicola marina. The sequence continues at coordinate 29,172,124 of OZ025263.1, forward strand.
GTTAGGCTCTCAGATGGTGAGAGCACTCAAGGCGAGCGCCCCAGCTCGCTGAGCTATTGGGGCTGCCCCGCCGCATTGTGTGGAGCCAACTGGTCGTTTGAATATTTCATTTCCTCTTGCTCTACCATTGCTGACCATCGGAGGCTGAGAGTCAGGGGAGTGACATTCATTGGTGTGTACATCATTGATGAGCGCCGTGTTGTCCGGAAACCTCTTGGGGGGAGGTAGGGTTCAAAAATGGAGGTGGCGGGTAACACCGAACCTGTGTCACTTGTTGGGATGGATTCTTTGTGCAGTCGCACCGGAGCGCATCGGACCATGTAATCTTGAAAAAAGAGACAAGACTTTGCATAATCCGTTAATGTAAATGTCTCAGTTACATTGCTTGGTCCTTCAGTTGGCCTACAGTTCTTTATGCATGGTCGACAGTTACTATTATGTCGTGTCATGATGCAGAAAGGATAGTTAACTGGCTTAGTGGGAGTGCAGTAAGGGATTTGGCCCTGTCAAAGACACGGAATAATCGTAGCCAGAAGCCAAACTGATTGTTTTATTATTCCCGAGACCTGATTTATGTGGCTATATGCCCTTTAATCTCCTTAAAAAAATAACACGTGAGATTACAAATGACAATTGTAGAAATATAATACAAGCAGGTGGAATAGCACGTTGATGGTGCATAGGTCACAACTACTATTTTGTGTATACTACATTGCTTTCCATTTTCTACTCATAGTTGCTTAAGTAGCTTTATGGTCCGCGGATGTCCGTCCAGTAACAAAGGAAAATGGTGCAATATATCTTTCCGACTAATATATGGATTATAAATTATGAATAAATGACTACTAGAAGTTTATCCTCTCCCATTAGACAAATTGAGATTCACAGCTTACACGAAGGCATAGATATGTATAACTATTAGACATAGGATGTGATTCCCGTACACTATGTATAACACAAGCAATGCCACCACCGATCACTGTGCGAGGCCGCCCAAAGACTGAGGTCATATATCCTTCAACACTTCACATTGGGTCCCCATCTTGTATTCCCAGGTTCAAGTGGACTCACGACGCGCGGTCCTTCGCATCGGAACCACGAACTGTTATCACTGCCTCACGCACGGTTGTTACCCCTGCTCCCATGCCCCATTCCCCATGCACCAGCCTGCCCCAGTCTATGTCCCACGTCTTTCCTTCCATTTACGTCCCGGCAGACGGTTGTGCGACACGCTGTAATGGGACTATTTAACCATGCCTCATTTGGCATTACTTAATAGTGAGTGGAACTGAGCCCGAGAATCAGGAAAAACTCTGTAACTCAGGTCCCAAGAATCGGCTACTTCCGCCATTCCATTCGCGTTTTTCTGGTTTATAAAAGCAGACCTGACCACTGATGGAACTGTATGTCTTGATGGGATGGATGCAGGATGTGAGTGTGGTGGGCGGGGTGGGGGGGGGGGGGCCTAGGGGGCTGGAGTGTGATTTTAGGCGGTGGAGCCTTGACGCGTCCCGGGACACAAGTGATTTTTTATCAGGCCTAGGGGATTGGCTGTTTTCCAGAGGGCTATTTAGGTGGCACGTTAGTTAGATGATTTGTGACGCTTTAGTTTCGATGGATGGCATTACTTGCGTCAGCATTGCCTTGACACTGGCATGCAATGCACACACCGACGGAGGGCTGTGGGGCAGGGATAGGGCGATATAGGGTTTAAAGGGGTCCGAACTCTCTCCAGGTTTACAGTATAGTTCACTTTTATCCAAGGCACAAATTGTGCCCGGTATTTCTCTTCCTATCGCCGAACCTCAGACTAGGAAAACACCGATTTTACCTTAAATTCATGCCACAGGCCAGCAGGAGGACGTGCTCTCCAGACTGTCCAGGAGGGGGGGTTCTGGAGAGGGGTGGGGGGGGGGGGCAAGTGGTCCGACCTCCAAGACGAATGTCTTTTTTCAATGCAATATTTAGGTCATCTGAGGCGTGGACACCACTCACCCGGTGACCATCTTTTTCACAGCCGCCCCCCCCGCACCCACCCCCTGTATCCGCCCCTGGGACCCTCCCCTTTACCAAAATCCTGGACGCTATCTATACCCAGGTCAACACTAGAATCACAGTATGTGTGCTTACCAGCATCCAGCCCGCCAACCCAGCTGCCTCCCCACCCCTCTCCCTCATCGACCACGTTCACTATCTCTAACCATTCATCTTCTCGACTTCTGGCGCTAGGCCACGGTGCGTGGTGACGTCACATCCGGTCCAGACGCCACGGCTGGCCGTTGGGTATAAATGATCCCTGGAATCCCATCGCTAGAGCTTCCGCCGGTCCATCGGAGAACTGGACCGGATAATAGACCGATCCAGGTGCCGACACTAAGCCCCGCCTAAGCTTGAGTCCCTTTGCCGTGAGTATGAAATTGACAGTGAATGATTGACAGCCTGGATCGGTCTATTAGGATCTCCAGACATGGCGGGCTTCCATACCAACCCGATTACACTAATAGTTCCCGCGGTGGAAATCGACGAGGGATTTTTCGCATTAGTGAAAACCCACAGGCACCGGCTGGAAATCGTGGTTGCATAGCAACTGCATCCTCGACGTTGAATAGCATCGGCTTACGATGTCTGAAGGTGACTTGAGGCTGGACTCAACAGAGAGTTGATGAATGTGTCGGTGTGTAAGCTGGAGTTATTAATTAAAAATGGCGTTTAAACAGTTGGTGCCACGCCAAAACAACTCCAGCTCATATTAATTTGTGTTTTCACACTTATATTATCGAGCTATAACGACCGAAATAGTGGAAGGGAATACTTTCTCCATTTGTTTTCGTACCTACCAATTTAAATTCTGGGAGCGAGGAAAGTGACGTCAAAGGGGAATACAAACGCATGTGCGTTTACATTGAGACTCTCTCAATTTGCTCTGCTCATTGGCTTGAACTCAACGAAAAGCACTCAACCATGGGAAAAATACACGCCCTCGACAACAGATGTCTATACACGGCATCAAATTTCATCTGTCAATCTTGTAACAACACTGGGGAATGTCTACATAACGCTGAGATGCAATGCTCCCAAAAATGAACCCGCCGGACCTCACTTTTGCTTCTTTGACGAACGTGCTTATAGTAGTGATATCGTGGGATAAAAACTCTCATGACAACGAATTCTTCTTTGTTCATATCCACTAAACAAAGTTAACTCTGAACTACCAAAAATCGTGGCACGAACACTTTAAAGGCACAGATCTATCAAGAAAGGCACAGATCGATCAAAAGCAGTGTACATAAGTGGCATGTGGAGGTAGTTTCTTTCAAGTAATTAGTTGTATGAACAATCCTCCCCCAGACATCTAAGTTAGCATAATATACACTTTTGCCTGCCAGCATACACGATCAAATACAATTTTCACGCAGATACGGCATCATGTATTGTCATTTTTCAAACGCATGAAATAGCGTTGCTACTCATTTGTCTGTATGTATCGAAAGTTTGGAGTTACAGGGAAGAATTAGAGAGAGTATACGTTTCTCGATATCACGTAACTCGGTGCTATACGTGAATATGATAGGGTACACTATGCACGAAAGCCCGTATAAAACTGATATCCTGCAGGTCCAGGTTAACTAAAGTGAGGCAATAAGAAAACTTTCTAAAAAGCACAGACATTAATGTCAATTCTGTGGATGACCAGCATATCGATATAACACGCCGTTCTTCGTGTGCAGTCTATTTTCAGATGGTAACTGATGCAGCCATACCGCACTGATGGAAAGTAATTCTCATAATTTATAAGCTGATATTGTTCAATTTAAAAGTCTGCTTGCATTTTTGTTACTATCATTGCATTATCCAACCATAAAGCATCCATTGCATTGACTAACCTTTCAGTGGGGTGTGAATATCACATAAAAATTACTTCACTCTGCTCGACATTCGAGCAGTTCACAACTTCCGGCAAGACGAACGGCGACAGGCGGGCGATTCGACATGAGTTGCGTGGAAAAAGGTGGACATGTCATGGAACATCGTGTCTCATGAAAGATATCACCGGTATTACCAAGAAACAAAACATCCATGGAGGTAAAAAGAAACAGGATTTAACGGTGAGTGTTGTTGCTACTGAGTTGTCCTGTCCGATTGTTACCGTCATGCGGCCATACAACGCTAGGGTGGTTTCAGGGACGGTGTGGACTGCAGAGTTCTTCAACTCATGATTGCGCTGGAATTCCCCGAATATTCGAAGCCAAGCGTTTGCTTTAATTAATGTCACACGAGCACTGTACAAACGGGGCACAGTCGCTGGCGCCGGGCAAAATGCATGGAATTGAATGACATGGAATCAGCTTACCAACTGAGCTTGAGATGTTATTCTGTTACTTATTGAAGGCGGTGAAATATGGTTACCTGACTTGGTTTATTGCAGCCGCCGTATGTTACCGTCCGCTCATGATACGCGTATTATTTGCGATCTCAGCCAGTGTTTGATATGGAAATATATCTAACTTAGTTGCCCTCAGACATATCGTAGTTTTATTCGAACATAGTTGCAGACATGTACTCGTCAAACACATCGTAACTATCTTCAGACATGTATTCATCCAACATATCTTAGATGTCTTCATACATGTATTGTTCTTTAAATAGATCTTAGTTGCTATTAGGCATATCTTATTCTTTCAACATCACTGAGTCGTCTTCAAACATATTGTATTCTTCAAACAGAACTTTATCTTCAGATATGTATTGAAGTTTGAACGTATCAAGATAATCTTCCCATATGCTTCAATTTTCCTAAAATATGTTCTTCTCGTATACATCACCATCGTCTTAGTTTGAATAATGGATTTGCATATCACAATCTGTATACTTAATGGTTTAATTGATGCTGAAATGTCTTGCTATTGCGACAAAATTTTATAGTGTTTGCATTATTCTCCGCCTCGGATATGTTCTATGAATAAGCCATGTCAATGAGCAAAGTTGTCCGCCAAGTCAGATACCAGCATTTTCACGCTTCAAGAATGGTCACCACAGGTTGCTAACACGCCGGATTTATTAAGTGGCAGCCATTAGATATTTCAGTCCTAATATGATTTGAATGTCTGTAAGCATCATCCTGATTGTTTAATTTAGTTTAAAGTTTTAGGATTAGTTTATGCCAACAAGCCGATTCCGTAGTCACGGCACGCTGAGTCGTTCACTGCTCCCTTGCTAACACTTCATTATCAAGTGCCTACCCAACACTAAACGTCCCGCTAATGCTACTTGGTGTTTATTCCTTCGTTACTGCTATAACCTAACCTCCCAAAAACGTTCTTTAAACGTTTACTTAGTATAACGCCAGAAAGACATTCCCAGATAACGTCATCGGAAAGGCTTTTTTGCTATGGGCAAACGTTTGCCGAACGTTCAAGAAACATTATTTTGTTAGCGGAATAGCGCCGCTGCTTTCTCATTCCCATTTTTACATTTATCTGTGGCTTCACCGCCGGGCCACACTTTCCTGGAACCATGCCTGTAACGGTGTTTCCAGAATCCAAGCGCCTACTGAAACCATAGGTCTACTGAGACTGTCAGATTTGATTTGATTTGATTTGAGTTTAACGGCACTTTCAGCATTGTCCCGTCCAACTCTCCGATGGACCAGCAGAAGCTCTAGCGATGGGATTCCAGGGATCAGTTACACTCAGCGGCCAGTCGTGGCGTTGGGACCGGATGTGACGTCAGCGCACCGTGGCCTAGCGAGTTCAGAAGCTGAATGGTTAGAGATAGTGAACGCGATCGACCTCAAAACTAACAGTCAGAAGGATCACATGTTGTAATTCAAACGGGAAAATCCTCTTGTGGAAAGTAGCTGAGGAAGAATAATATATTATAACTTAGGGCTGACACTTGATTATCGTAACATATACATAACATGATAAAGGTCAAAGGCGGGGGCATTTCACAAATCTCTCTCATGGCATATGGGGAATCACATCCTATGTCAAATATTTATACATATCTTTGCCTTCGTGAAAGCTGTCCATCTCAATTTACCAAGTCCTATTCCGTTACAAAAGGCCCGAAGGGTTTATACACGATGAACCAACTATGTCTAATGGGTGACTAAGAGCATCCCTGAGCCATTTGTTCATAATTTATAATCCATATATCAATCGGGAAGATATATTGTACCATTTTCTTTTGCTACTGGAAGGACATCCGCGGACACGTTGATAACATGCCGTGGCATAGGGCTAACAGTAACACCACCGATATATACTGAAACGATATAACATGTACTTCCCCCATTATATGAATTTTCTTTCATATATACGATCTACCATTATTCATTTATTTTTATATATTATTATTATATATGATCCCCTGTACGGACATTTCGATGTACCCCAATTTTACAATTGTTATATGTGGTTATGTACCAGTTGTTGTCTTTTGAAATGAATAAATACAAATATAAAGAAAAACAAAAAACAGTAACACCACCAGGACCATGTGTATCACCACCGTTAAATATGGGTTGGTGTTCTTCCTGGGAAGCGACCTTGACATGGTCCAATTCCTTACTTCATTCCCACTTAGCCAGTTCGCTATCCTTTCTGCATCTCTCTGACATGACATGTAAACCGTCGATAAACCATTCATAAAAAAACTGAAGGACAACGCAATGTGGCGTTGTCTCAGACATTTACATTTACGGGTTATGCAATCAATCTTGTCTCTGTTTTCAAGGTCAAATGATCCGGGGCAAACAGCACACAGACATGCGTCCAATTTCTCTGACGAAGGGGGCACAGTCACAATTCTTCCTGCACAACTTCACCAGCAGCACCGACACCCTCACCCAATCCCCGGTCGCAGGATCCGTGCTCATCAGCTTGGATATTACTTAAATAAATGAAATTCCCATTTCGTAAATTTCTGGATCCGCCACCATCTGCCGTCTGCCCTACCTAGTTTGACAGACTGACATGGAGGAAGGAACTCCTTGAATCCTCCTTGCAAACCATCGCGGATGAAGACTTTGCTTGTCTAGGAGCCAGAACGTTATACGAGTGACGATGGAACAAAAAGTAATGACAATTTCACGTCGAATGTCACTGATGTTCCATTTGCATTTCGCTAAGTGGTCGCAATATTTACGGCAAAACGAACACCGCACAGCACATGTAGTAGTTACTGTAACTTGTGTCTTCCTTTATATCTTCATATGAGCGATGTCTGAAGCCGGAACTGCTTCTCCTAATGCGGCACTGTCCACTCAAAGTAGCAGCGGTCTTGAATGTGGCGTCCTGTCGGACATGAAATTAAAGTTGCATGTTGAGTTCTTTCCCGCCAAAACTAAGCCTATGCGAAATTTATATCAAAATTTGCAGAAAACTCGATTGTTTCATTCTATAAATTCAGAAACCAGATAAACATCGCCGTTTCGGCTGTGGTGTGGCAAACGTGTCTATCCCGGGACACCACAGAACTCGGTCGCGGCACTGCTACTTATACCAAAGCATCGCGAAGCACACAAACTGATGACGTTTACCACTAAAATGAAAACTTGTGGTAAATTGATATCACGGACAAGGCTAAGAGACACTATTTGGCAGTCTGGTATGGGTGGAGTATAGATAAAAGAAGTCTTGAATAATTCGAGGACTGATTCTTATATGTATTTTGACCTCATTAGTTTTGGCGGGAAAGAGCTCGACATGCAACTTTAATTGCCTTGACAGGCAGAATGATCGATTTGGGAGAGGCGAGACGATGGGGCGTGTAATGCGTAGCGTGCTGGCGGAAGTGGCACCTAATAACTAATAAATTACTTCTGAAAAAATATCTTTGCACACGACCTGTCTGCAAATGAAAACTGATATGTAGACAATTAGGCGCCTTCTTACATGATTACTGCGTCTCCTAATAGCGGGAAGCACAAACCAGCGCCACTTGATCTCTGCACTGATAAGATTTTGAGATGGGCACGTTGGATGTTCCATGCGTTTTTCAAATTAAACCTTTTCCCCAGTTGATCCCTTCAGACAGTTCGCATGATCGCAGAGAGTTTTACCCGATGCATCAGGTATACTGGGAATCGTTGACTCGGGAATATAATTAACATAGAACGGTCGAATTACCAGGTAATTATCACACATTAAAGTTTGCGTGATACGGAACGTGGCATGTTGGTACAGCCCCCATTTTGTGGGACAGGTTTCTGACAAAATAAGGCATAAAAGGGCAATGACGGGCCCCATCAATCAGGCATGGAGATAGTTGCTGTCTTCACCTGTCCTTGGGCAAAAGTTGGACGGCCTTAAAAAGCCATACAACTGGTAAAGCTAGCTGTTACTCTTTAGTGTCTAAGCAGCACCGTTTATAGATGACCTTATTTATAAATAATGTCTCATGTTTATATAGACGTATAAATGACGCTGATTTTTTCTGCCAAGGAATCCACCACGCAGTGAAACTGATGCCCACCTTTAACAGCAGAAAGCTGGCGGAGTATGGCTTATTTCCGAACATGATCCCATTATTCAACCTAGGTGGGACCACTGTCCAGAACTGATCCTCACACTGGGCGTCTATAGGCCGATTCAGGCTGTAAATCATTTATTGACGTCATTGTTGTTCATTTTATCCAATCATGTAGCAAAAACATGTCTCCCACGTGCATTATGTCGGACACACAAGTCGAAAAAAACAAAGCCACGTGTCACTTTCTTGTCAGTTCATAGACATGAGTATTTTTCACTTGGGCTTCCCATCAGCTATGATTGTCAATTTCATACTCGCGATTAACGAAAAAACGAGACTCCAGCGTGGGTGGGGCTTTGTGTCGGAGTGTGGAACGGTGTATTAGTGCTGAACCGTTACCAAAAGATTACTATGGCGGTAGTCGTGATCACCCCCTCGTGTCGAGAGCGCTGTAAAATCTGTGCATACAGCATTTTTGGATTCATTTTCCGGTTTGCTCGCTCATGACAAGCTAGTTTTACTCATGCCCCATCTCCCATAACAGGAACGGCAGCCATGTGGGCTCGTCAAGGACCGGATGTCTCGTTTGGTAAATTCACGATGACATTGGGACGTCGTCTGTAAACCAATAGCCGGTAATTAACCCGGCAGATAAGCTCCTTTAACATAAACAAATATGAAAACGGGACTTGCGTTGTCAGGCGAATCATAAGTGCTTTAAACACAGAACTAATATATCGTGAAGGTATGTCAGTTGGCTAAGAAAAAGGAAGGTGGGTAAGTTGGATCTTTTCCAGCACAGTCAATGCCACTACCAATTACCGTACGAGGTCGCTCGAAGACTGAGGTCATATATTATTTTCCCCGGAGAACTTTTCACATATGTGGCCTAAGCATGTAAACTCAGGTTCCAATGAACATTGACCCTCCTGACGGCACCAAAGACATTGTCGCGACTGCCTCACGCACGGTATCACCCCTTCATTGAACTAAAACACAACTTGCTTGCTTTTGCATAAAAAAACGAAAAATAAAATCAATTATCCTCTATTTGTCTTCGTACTAACCGTCGCAAGAAGCCCCAAAAATGCTCTCCTCCCCATGGTAGAAACAATAAAGCCATCGTCGAACTTCAACCTAATTTCTTTGGCCTACACCGAAGAAACATAACCCCAGATCTTTCATATGAACTATGCGATGGTTTCGAACTATAACGAGAGAATGTATAATCGGTAGCTTTAATGCGCACAAATACGACAAACAATATTGAGTGTCCCTTGGCAAATGCAACGGATGGTAAAGCAAGCTCCCCGCACGGTGGCGCTACGCAAGCTCCGCTTTTACCGCTGCGGTCGCCCTGGGGCAAATTTCAAGATTCTTGAAAAACGGTCAAATCAGCTGTAATTTTCTGCAACATTATAGTTTTCAACAATCAAACACAAAAATAACGAGCTTTGCATATTTAATACAGCAAAACGGTTCTTCTACCCTCTCGAAAAATGTTATAATTGTGACAGAACTCTTCCTTTCCATCACTTGATTTCAGGCGTTATTAGGCTTAAGCTTGGTCCCAGCACTAATTTGTAGTAATGCGCGACGCAATTTTCCTATCAATCTGCGCAGCGCCACCCAGGCGAGCGAGTGTGAAAACGCATTCAGGACGTAGGCGACAACAGAGATATAATGGAGCCCTAGCGGAGTGAGTCGAAGGCACAGAGTGATGGTAAAGATGAAAATGAAGAATATGAAAAAACTAAAATACAGAATATGAATGGCGTTATACTCAAATGAAAAACTGCCATATGTTTTCCAACGTTTTTATGGACATGCTATTGTCCTTACATTGAGGGAAGGGCAGATGCATCCAGCCATCCAAGACGGAACATCGTGTATGTGACATTGACCATGTCCTGGGGACGTCGTCTGTTAACCAATAGCCTGCATCTAATCCCGACAGATAAGATCTACACAGATCAATAGATATTGGTAGATCTATTCATTGAGTAAACCAGCACTCGATAAAAGCATTGCAATGTGCTCTGTGTGGGCCAGGCCGGCACACACATGGTTGGAAGCGGAGAGGGGGGATGTTCGTCCGTTGCCTGAGAGGGTGGAAGGAAAGTCCGTTGGCTGATTTAATGGTGAGTAAGTTGTCGTTGCGTGGGCCAGGCTGGCACACAATTGGCTCGAAAGGAGGAAGGGGAAGATTCGGCCGTTGGCTGAGGAAATGGTGAGTAAGTGGGCATTTGGGCCAAGACAGGCAATGCCATCGGAAGTACACTTCACCTCTGGGGTCCCAGCATGTATGTCTAGGTTCTAATGGACGCGCGACCCACGACCCTTCGCAATGGAACCACGTACCACTGTCTCACGCACGTACGTTACCCCTTCTCCCATTCTCCACCAGCCTGCCTCAATCGCTTTCCACATCTTTCTATTTACATCCAGGCAGACGGTCCTGGGACACGATATAACAGGGCCATTTACCCACGACTCATGTGGCATAACTTAATCAATCGTGAGTGGAACGGAAACCCTGAACAAAGAATCATCTGGAACTAATGTACCGTGCTTTGGCTGATGTTGCCGATTCATTCTGTTTCTGCCGGTTTGTAAAACTTTACCTCCAGCTTCGTCAGTACATGGAATATACCATGGTTGGTTGGTTGCATATTCAGGACGCTGTAACCACCTCTTTGCGAAAAAGGGCATGGGATCTTTATCTTGCAAACACACAGACATGACCACAGCCGGGCTCGAACCACCCACCAGTGGGGGATGGCTACGACAGACCAGGGCATCGCGCCACTTTATCGCATGATCGCAAAATTATTTTAGGCTTTATTAGTGTTGTTGAGATGAACCGGAAATTCGTCAGTAACCCATAGGCTGTCGGTGTAGGACGGGCAAAAATGCCATTAAGCTATAGTTAATGAGGCAGATACTACGCCTCTTTGTTGTCTAGGAAACATTACTCCGTGGCAGTGACCAGACAATGTATATGTTTCCCACTTTGATATAGACCTATGCAACAAGAGGAGCAGCTATGGTCTTGTCCTAAACTACGCTGATTTGGATGTCACGGAATCGACCGTGCACTGACACTGACGCCTTGTAAGATGGCCATCTCTCAGCAATGGCGGGTTTACTTTATGGACATGGTTCTCTACTACTCATCAGATCTTACCACTGTCCAAAACTGGCGTGTGCCAAACGATCGGAACGCTCGTCCGTTAGTGCCAAACCCGTCTTGGGGCGATTGCCCAGAGAGTACTCTCACATGACGAGGGCGCTGTAAAATCAACATAAACAGTGATGTTTAGTAACTGGGTCACTCGCTCCTTACAAATTAATCTCGTTATTGTCCCACTGACCTCGAGGAAATGCCAGCTTTGTTCGGCCGTCCTGTATCGGACCTCTAGTATGTGACTTTCATCATGACCTCGGGACGTCGTCTGTTAAGCAGTAACCGGCATCCAAGTCCCACATATAATTTCTACGGAAATCAAGATATGCTGATGGAATTTTTCATCGTACAAATCGGCGCTCCCTAAAGACATATCAACGCGTCCTTTCTGCGGGCCAGGCGCTATGAACAAGAGGAAATTATGCTGGCGAACGTTGGCTGAGGGGACGGTGAGTAAGAGGGAATCTGGCCAGCATAGGGAATGACACCACCGATCGATGTCGCCCGAAAGCGGAGGTCACACATCCTTCTCCAGGAGATGAATTTACATCTGGAACCTCAGCTTGTATTCTCAGGCTTCAATAAACGCTTGAATAGGGACCATTCCCACCAGAACCAAGACTTTGACGCCACTGCCTTGCGCAATTACCTCCTCTCCCCCGCCCTTCTCCACCTCCTGTCAGTAGTGGGGTGGTGGGCATCCGGCAAGATGGATACTCTCAGGTGGAGTATGCTGCCACAGGTACATTTTACCTAAGATTCCTTTCGCATAACGTTTTCAAACCCTTCATGTATACTGAGTCATTCAAATATTCGGAGAATAAATGGTATGATGGGCTGCATTACTTCAGCGGTCCATTTCCCTTGGTCGATCTGTTGTGACACTGTAAAACCGGGAGATCAGGTCTCAATTAAACTTTTAATCGACTCTAATTTTACCATTTTATACACTTTTTCCGGTTTTTAAAGCGTTCACTCTATCTACGTCACTACATAATTATCTATACCGTCGTTAATATGTGGTGTGCGGATGGAATCACATCTGTCATTTGTAACGGTGCTACGATGGCTTATGGGTTACGTGTCGTACTTGAGAGGGATATATCCGCAGCCGGATGGAGAGATTTATAAGCAACAAGGTGTTACAAGACTCTCTGTACTCTTAATTCTCATTGGGGAAAATTAAATGGCACAAAGAACATGAGCCATAAGTCGGGAAAGGTCAAAGAACTACTTTGGTTTCTGGCCAGTATGACGATTAGCCGGCATCCTGGACAGGGTCAAATCGATTATTCGCCTCCCATTAAGCCAGTTATCTTGTCTCTGTCACCAAGGTCACGTGGTTCGATGCACCCTGCGCCCAGTCACCTATCAATGACGCACACACCATTACATGTCACTTTAAAGTCCGTATCCGTTGTAACATCTGTAGCGGCATGGCGATGGTCAACAATCGCCCCAGTCGTTACACGTTATGCTTTCTGATATGCAAGTAGCTTTATGAATACAATATGCAACAATCACTGATTATCTGACGAAACATATGATATAACAAGCACGCTAACACATGCCAAGGAATACACCTTAAATTTAGTTTTATAAAACAGCTTTTGGGCATGCTCCAACATGCTAAAACCTTTGTTCCTCAGAAATTCAGAACACGGCTGAAAACATAGTTAGTCCAACTCGGCATCTTGCGCTTCTGTTCCATCGGAACGTGACATTATACTTTGAATATCCTAAAATCCAGTGCCGAAGAATGCATATGCCACATGCAGGAAATTAATAAATACGGGCTTCCAGCTCTATATATTCGTCCTGTAAGATATGAATTATTCTGGTAGCAGCCAAGTTGCGAACATTTCAATGCTCAATAGAAGTTAAACCCATTCTCCGGAACATAGCAAGCCTTCTCATATATTCGGCATATTGTCCAGAAAGAAGGCCGCGTTGGCTTTTGCGAAACGGAAGATCATTGATATTGATAGTTTTGACAAGAAAGCTTTCTCAGAACCGTCATGTTCTGACTGTTAAGCTGTAGCTGATTTTTGTGTCTCTTTACGTTTGTTTTATGTGAAACATATCTAAAGTAGGAAAGGCTCATAATTCATACTTTTGCTGGTTCAACAAGAGCGAAAGCGGTCTAAAACGTGGCGTCGATTCAGAATTAAATTAACCTGCGTGACTATCAAGAGATTGTTTAAAGAAGAGAGGGTATCATGTGCATGTGTAGCCTGGGTACCAGCAGGAACAGCCTTGCATGCATAATGAACACATTGTTTGCAAGACATATGCGTCCACACGACCTGTCTGGACAAGTGCAAATGATTAGAAGAAAAATGAGTACCTTTTTAGATAGTGACATGGTTAGGGGGAAGCTCACAAGACGGGGGCACAATGCAGCGTTGCGTAATGTCAAAACTTGTCTGGTAAGATTTGGAGACGAAAAAACGTGGACGTTCGTTGTGCCGCTAAAGTCCTTTGATTTTATTGTTTTTTGTTTTTGTATTGTTATTCGACGTCAGCTTATGAAAACAAATATGTGCAAATATATTACTTTCGCAAAAAATTGATCAAATTGAGTATAATCTTTAAGCGCTGGCTTCATAACTAAATTTGGCCAAGTCTTTAATTATATATAATCTGGTACATGTTGCACATAATATCCATAAAGTTAATAGTCGTGAGACATTTAAATTAGGTTTCAAGGAAGGAGTTGTCTTCTAGACACTGAATATCAGGGGCAAATCATTATACAATGCATTATAAAATGATATTCGTCTTTCACAGCAATTTCACCGATTCTAGCACAATACTTATTTTTGTTTGTTTGTAAATTCGTTTGTTTCGAATCCAAATAGTTGTGGATACATACAAGCCATACACCTGACATATAAAACATTAGTTCACAGCAAGTACGCAGTTAGGCATGCTCTGAAAATGCTGTCCAAATACTAATTTACTAAATTGTTGCTAAGGGCTGCCGCATTCTATATAATATCTCTCTCGATTCCGTACTAAGTATATTCTTACATGTTAATGTGCTCAAGTCCTTTGATATTAAATACTGCTCCTATTGATTCTTGCAGACAGGTGACATGATCGCACACAGTTTTCTGCACGCCGGTATTCTATGCACTACGCTAATGGTAAATGGTGACTGAGATGTATTATTATCAGAGATCGGTCCAATTATTTCTTCTGCTGGCTTTTTACAGTTTGCATGATGATAAGTGTGGTCTATTAAAAGAACCGCCATGTTGCGGGACGCTTTTATGGTGAAGCGAGCCAGGAACGGTCAAGTACGTGCCCCATCACTCATAATCCATCAATTTAAGTATTCAGTATCAATTTTAAGTGTTTAGTAGAAAAACAGTCGGGGCAATGTATATGACAGACCGGTTTGTGGTACCACCTTCACGCATCTACTCGACACTATTTTAGGGCCTTTATTAGTGTTGATGCGCTGAACGGGAAATGTGTCAGGAACCGTAATAGGCTCTCCGGGTAGGCAGGGCAAAACTCGGAAGGGTCTTGACAGTCATACAACTAGGATTACTGAGACAGCTGTGACGACCGCTGTCTAGGCAAGACCATCCCGATGTTTAGTGACAGACATGATAGTTTATATTTGTCCCATGATTCTCTTGGTCTATACAAGTGGAGGAGTCATTGTCCTGTTCTAAATGACGCTAATTATAAGATGCCAAGGAATCCACCACACACGTGTAATGTCCTGCGTGACATGTGACGGCCGGGGATCCTCTCACAACCGGCCACTAAGCCCCGCCCCCTTTCTCCTGATAGGCTAGCTCGGTACTTGGGTGGGGCCAATACATGCATCCGCACCCCTACCCACTGACACCACACACTGACGCCATGTAAGGGCAGATCAGAAGGGCGGTTTATTTTCGGACATGATCCCATTACTTAACCTGCTTTGGAGCACTGTCCAGACCTGTTGTGTACCAATTCACCCTAACACTCATCTGTTAGTGCTAAACCCTTACCAAGAAGAGTAATGCGAAATAAAGCGTGGTAAGAAAGAGTGAAGCGACCCCTGGGCCCTATCTACATCCGACAGATAAGCTCCGCGGAGTAGTCGTTTGCCTAGTCATCGTAAAAACTGGCGTTCGTTAAAGACATAGCAGCGAGTCTTCCATAAGTGAGGAACGCGCCGTTAAGCAGAGAAACTAATGGTGGGAAGTGTGTACCTTGGCTGAGACAATGGTGAGTAAGTAGGCATCTGGCCAACATTGCCACTGTCACCACCGATCACTCTGACAGGTCGCCCGAAGGCTGAGGTCACATATCCTTCACCGGAAGAAAACTTCACATTTGGAGTATGTAATGCCGAACTGAACAGGACGCAATCAGGATTCCAGGTCTCAAGCTTTGAAGCCATCCTATATTATGTTTTTTTATATTTTTTATTTTTCATTTTGTATTTGCCTCCTCGGTTTGTAAAATGTTAGCTCCACGTCATGGCATAATGAAATGAACCGTGGACAATGTGCTTGGACGTAATCACCCATCTCTGCAAGTATGGGTGCGGAAATACGGGGAAGCAATGCCGAATGCATAACACACCATCGTTTTTTAAGCTTAATTAATATGGTATGCGTTACAGGCTCCTGGTCCAGCGAAGGAAGGTAACAATGGGAGAAGATTTTGAATGAGGTTGGCGGATTGGGGGGTGGGGTGGGGGGGATGGGTGAATGGGAGTTCTTGCCGTATTATGGCGTCCAGGGAGATCAGTTGCAATGGAATTTTTGTCTCAAGGGCTCAACCACGATTGACAATTCCCTGTCCGCTTCACGCATTTGAGCCTAATTGGTTCCCAGTCTCTGGCTAGAGTGAGGGTTTGCTCCTGTGGATAAATTGCATCCCTTCCATTTTCACACAAATTCGTTGCCCTCACTCAAGTCAACAATAGCAACATATGATTGTTTATCAAAACCTTCACTTTGAATATCGGTTTACAATATCTGACGGGGATTTATGGGTCAATTTTAACCGATTCATGATGAATGCGTTAGTATGCATGGTGGCGGTGGTAGGATTGGTTGGTTGTATATTCGATTCTGGTCATATAACGTCAGTTTGTACCCAATGGTCGCGAGTTGAGAGAGAACGCAAGGCCCCATGCCACGGAATTCCATGTTTACGTGAATGTGGCTGTTTACTCCATAAACGAACACTGATGCAAAATAGATATTATACTAGTTCAAAGTAAAGGAAATGGGAGAAAAAAGTTCCCAAAATAAAATTATTGCATGTCAATTAGTTACTGGTATACAGTTATATTCATTGTGTAAATTCGATATAGGCACTACTGTGTGCCTTGTGTGGGTCAGGCGCGCACATATTTGGCTAGAAGGGGACACAGGCACAGTAAATCAGTGGAGGGGGGAGGCCGGGGGGGGGGGGGTAGGGGGCCCCACAACGCATACTAAACACACAAGGTGTCCAACTCCCGCTGGAAGTGAGCGACAGGCACCCGCTTCAACCCCCAATATCGCACCTTTATCGCGCTTGACGGGCCCCGTAAATGCCCAAGTCCGATTTCTAAGTAATTTATTTATTTCATCAAAAAGTAAATGAGATCTGTACTGCCGTCTAGCCGCGACAAATAAAGAATTAGGCAACGACAACAACCAACTCCGGAACAGATTGAGCAAAAATGGCTGACATCGCGAGAATTCGCCTGCGAGATCTCAGGCACAGTGCACGATATGACGATTGGTCAGCTTTCACATGACGCTCATGTGGGGAGGTACTCCTAAAATCTGTCATTTTGATTAATAACATCATAGGGAGATGCTATGCTAATGTTCGTCCCGATTCAACAAATTTTGAAGTTGCATCCCCTGTGTCACGTGACACATTTTTCGACTGCCAACCAATCAGATTCATCTCGCTGACTGATGTCAGCCATTTTTGCTCAATCTGTTCCGGAGTTGGTTGTTGTCGTTGCATAATTCTTTATTTGTCGCGACTACACGGCAGTACAGGTCTCGTTTACTTACTGATGAAATAAATAATTTACTTAGATATCGGACTTAGGCATCTATGGGGCCCGTCAAGCGCGGTAAAGGTGCGATATTGGGATTTGAAGCGGGTGCCTGTCGCTCAGTTCCAGCGGGAGTTGGACACCTTGTGTGTTTAGTATGCGTTGTGGGGCCCCCTACTCCCCCCCCCCGGCCTCCCCCCTCCACTGATTTACTGTGCCTGTGGAAGGGGAGGAAAGGGGGTGGGGGGGGGGTGCGTTCTTTGGCTGAGAGAAAGGAAGGAACGCCCGTTTGGCAGAGGAAATGGTGAGTAAGTTGGCATCTGGCCAACACAGGCAATGTCAACACCGATCACTGTGTGAGGTCGCCCGAAGGCTGAGGTCATATATCCTTCATCAGGAGAACATTTCACATCTGCCGCCTCAGCTTGTATTCCCAGGTTCCGATGAACGCACGACGCACGGCCCTTCGCATCGGAACCACGGACTGTCATCACTGCCTCACGCACGGTTGTTACCCCTGCTCCCATTCCCCATGCGCCAGGCTACCCCAGTCGCTGTGTGGTATCCCAGGTCCAATGCTTTTGCGCCATACTGTAGTTTGCGCGCGTGAGTTACTATAGCAACCACAGCGGTGATGTCACCGCTTGGATTGAGTTTGAGGTGAGTTAGTCAGTCAGCGGCGTTGCGGGAGGACGGGTTTAGCTAGCCAGCTAGGAAGGATTTACGTTGGATTCACCGCCCTGCGGAGCAAGGGGCTGGCAGCAGTTTCACCAACTGCTGCCAGGTAAGTGACACCGATAACGGAGTTCGTGACTTGTGCTTTATTTGGGTTTAAGGGTGTTTAAATAAATCATCGAAACTTTAACCACTTCGTTTCGCCTCAGTGCCTTCGTCACCACGTGTTAACGCAAGACCGAATTCGGAACGAACACCCAGTTGGGGTTGTCGAAATTAAGTTTAGATCCAATTAGAATAACACAACGAGAAGTACATTAAAGTAAAGTAAAGACACTCCCCTCCCTTACTAAAAAATATCACATTTGGTGCCGTGAACCAGCGGTCTTTTTACGTGGTTGAGCGACAAGTGGCAACATGGCGGAACGCCGTGGGTTAGAATTCATGGCTATGTTAGAAAGTGTTTGAGTGACCAGGTGACGACGATATAGACTTCCCCGTTCACGGAGAGAGGGTTGGAAATTTAGGCCGTGGGATACGTGACCATGTGGGGATTCAGTCAGAGAAGCGTGAGGAATATGATTTGGGACCTGTCGAGGCTCAGGTAGGCGAGGAGAGCTCAGCTAGGGGTGCGCCTCCAAATTTTGTTGCACAATTCTAAGATGGCGGCTCTGCCTTCTTCCCCAAATCGGCCGGGCGATCACGTGACCGAAATGCCGGCCCCTGATTGGCCCAGGAGTGCGCGTCCCGCCAAAAGCGAGTTTGCGCGGGATTCTCAGCAGGTTGATGCTGGTTATAAGGGGAATGCAAGATGGCCGCGCCCATGACACCGTGTTCGGCGAGCAGGCTACTCAGGGTGTCAGCAACCGAACTCAAAGCGTTAGGTGGGATGGTTACAGGCCAGAGGGGGTTGGTTATGGGCCCCCAAGCGCTGTGCCGTTCGCTGGAAACCCCCCTCAGGGGCAACTGCATCACTCTCGCTTAGCGGAGTCTGCATCCAGCTAACAGGGGCAACTGGCAGCCAGGGCCTGGCAGCTATCAAGCAGCGGGCATTTCCCCTGGTGACATTGGTGTTGAGTGGGGATGAAATTGATTCACCAGGGTGTTCACAGGACAGGTGAATGGCTTGAATGTTTAGACTAGATTTTGTCAGGATGGGGGGATTAAACAAAGACTCATTTGGTATAACTTTTAAGAATTTAACCAGTGTTAATGTAACTAGAGTTGGCAGATCTGTGAACTGTATTTTTTAGCAAAGATGGCGGACCTTTCAAAATTTCTAGAATGTTCGACAGCGTGAGGCCGTCACGTGATCGAAATGCCGGTCTCTCATTGGTCGAGGAGTGCGCGTTCCCGCCAAAACTGGTTTTGGGCGGTAACTCTTTGGAAGATGTGGCCCCGGTTTCGAATACATGTTGATATGTGGTGTGACACTGGATGGGATCGTACTCGGTTGAAAAAGGTCTTGGGAATTTATGGTTCAGGCGGTGTAGTGGGGCACAGGGTTTTTTTTTTTGAGGTGGTTTGGCGGGGCATGATTCGGTGCCATGTTTTCCCACGCAAGTATAAGCGGTGGATGTGTTTTTTTGTTTTTTTGTCAAGTGGCTGTTCTGAAGCACTGGGTGACATGCTGGATCCAGGTAGATCACTTCGGTGACGCCGTCCAGCATCAATCCCCAACTGTGAGGTAGAGGGCGGTTTACGTCACAGCCAGGTTGCCTCAGGTCTTCATGAGCCTGTTGCGCCTGGCGTGATAGGATATTCCGTTTTTTTTGCCATCTTGAGAGTCGCCGACCACGGTGTGTCCTCACAGGGTAGTTGGCCTGGTACGGGCTGGAAACCAAGACAATGGGCTGCCTAGCAGGAGTTTTGGGCTGGCAGGGGAGTTACGTCCACAGTGTGTGTTTGTGTCAAGGTATTGCAGGGGGCGGATTTTGGTGAATTTTTATCTGATACGAGTTACCGGTGATTATGTGTGTGGTTCATTGGGATATCTTTAGATACTTTGTGTTAGCTGCTATAGTAAATTTGTGGGCTTTTTCAGTTATCCTTATGGAGTAAATTGGTTATAAATTATGACCTGTTGATTAAGTCGCTTGGAGTTACAAGGTGTAACACCTGATGACCTGTGTGTGATGTGTCATTGTACGGTTGATGACCACACCAATACCTAGTGCTTGTGTCGTGAGGAAGTGTGGGCCAATGTGGCCTGGATGACCTCACTCGTTGAACGGCTGCCTGCTGAAGTGCTTGGCGGGACAAAACAGAGCGCCAGAAGAGCGCTACTTCGTGCTGATTTGACGGCAACCCCAGCAGCGTCCTCAGCATCAGGGGCGTCACCGGCGTCATCGGTGACCGCCGCGTCATCGGCCGAACTACGGCAGACATCGGCGGCGTCACCGCCATCATCGGCATCGGCGGCGTCACCGTTATCATAGGTGACCGCGGCTTCATCGGCCGAACTTACGGCCACAACATCGGCGGCAGCGTCCGCGACAGCATCGGTGACCGCGGCATCATCGGCCGAACTTACGGCAGACATCGGCGGCGTCACCGCCATCATCGGCGTCGGCGTGCGCGACAACACGGCGGCAGCATCGGCGTCCGCGATAACATCGGCGGCAGCATCGGCGTCCGCGACAACGTCCACGACAACATCGGCGTCCGCGACAACGTCCGCAACAACATCGGCGTCTGCGTTGGCGGCGGCTGCTACTGCAGCTACGACAGTCACTGGCTGCCCGGATGGCGACGACATCCTTGACGACGTCGCTACTTGTGGTCGCTACAGCCGCAGACAACCTGGCTGCTGCGGTGGCCGAAACTGAACTTTGGTCGTGTCGGATCAGGCCCAGCCGGCATTTGTGACTGCTTCAGCGGCGTCCTTGGCGCGCTTGGCGTTACCAAGTGGTGGCGTCAATGCCGTGGAGCCTCGGGACGAGGCCCGGGCGCCAGCACGGAATCACTCCGCGGTCGGCCACATCGGTGACCCAGTGACCTCTCTTCGGCCTTGAACGATACAGACTTTGCCGGCAACGGCTATTGTGTGACTTTTTGTTTTGCTCTCAACGCTGATATAGCAATTTGTTTGATGTGTGGTCATTGCTGGTAATATTCAAGTTATATGACATCATCTTTGCTTTGTGTTTATAATGGTTCAACTTCGCTGTCATAATATTAGTGATTTGGGTTTAGTCGTTCGAGGGCGAACGTTTTAAAGGGAGGGGGAGTGTGGTATCCCAGGTCCAATGCTTTTGCGCCATACTGTAGTTTGCGCGCGTGAGTTACTATAGCAACCACAGCGGTGATGTCACCGCTTGGATTGAGTTTGAGGTGAGTTAGTCAGTCAGCGGCGTTGCGGGAGGACGGGTTTAGCTAGCCAGCTAGGAAGGATTTACGTTGGATTCACCGCCCTGCGGAGCAAGGGGCTGGCAGCAGTTTCACCAACTGCTGCCAGGTAAGTGACACCGATAACGGAGTTCGTGACTTGTGCTTTATTTGGGTTTAAGGGTGTTTAAATAAATCATCGAAACTTTAACCACTTCGTTTCGCCTCAGTGCCTTCGTCACCACGTGTTAACGCAAGACCGAATTCGGAACGAACACCCAGTTGGGGTTGTCGAAATTAAGTTTAGATCCAATTAGAATAACACAACGAGAAGTACATTAAAGTAGAGTAAAGACACTCTCCTCCATTTCGTAAAATATCACAGCTGTCCTACACCTTTACTTTCATTTACGTCCAGGCAGACGGTTTTGCGACACGCTGTAATGGGACTATTTACCCATGACTCATTGGGCATTACTTAATTAATAGTGAGTGGAACTGAGCTTCGGCAGCAGGAAAGACTCTGTAACTGAGGTCCCAAGAATCGGCTAATTCTGCCATTCCATTCGGTTGTTTTCGGTTTGTAAAACCAGACCTGTCCGCTGATGCAACTGTCTGTCTTGATGGGTTGGATGCAAGATGCGAGAGTTGTGGGCGTAGCGGGGGGGGGGGATGATTCGTAGTGGGCTTGAGTGCGTTTTTAGGCAGTGGAACCTTGTTGTAAGGCGTCCCGGGACACAAGTTAATTTTTGTCAGGCCCAGGAGATCGGCTGTTTTCCAGGGGGTTACTTAGGTGGCACGTTAGTTAGATGATTTGTGACGCTTTAGTTTCGAATGATTGCATTACTTGTTACATCATTGCCTTGACACTGGTATGCACTGCACACACCGACGGAGGGCGATGGGGCGGGGATAGGGCGGTATAGGGTCTAAAGGGGTCCGAACTCTCTCCAACTTGAGAGTGGAGTTCACTCTCATTTTCGCCACAACTTGTACCTGGTATTTGATCTAGTCGACCCCCCCCCCCTTGCCCCAACACACACACACTCTTCCCTGACTGTTTCCTCTCGCCAATCCTCAGTGTAGGAAAACACCGATTTGACCTTAAATTGGTCCTAATCCCCTCACCAGCCGTGTCCGTCCCGCGATGTACAATAGGCCAGCAGGAGGACGTGCTCTCCACGCTAGTTTGGACCCAAGAGCGGATCCAGGGGGAGGGGGTTTCGGGGAGCGGGGGGGAGGGGGGGGGGGTCCAGGGGATCCGACCTCCCCTTTTTGAGGACGAATGCCTTTTTTCAATGCAATATTTAGGTCATCTGAGGCGTGGACCCCACTCACCCAGTTGCAATGTTTTCACAGCCGCCCCCCCCCATCCCTGGATCTGCCCCCTGGACCCCTCCCCTCTCCAAAATCCTTTACACTATCTATACCCAGGTCAACAATAAAATCAATGTATGTTTGCTTACCAGGATCCAGCCCGCCAACCCAACTGCCTCCCCACCCCTCTGCCTCATCAATCGCGTTCAATATCTCTAACGCTTCACCGGTGCGCGGTGACGTTACATCCGGTCTAGACGCCACGGCAGGCCCCTAAATGTAACTGATCCCTGGAATCCCATCGCTAGAGCTTCTTCTGGTCTATCGGAGATCTGGACGGGACTATACACTGTTCCAGGTGCCGACACTGAGCACTGCCCACGCTGGAGTCCGTTTGCCTTACTCGTTAGTACAGAATTGACAACTATGGTAGGTGCAAGTGAGAAGTACTCATGCGGCTTTGTTTGTCAGACATAGCGCACGTTGAAGATCTTTTTTTTTCACAACATGATTGGATAAAAGCCACAGTGACGTCAGTGAATGATTGACAGCCTGGATCGATCTATTAGGATCTCCAGACATGGCGGGCTTCCCTACTAACCCGATTACAGTAATAGTTCCCGCGGTGGAAATCGGATTCTTTGCATTATAGGAAAGCCACAGGCACCGGCTGGAAATCGTGGTGGCATAGCAACTGCATCCTCCACGCTGAATAGCATCGGCCTACGAGGCGATTTGCGGCTGGACTCAACCGATAGTTGATGAATGTGTGTAAGCTCATATTAATCTTCTGTGTTTCCACGCTTATATTATCGAGCTATAACGCCCGAAATAGTAGAAGGAAATACTTTTTCCATTTGTTTTCGTACCTACCAATTTAAATTCTGGGAGCGAGGAAAGTGACTTCAAAGGGGAATACAAACGCATGTGCGTTTACATTGAGACTCAGATTATCTCTGCTCATTAGCTTGAAATCAACGAAAAGCACTCAACCATGAGAACAATACACGCCCTCGACGACAGATACCTACACACAGCGTTAAATCTCACCTGTCAATCTTGTACAAACATTGGGGTCTCTAGATAACTCTCTAGATAACGCTCCCAGAAATGAACCCGACGGACCTCACGTTTGCTACTTTGACGAAGGTGCTTATAGTAGTGACATAATGGAATA
This sequence comes from Arenicola marina, assembly GCA_964019135.1. Classification (NCBI taxonomy): domain Eukaryota; kingdom Metazoa; phylum Annelida; class Polychaeta; family Arenicolidae; genus Arenicola; species Arenicola marina. The sequence goes on from OZ025263.1 coordinate 29,196,295, forward strand.
AAAACTCTAAACCCCCATGAAAACAAATTCTTCTTTTTTTATCTTCCCTGAAACAAAGTTAACTCTTCAGTTAAGTTAGCCACCAAAATCGTGGCACGAACACTTTAAAGGCACAGATCGATCAAAAGCAGTGTTCATGTACATAAATGGCATGTGGAAGCAGTTTCTTTCAAATATCTGTTTGCATGAACAGTCCTCCCCCAGACTTCTACGTTTGCATCAAATAAACTGTTGCCAGCCAAGGCTACACGACCAAATACAACTTTCACGCAGATAAGGCTTCAGGGATTCTCATTTGGCCAACGCATGAAATAACGTTGCTACTCATTTGTCTGTGTGGATCGGAAGTTTAGAATTTCAGACAGGGAGGAAGTTGAGAGAGCACACGTTTCTCGATATCATGTAACTCAGTGCTATACGTCAGTGTGGTAGCTTACGCTATGCGCAAAAGCCCATATAAAACTGATATCATACTGGTTCAATTAACTGAAATTGGAGCATAAGATAGCATTTTAAAAAGCACCGATCTTAATGTCAATGCTGTGGGTGACCAGCATGTCGATATAACACGCCCTTCTTCGTGTGCAGTCTATTTTCAAATTGTAACTGATGCTGCCATACAGCACTGGAGGAAAGCAGTTATCATACTTGTAAACTGATATTGTTCAATTTAAATGACCTTTCTGTGGGGGGCAAAATATCACGTGAATGAATTCGATTTCGCTCTGCGCAAGATGCGAGGAGTTCACAACTTCAAAACGAGCGGCGAGAGGCGGGTGATTCGAAATGGGTTGTGCGGCAAAAAGGTGCACATGTCGTTGAACTACAGTCTGTTGAACGATATCAAGGGTGCTAATGAGGAACATAACATCTATGGAGATAAAAATAAACTGGTAAAATGATTTAGCGGTGAGTGTGGTTGCTTTGTTTGTTCTACTGAGCTGCCGTTTGTAGGCAATCCAAAACATTCAAGGGTAACAGGCTTCGTGGGCGCGGTAGCTGTCCGGTTTTTGCTCGCCCTACAGCCATACAACTCTTTGGTGGTTTCAGGCACGGTGTGGACTGCAGGGTTTATGAACTCATAATGCCACTGGCCTCCTATGTCCGATATCCGAAGCCAAACGTTTCCTTTAATTAATCTCACGCGAGCACTATACCAACGGTGCATAGTCGCTGGCGCCGGGAACAATGCGTGGGATTGGATGACACTTGTCCCATGTGCAGGTGCCAGGGTTGGCACCCAGGATCTGGTGATCTGCAGCTCCGACAACTTACCAACTGCGCTTGGGAGGTTATCCTGTGACTTGTTGAAGGCGGTAGAAAATGGCTTCCTGATTTGGAAAACGCTCGTTTTTCCGCCCGCCTCATGGTATCGTCCCCTCATCACACGCGTATTTTTGCTACCTGAGACGGTGTTTGATACGGAAATATATGTTATTTAGTTGCTTTCAGCCATATCGCATTCTTAAAACATATCGTAGTTGTCATCAAACATATTGTATTCTTTTAACAGAACATTATCTTTCGATATGTATTGAAGTTTAAACGTATTATGGTCATCTTTCGGTACGCTTCAATTGTCGTGCAGCGTCACAATGATAGCATCTGTCTTGGCGGCAAACATTGGTCACTGACATGGCTTACTCAGAACAAATGTGAGACGGAGAATAATGCAAAGAAAATAAATATTTGTAGGAATAGCAAGACATTTCAGCCTCAGGTAACATCGTACATCTCGTTGGGTCTGTAAAACCGTAATTTCAGCATAAAACTGTGCGGATTAGTTTATCGCGTGAGGACGTCCTAGCGAGCCGCAGTCGAAATCATCACACAGAATTACGAACAGGCCAACGGTCAGCGAACAGGCGCGCAGGGATATAAAGCCGGCCACCAACTTCTGCTCCGGAGAACAAATGTACTGCTCTCTGGACTGCATACAGGCTTGTAGGATTTAAATTCAAGACAGAATATACTTATTTGACATGGAGAAGACATTAGTAATATAACAATTACAGAACATATTGCTTTTACAACCGGTAAGCCAATTTGACAAAAAAATACCACGTGAATGACCGTGGCGGTCGCAGGAACTAAGGCAGGAACTGTGGACTGTAAACTGTGGTTAGCAAAAACGATTGACTAGCCCATGAAGTCGGATTAACATTAAAGCATCCAACTTACCAGTGGTGGATCAAGGGGTGCACAGGGGGCACGTGTCCTAGCTGTCACTTGAAGATAGGCCATAAAAAGGTACGTGCTGCCCTTTCTCTGACGAAGAGAGGCACAGTCACAATTTTTCCCGCACAACTTCACCAGCACCCAGTGCCCCGGTTGCAGGATCCGCGCTTTGAAGGTACCTATGCAGTTAAAATAAATGGTACCCCCATTTCGTAAATTCCTGGATGCGTGAAATGTGGCATCATGTTGGAAATTATATTAAAGCAATATGTTTACATGCGCCATCTTAGATTTTTTACATTTTAGAATCAAGACTAAAAGTATCTCAAAAATTATGATGCTTATGTTTTATATCACTTTGAGTCTGTAAAACAAACACTTCAACATAAAACTGCGCGGTTTATTTTTATCGCGCGCGGACGTGATAGCGAGCCGCGGTCGACATCACACACAAAATAGCGAACTGCGAACAGGCGCGTAGGGATATAAAGCCGGCCACCAACTTCTGCTCCATCGACCAAAATGCTTCTCTCCGGATAGCCCACGGGCTTTCAGGATTTAAACTCAAGACAGAGTGTACTTATTTGACATGGAGAAGAGGTTGATAATACAAAAAAATACGGAATATATTGCTTTAATTGCCGTGACAGGCAGAATGATCAATTTGGGAGAGGCGGGACGATGGAGTGTGTAATGCGTAGCATGCAGGCGGAAGTGGCACCTAATAACTAATGAATTACTTCTGAACAATTGTGACAATTAAGTGCCTTCTTACATGGTTACGACATCTCCCAGCAGCGGGAGGCACAAATCAGGGCCACTTGATCTTTGCTCTGATGAGATGGTCACAGACAGTTTTTGCTAGGCTAGGCGATCAGTGGCGGATTTCACGAACGCAGTTTAGCCGGCTACGAGGCTTAGTCGACTAAAGTTACCATGTGAATAATGGGCGATTTTAGCCGTCTAAGCCCCGTAGCCGGCTGAACTATGTACGTGAAATAAGCCCCAGGTAGGAAGGAAAGTGGATCCTTACCAGCACAGGCAATGCCACCACCGATGACCGTACGAGGTCGCTCGAAGGCTAAAGTCATATATCATTTTTCCAGGAGAACAATTCACATCATTCTGTGGCCTAAGCATGTATACTCAAGTTCCATTGAACATTGGCCCTCCTGGCGGCACCAAGGACATTGTCGCGACTGCCTTGCGCACGATACCAGCCCCCCCACCCCCCACCCCCACCACCCCCTATCCCCCTCATCCCCCGCACCTGCTCGCCTCAGTCCCGGTCCTATATATTTCCTTCCATTGTCAATCTCTTCCCAAACTGATTACACTGAGTTCTATAGTTGGGAATCAACTCGAGATCATAGCATCGAACCGCTTTTGTCAACTGGAAGTCATGGCTGCATAGCAACATCATCCCCCACGTTAAATTGTTTCAGTTCGCACTGTCTATTTGAAGGAGGGTTGCTGGTCTTCTGGGTCACTGATGCTTGATGAATACGTTGGACTGCATGCTGGTCTTGGTGGTGAGGATGGTGTCGGTGGTGGGCGTGGTTGCTTGTGGCTGGTTACTTGTTGCCTGGCCGTGAAAAATCAACGCAAAGTAACTGATGCAGCCAAACAGCACCGGGCAAAAACACTGGTCATGATAATAAATTGATATTGGTAAATTTGAAGCTCTGCGTGCCTTGTTTGCATTATTATTCAAATGAAACAATCGTTTTGATAATGGTCCAGAGAATTGCAAACTTTAATTTTCCATACTTTTGCTATTGACAATATTACGTAATAAGATCAAAGCTCGGACAGAGGACATTATTGCAATATGAACAGACACTGGGTTATGCTCATATCGTGAACTTAAGACAAGCCTCGATCATCATATCAGTCTAAATAATATACAGACCTAATACTAATTTTGATATTTTGATAATGATATTTGGACGTATCATCTGCATATATGACTTAATCCCCTAAAATGCATATACATTATTACTATCTAAGCTTAACCGCTATAAAGTCATATTTCAGCACTCACACGCGTCGAGTTGTCATGAAGGATCGCAATATGCTGGCGTAATTGTCACCCGGGACATATTCCGGACATGACAGGTGCTTTGGACGTTTGTGATTATAACCGTAACTGTTGGCAAGTTACAGCATGCACGGCCAGTTGCCACTCTGCTTCACAAATCACCTATGCAATGCATTTATATTTACATGACATTGCTCTACCATAAGAAACGCCCGCTAAAGCATTCATTCAAGCAAGCGGCATGACAAGAGATAAACCTAGTGATATAGTCATAAACATGAGAGCAAGCAAGGCAGAACACAGCGGTAGCTCTCTTACCATAAAAACAACATCGAAACTAAAGCATAGATTCATTCCTTGTCCATCTGTTGCGATGATGGCTCCTTTGCCTATATTATTCTATATTATTTTTGACCCGGGACATAGGTCCAAACATTGTGATGGATTATCTGCCTTTGCCTTTTGGCTCGGATGTGAGGAGTAGGAGGAGTAAACCTTTATACCGTATATAACGATACGGCCCCCATCAGACAGATGATATTGTTATTACTCTCATGACCTTGCAAGGAAAATCAACAGTACACAATACAGTGCATTAGCCCAGATGATATGCCTTTGCCACAGAGAGTAATTTGCATCCATTGCTCCCGCGGGGACAATTATGTAAAGCGAGTCGGGAATAACGGAAAGCCACAGAGACAAGGTAATTTGTGGGACGCGTTCCAAATGACTGCCTCGGTACTGACGGTCGGGGGATGATATGTTGTCCCACTAGATGGACACTCCTCTAGGGGAAAGTTGAAGGGGAAGAATAATGCACTGTAGTTGATGGTAAACACTAATGCGTCTTTCATGGCGTTCAATTTAGATGCAACACCAATCTAAAAGATGATTGAATTGGGTCGGCTTAACATTTAGCTTGTGGGAAAGCCAGGTACATCCGGCCACCCACGACTTACAGAACATCTTGTGTGTGACATTGACTATGACCTTATCGCCTGTTAACCAATAGCCGGCTTCCAAGCCTGAGAGATAAGTTCTGCAGAACTTAATAAATATCGATAGTAAATCGGCACTCGAAAAAAGCATTGCAGTGTGCTTTGCGTGGGTCAGACGGGCACACATATGGCTGGAATAAGGAAAGGGGGCGGTTCGTCTGTTGGCTGAGAGACTGGAAGAAACACCCGTTGGCAAAGGAAATGGTGAGTAAGTGAGCATCTGGCTAAGACAGGCAATGCCAGCGGAAGTACACTTCACATCCGGTCCCAGGTTGTATTCCCAGGTTCTAGTGGACGCGCGACGTACGACCCTTCGCAACGGAACCACGGACCACTGTCTCAGGCACGGTACCCCTTCTCTCATTCCCCACCAGTCTGTCTCAATCGCTTTTCCAAATCTTTCCATTTACGCGCCGGCAGACGGTGCTGGGACACGCCGTAATGGGACCATTTACCCATGACCCACATGGCATGATTGAATTAATCGTGCGTGGAACGGAAACCATGAACCAGGAAACGTCTGGAAGTTATGTCCCAAGCGTAGAAAACAGATGATTTGTGAAAATAATTCCGTGTGCGTGACAGCCTCCCAAAAGAGACACCAGAATATTAAGATAACAGGGATCCCAACCGGCTAGGGGAATACAATATTTGTATCAAGGATTCAGGGGATCGGCTGTTTATCAGAGGACTCTTTTAGTGGCACGTTTATTAGATGACTAGCAACGCTTTTGTTGCGAATGATGGTATTACGTGTGCCATCATCGCTTTGACACTGGCAAGGCATAAACACACCGACTGGGGTTGGCGTCCAAACGTGTCCAGGCTCCAATTCGATAGTAGAGGTCTCTCTCAGTTACGATACAATTTATATTCGATATTTGATGTAGCTCCACCCCTCCCCTCCCCCCCTCCCAACTCAGTTGTCCATTCCCTCCCATCGAATCATCAGTTAACCTTACACTGAAATTTTTTTTCGGTTAGTTTACGATTATTTTCTACTGTAAGATACATTGTCTTGCTTGAAGAAGAATATTTCTGTAATTATCTCAATTCCTTATTCTTATGGAATTACCATGCTTAGAGATTGTTAGGAAAAAAAGTTTTATGGAAATGCTTGCCCAAACGATTAAATTTTGCGTGCTCATGAGTGTGGCCTGTTAAAGCAATAACCATTTTATGGGACATGTTTCGAGTATAAAAGCGGTCGGGCTTGTCTATGGCAGACTAGGGTATGGCACCGCTTTTACGCATTATCGCGAAATTATTTTAGGCTGTTATTAACGTTGATGGGATTAAATAGAAATGTGTCTGTCACCAAAAGGCTGTGGGTGTAGGGCGGACGCATAAGAGACGGGTCTTGCGATTCACTAAACTATGGTTAATGAGGCAGATTCTTTGTTGTCTAGGTAACACCACTCCGTGGCAATGGCCGGACAATGTATACGTGGATATAAACCTATACAACAGGAGGAGCCATGATTTTGTCTCAAATTGCGCTTATTTGGATGACAAGGAATCAACCGTGCAATGACACCGACGCAATGTAAAGACAGCAAGATGGCAATCTGTCAGCAATGGGTGGTTTACTTTATGGAAATGTTTCCATTACTCATCAGATTATGACCACTGTCCCAAATTAATGTATACCAAACGATCGTAACGCTCGTCCATTGGTGCCAAACCCGTTTTGCGGCGGTTGCCCAGAGATCACTCTCACATGATTAGGGCGCCGTAAAATCAATATAAACAGTGATGTTTAGTCTCTGGGTCACATGCTCCTTACAAATGAACCTCATTATTGTCCCACTGACCTCGAGGAAATGCCAGCTTTGTTCGGCCGTCCTGTATCGGACGTGTAGTACGTGACTTTCACCATGATCTCGGGACGTCGTCTGTTAAGCAGTAACCGGCTTCCAACCCCACATATCAACGCGTCTTTTCTGCGGGCCAGGCGCTATGAACCAGAGGAAATTATGCTCGCGTACGTTGGCTGAGGGGACGGTGAGTAAGAGGGAATCTGGCCAGCATAGGAAATGACACCACCGATCGATGTCGCCCGAAAGCGGAGGTCACACATCCTTCACCAGGAGATGAATTTACATCTGGAGCCTCAGCTTGACTATTTTGCCGTCCCCAGCAAGCTTGAGTAGTGGGGTGGTGGGCATCCGGCAAGATGGATACTCTCAGGTGGTGTATGCTGCCACAGGTAGATTTTACCCAAGATTACTTTCGCATAACGGTTTTCATGCCCTTCATGTATACTGAGTCATTCAAATATTCGAACAATAAATGGTATAAGTATGATGGGCTGCATTTCTTCAGCGGTCACTTTCCCTTGGTCGATATGTTGTGACACTGTGCAATACAACTTGAGAACAAAACAAAACCGGGAGTTCAGGTCTCAATTAAACTTTTAATCGACTATAATTATACCATTTTATAAAAAAAAATCCGGTTTGTAAAGCGTTCACTCTATCTACGTCACTACACAATTAACTATGCCGTCATTAATATGTGGTGTGCGGATGGAATCACATCTGTCATTTGTAACGGTGCCACGATGGCTCATGGGTTACGTGTCGTACTTGAGAGGGATATATCTGCAGCCGGATGGAGATATGTATAAGCAACAAGGTGTTACGCGACTCTCTGTATTCTTATTTCTCATTGGGGGGAATTAAATGGCACAAAGAACATGAACCATAATTCGGGAAAGGTCAAAGAACCACTTTGGTTTCTGGCCAGTATGACGATTAGCCGGCATCCTGGACAGGGTCAAATCGATTATCTCTCCATTGTCTCCATTAAACTTTTAATCGACCGTAATTTCACCATTTTATACCTTTTTGTCCGGTTTGTAAAGCGTTTACTTTTTCTACGTCACTACATAAGAAATCAATAAATGCAGGCTTCTAGCTCTATATTTTCTAAGATATAAATTATTCTGGTAGCAACCGAATTGCGAACACGTCAATGCTGATGGTCAATAGAAGCTAAAATCATTCTCCGGAATATAGCAAAGTATACTTTCAAATATATTTCGGCTTATTTGTTCAGAGAGAAGTTTGTGTTGGCTATTCGGAAGATAAATGATACTGAACGTTTTGACAAGAAAGTTTTCTCAAAACTTGCCGAAACAGTCATGTTCTGGTTAAACGGTAGTTGTTTTAGCGTCTCTTTTATATGAAACCTGTCTAAAGTGGGAAATGCTAGTAATTCATACTTTTGTTGGTCCAACAATGGCGATAGCGGTCTTAAATTTGGCGTCGATTCATATTGAAATTAACCGGCGTGACTGTCAAGAGATTGTTTAAAGAAGATAGAGTATAATGTTCGTGTGTAGTTAGGGGCACCGGCGGGAACAGCCTTGCTTGCGCAATGAACACAATATTTTCAAACAATATCCGTGCTCACGACCTGTCTAGACAAGGGCAAAAGATTAAAAGAAAAATAAGTATTTTCTTAGTCAGTGACATATTTACGGGAGAAGCTCGCAAGACGGAGGCACAATACAGCGTTGCTTAATGACATGCGTTTTTATTCTAATAAGATTTGGAGACGCAAAACGTGGATGTTCGTTGCGCTGTTTTAGTCATTTGATATTAAACTTTGCTTCAGTCCGTCATTTCATTCTTCTTTATTCTATGCACCATGCGTCATGGTAAATGGAAACTAACTGGATTAACTGGACATGTCAGTAACCATACGGCTCTCGGTGTAGGACGGGAAAAACGTATATTTGTCCCATGATGTTGACCTATGGAAGTGGACGACGATTGCCTTGTCCTAAATGAGGCTGTATATGATGCCAAGGAATCCACCACACAATTGTAGTGTCCCTGTGTAACATGTCCTCCCGCCGCCGGTCAATAAACCCCGGCCCCGGCTACCTGATTGGCTAAGTTGACTGAAATTGGGTTGTACTCGCGCCCGGACCGTGGCTTCCCCTGGTGATCTAAGAGAGAGGAGAGATGCCAGAGAGTGAGGTTTAGCAATAAAATTCACGTTTGTTGCTGTGTGTCAGGATGTGAACGTCCCGGAAGGGTACGTGGGTCGGAGCCAGACATGCATCCATACCCTACCCACGGACACCATATACTGACGCCATGTAAGGGAAAATAGATGGGCAAGGGGAGTCGGTCGTTAAGGGCAGTTTTTTTTCGGACATGACCTCATTACGGAATTTGCATTGGAACACTGTCCAGACCTGTTGTGTACCAATTCATCCTAACACTCGTCTATTAGTGCCAAAGTCGTACCATGAAGATTAATGCGAAATAAGGCGTGGTTAGAAGAGTGAAACGACCTCTGTGCGTGCGGCGTAACCGCGAAGGTCGCTGTAAATATCTATATATAGTGCTGTTTAGCTTCTGGACCACTGCCTCATGACAAACTAATCTCATTGATGCCCCACTGACCTTGAGGGAACTCCGGCTTTGTCTGGGCGCCCAAACCGGACGTCTGGGATGTGACTTTCACCACGACCTTGGGACGTCGTCTGCTAAGCAATAGCCGCCATCTACATCCGGCAGATAAACTCCTTATAGTCGCGACATAGTGATTAGCTTACTCAGAGCAACGAGTGAGGCGACACACTAATTAGAGAACTTGTAGCGATGACATTACTGTTGTCAGGAATTGCGAGGGCGGAACGCGGCGTGTCTATATGTGGGGGGCGTGTGTGGGTGGGGGGGGGGGTGTTAGCCTAACATCCAAAGGGGTGGCCCAGGGTCCGTCCGTCGTTTTGAGCTTAGTGTTATGTTTTACCTTCGGAGCAAATTGCACTTTCTACTAACATCCCAAGCTCCCCTCTCAACCTGATTACACTGACAGTTTACGTATGATCCCTGCCACGAGCGAGTCACAGTTGTGTATCGTCACTTCGTCAAATGGATGTCGTCGTTGCATAGCAACTGCAGTCTATTCTTTAAATATCGGTTTAAAACATCTGAAGGGGATTTATGGTTCAACTTTAACCTATGAACGATGAATGCGTTAGCACGCATGGGTGGAAGTGGTAGGATTGGTTGATTGTATTCTCAATTCTGGTCATATAACGTCAATTTGTACTTAGTGGTCGGAAGTTGAGAGAGTACGGGAGGCTGCTCCGTGCCGCGGAATTTCATGTTTACTTGAATGCGGCACTTTAGTCCATGCACTAACACTCATGCAAAGCACTAATCACGATAGTGAACTGATATTTTGCATTTTAAGAGTCATACTTGCTTCCATTTTGCATCTCCAAGATGATATTATTTATTACCAAATATACAAATTTCCATTAACTAACGTTTGAAACCGCTCTCTTTCGAACATAAATATGGGTCATTGTCCACAAATAGAGATTGACGGCCTTGTCTATTATCCACAACTTGTCAAGTGTAGACACGACGGTTGGCTTTTGTATCTGTTTACAGATATGATTTTACCTTCGTCCGACGAGCCCTCAAGGTTGTCCTTTGGGATCTAGGTATCACTGAATGTGTGTATGACCTTACGAGACGTCATGAATCCCATGGCCTCACGCCTTCGTTGTCACTCTTACATCACGAGGGCGCCACTGATGCCAAGGTCACCTTGAGAGAACGTCAGATGTGCGATGTCGCCTGGAGCACTATCTGTGACCATGACCTTGGGACGTCGTCTGATTATCGTTGAGAAATGTCGCCACGGCTGTAATTGGGGTAAGGGTTTGGAGGTAAGCAGGAAGTGAATCTCCGGGGGTCGTCCTTGGTGGCCTTCTTTGTGAATCCATTCCCGAGCAGGACAGAGATATATGTATATCTCATCTAGAGGTATGTGACAATATCAGATGTGACACCTAGTGGTGTCGTATTGTCTGGTATTACAATGTGCTGCAATCTGCTGGGATGTTTTCCGTGGTTCTATTATTTATGTGGCGCCCTGTTTAGACAAGAATGTCGTCACTTCCGTTTCCGATCACCCCGAAAATTTCAGCTCTCCTTTCTCTGATACGAAGATCGAGATTCCTCCCTCCACCTTTTGCTTTCCACTCAATCTGCCTTTTGAAGGCAGTCTGATGGGCTAAATGATCGCCCAACACTCTCGGAGTAAAAGATGTCGCAGGCAATAATTCCAACTGACGGGTTTTCTGCCATAGATAAGGCTCGCACATAGATACGTAACTAAGACAATGGCAGGGTACAGAGTGCGTACGTTATGTGAGACAAGGGTGGGGTGGGGCTAGGCAGATGTATCAGACGGTAGATGCGGGAGGCAGTGGGGGATTGGGAGTCTGTGCGAGTTGTGATACGCGTTGGGTTTTGTGTTTTGCCGCGTCAGCATCATTTGTCCGTTTTTATATTTTCATTAATTTTATAGCCTGCAGCATTTCAAGAAAAAGGTATCTTGGGCACGGGAATCCATTGTCAATTATATCAGCCTACTGCATTTAAAAGGCAGTAAAGAAACAGCTTGAGACATGTTTGTGTCCTTCCCTAAATTGACAGCCAATGCCAGATATGAATGTCCGACATCACTTTTTATCGCGGCATTCATTGCAGTAAGCTCGCCGTGTTATCCGCCGGCTAAAGATCGACTGGACGGCTTATGCTTATAAGCGCGGCATGAAAGCTTTGGGCATCGATTCGACTGCTGAAAGCTCTGACGGTCACAGATAGGTTTGTTCAGTCATAAGCGCAGATGCCGCGAAACAATTTTTGCCACTTAAATCAAAGCAAAAGCTGCAAACCCATCGTCTTTCGCAGACGGGAGGATTTCAACATAGCATAACATTATTTATGACATAAATAAATGTATCTTGTTCTGCTTATAGTGGCAGCTGATCGTATTTACTCAAATACAATTTTACTGATTAATTCTTGTGGTTTATTCGTATCGATATAATAAATTTTATGAATTACTCGATGTTATAGCGCCTTGCTTCGAAATAAATGTAAAAGACCTAATTCGGGTGCTTGTCAGATGTTCCTACTGCCCAATGATTAAAAACGACTGACGAGCGAATCTCTAAGGTTGTCCATTGACATTGGTTAAATCGGGAACGTTAATAGTAGGATGCTATACAACATTACCATTGTCTGGAAATTTCCACAGGACTCTTGACGTATTTCTTAATCATGTCGAGGATTACCTTAATTCTCCGCTTATGTTGAAGTATCCTTAGCCATGCCTTACTACTTGTCAGCCTTGTTCTGATGATTTTTAGACACCTCTTTATTTTCTTCAGCTTGCTTCGAATGATGTCAATGACCCGTGTTATTACCCGAGGATATTATTGCAATATGAGCAGACACTGGGATATTCTCCTTGTGCTCATATCTTGAACTTCAGACAAGCCTCGATCATGATATCAGTCTGAATCATACACAGAACTAATAATAATTTTCTTCAGACACGCCTTAATGGTCTTTGGACGTATCATCTGCAGATATGACTCAATGCCCTGAAATGCCTATACATTATTAATTATCTAAGCTTAGCCGCTATCAAGTCATATTTCAGCACTCACACTCGTCAAGTTGTCATGAAGGATCGCAATTTGCTGGAGTAATTGTCAGCCAGGACATATTTCCGGACATGACAGATGCTTTGGACGTTTGTGATTATAACCGTTACAGCATGCATGGCTAGTTGCCACACTGCTTCACAAATCATCTATGCAATGCATTTATATTTACATGACTTTGCTCTACCATAAGAAGCGCCCGCTAAAGTATTCATTCAAGCAAGCGGCATGACAAGAGATAAACCTAGTGAGATAGTCATAAACATGAGGGCAAGCAAGGCAGAACACAGCGGTAGCTCTCTTACCATAAAAACAACATCGAAACTAAAGCATAGATTCATTCCTTATCCATCTGTTACGATGATGGCTCCTTTGCCTATATTATCCTATATTATTTTCGACCCGGGACAGAGGTCCAAACATTGTAATGCATTATTTGTCTTTGCCTTTTTTGGTCGGATGTGAGGAGTAGGAGGTGTAAACCTTCATACCGTATATAACGATACGGCCCCCCTCAGACAGATGATATCGTTATTACTCTCATGACATTGCAAGGAAGGTCAAGAATACACAGTACAGTGCATTAGCCCAGATAATATGCCTCCGCCACAGAGAGTGATTTGCATCCATTGCTCCCGTGGGAACAATTATGCAAAGCGAGTCGGGAATAGCGGAAAGCCACAGAGACAAGGTAATTTGTGGGACGCGTTCCAAGGGACTGCCTCGGTACTGACGGTCGGGGGATGATATGTTGTCCCACTAGATGGACACTTCTCTAGGGGAAAGTTGAAGAGGAAGAATAATGCACTGTAGTTGATGGTAAACACTAATGCGTCTTCCATGACGTTTAATTTAGATGTAACACCAATCTAAATGATGATTGAATTGGGTTGGCTTAAAATTTAGCCTGTGGGAAAGCCAGGTACATCCGGCCACACACGACTCACAAAGGCATTGCAATGTGCTTTGTGTGGGCCAAGCGGGCACACATACGGTTGGAAGGGAGGAGGGGGAAGGTTCGTCCGTTGGCTGAGAAACTGGAAGCAACGCCCGTTGGCTGAGGAAATGGTGAGTAAATCTGCATCTGGCCAAGAGAGGCAATGCCATCGGAAGTACACTTCACATCCGGTCCCAGGTTGTATTCCCAGGTTCTAATGGACGCGCGAAGCACGACCCTTTGCAACGGAACCACGGACCATTGCCTCACACACGTTACCCCTTTTCCCATTTCCCACCAGCCTGTCTCAATTGCTTTTCCAAATCTTTCCATTTACGCACCAGCAGACGGTCCTGGGACACGCCATAATGGGACCATTTACCCATGACTCACATGGCATGAGTTAATTAATCGTGAGTGAAACGGAAACCATGAACCAGGAAACGTCTAGAACTTATGTTCCAAGCATTATATACGTTTGGAGTTTCATTCTGCTTCTGCCGGTTTGTAAAACTGTCCCTCTATCTACGTCACTAGGGCCGGCCCGGTAGCTCAGTGGGCAAGAGGGCTCTTCTTGACTGATCTTGCCAACTGAGAGCACGTGGATCGATGGTTCGGGGTGGATTTGTATCAAGGATCCAGGGGATCGGCTGTTTATCAGAAGACTCTTCTCGTGGCACGTTAATTAGATGACTTGCAACGCTTTTGTTTCGAATGATGGTATTACAAACAAACCAACTGGGGATCGCGTCCGAACGTGTCCAGGCTCCAATTCGATAGTAGAGTTCTCTCTCAGTTTCGATACAATTTATATTCGATATTTGATGTAGCTCCACCCCACCCTTCCCACCTCCCAACACAGTTGTCCATTCCCTCCCATCGAGTCATCAGTTAACCTTACACTGCTAATTTTTGGGGGGGTTAGTTTGAGATTATTCTTGCTTGAAGAAGAATGTTTCTGTAATTATCTCAGTTCCTTATTCTTGTGGAATTACCATGATTACATATTGTTAGGAAAAAAGTTTTACGGAAATGCTTACTTCAACAATTAAATTTTGCGTGCTTATGAGCGTGGCCTGTTCAAGCAATAACCATTTTATGGGACATGTTTATGATGAAACGACAAAATGAGCGGCCAAATACGTGACCCATCACTCACTCAATCTATATTCGAGTATAAAAGCGGTCGGGGATGTCTATGGCAGACCAGGGTATGGTACCGCTTTTACGCAATATCGCGAAGTTGTTTTTGGCTTTTATTAGCGCTGATGGGATTTTTTAAAATATGTCTGTGACCCAAAGGCTGTCGGTGTAGGGTGGACACATGTGAGACGGGTGTGGCGATCCATTAAACTATGGTTAATGAGGCAGACTATTTGTGGCAACACCACTCCGTGGCAATGACCGGACAATGTAGACGTTGATGTAAACCCTATACAACAGGAGGAACCATGGTTTTGTCTCAAATTACGCTTATTTGGATGACAAGGAATCAACCGTGCAATGACACCGACGCAATGTAAAGACAGCAAGATAGCAATCTGTCAGCAATGGGTGGTTTACTATATGGACATGATTCCATTACTCATCAGATTTGACCACTGTCCAAAAATAGTGTGTACCAAACGATCGAAACATTCGTCTATTAGTGTCAAACTCGTCTAGCAGCGGTGGCGAGACCGCTCTCATATGCCGAGGGCGCTGCAAAGTCGATATAAACACTGCTGTTTAGTCTCTGGATTACTGACTCCTGACAACTTAATCTCATCGATGTCCTACTGACCTCGAGGGAACGCCAGCTTTGTTCGGCCGTCCAGGACCGAACGTCTGGTATGTGATCTTCACCATGACATCGGGACGTCGGCTGTTAAGCAGTAACCAGCCTCTAAGCATGGTCGGTTTCTACACGCCAGTATGCGATGCATGAAGCATACTGGTAAACGGTGACTGGGAAACATGATGAAGTTAACATAGATATATTTAACATAAAGTAGATTAACATAGTTAACAATTACGAGGTAATTATGAGCGCCGTCACCCGCGAATTCATCCTCTGGCGTTTTACAGTTGGCGTGATGATTATTGTGGCTTTTTGGTACAGCGACCATTTTATGGGGTAGGTTTATGATAAAACGAGAAATAAACGGTTAAGTACGTGCCCTATCATTCATTCAATCTATGATCGCGTTGAGTATAAAAACAGTCGGGGAAGTGTATATGACAGACACGTTTGTTGTACCACTTTTACGCGTAAACACATTAGTTTAGGCCTTGATGATTAATTTATTTCTTGATGAGGTGAACCGGAAATGTGTCAATCACCTTAAGGCTCCCCGGGTAGAGAGGGCCAACATCGGACGGGTCTTGACAGTCATAAACCAAGGTTACTGAGGCAGCTGTGAGGACTCCTTGCTATCTAGGCAAGACCATTCTGATGGGTAGTAGAGGACATTATAGTTTATATTTGTCCCTTGATAGTGGAAGAGCCATTGTCCTGTCCTAAATCAAGGGCGGATCCAATGGGTGTGTCCAGGGTACCAGACCCCCTCCTTGTTTTAAGAAGAATGCCGTTTTCCAATGCAAAATTCACGCCATCTGATACGTGGACCCCCTTCACTCTTTGGTGGGTCCCCCGGTCACAATTTTGTTCAGAGCCGCCCATCCTCCCCCACCCCCCCCCCCACGGTCGCAAGTTCAAACTCACCCATTTTCAAATTTCTGGATCCGCCCCTGTAAATGACGCAGATTAAGATGCCAAGGAATCCACCACGCAGTGTTAGTGTCCAGAGTGCGGCCTCTAAGCCCCGTACCATGTCTCCTAATTGGCTGGCTCGCCTGAGCCAGAGATCGTGTTATAATGTAGACCGTTGTACTGTTTCCGAGATACCACGTGCCAGAGAGCGAGAGGCTTGGTAGTAAAATTTATCTGTGTAAATTATCAACGTTTGTTGCTACGTGTTACGATGTGAACCCACCCCACGGACAACCCACACTGACGCCATGTAATGACAGAATGATGGGCTAGGCCGTCTGTCGTTAAGGGTAGTGTATTTTCAGACATGATCCCTTTACTTAACCTGCACTGGAGCACTGTCCGGACCTGTTGTGTACCAATTCACCCTAACACTCATCTATTAGGGCTAAACCCTTACCATGAAGAGTAATGCGAAATAAAGCGTGGTTAGAAGAGTGAAGCGATTTCTGTGTGTCAGTGGCGGAACCGCGGAGATCGCAATCACCTGACGTGGGCGCTGTACAATCTCTATATATAGTGCTGTTTAGTTTCTGGATCACTGGCTCCTGACAAACTAATCTCTCCACTGACCTTGAGGGACGGCCAGCTTCGTCTGGGCGCCCAGGGCCGGACGTCTGGTATGTGACTTTCACCACGACCTTGGGGCGTCGTCTGCTAAACAATAGCCGCCATCTACATCCGGCCGATAAGCTCCTGCCATCGGTGGTTTGTCTACTCATCGTACAGATTTGCCTTCGTTAAAAACATAGCAGCGAGTCTCCCCCGGACTCGGCGATTCATAAATGAGGAACATGCCGTTAAGCAAAGAAACTAATGGTGGGAATGGGTGTACCTTGGCTGAGAGAATGGTCAGTAAGTGGGCATCTGGCCAACATGGCCACTGTCACCACCGATCACTCTGCCAGGTCGCCCGAAGGCTGAGGTCATATATCCTTCACCGGAAGAAAAGTTGACATACGAAGTATGTAATGTCGAACTGAATCTCAGAGCAAGGCGCAATCTGGATTCCAGGTCTCAAGCTTAGCATCGATCCTAATTCTGTCGCTCTATATTATTTTATTTTTCCTTTCTGGTTGTAAACTGTCACCTCCACGTCATGGCATAATGAAATGAAGCATGGGCAATTTGCCTGGACGTAATCACCTAACTCTGCAAGTATGGATGCAGAGATCTGGGGAAGCAATTGATGCAAAATTCATAACACACCATCGTCTGTTTAAGCCCAATTAATTTGGAATGCGTTACAGGTTCCGAACACGGGTCCATCGTAGGAAGGTTACAGGGGGAGAAGTGTTTGAATGAGGATTGGGGGGGGGGGGGTGTACTGGCTGTATATAGTGCGACCGGGGAGATCAGTTGCAAAGGGAATTGTGTCCCAAGGGCCCATGGAATATTTGTTCTGAAGAGGACTGTATGGCTGGACGACACGCTAATTAGGGGGCTGCATGACTTGGCGACACGCTAATTACAGGATTGCATGGTTGGGCGACACGCTAATTAGAGGACTGCATGACTGGGCGACACGCTAATTAGAGGACTGCATGACTGGGCGACACGCTAATTAGAGGACTAAAATGCCTTTTGTCATGAATGACTTGCGACGGAGGAGCGCGGCGTGTATGGGGGAAGGGAGGGGGGGGGGGCTTGGGTGCATGGTTGGTCTAGCGTCCTAAGGGGTGGCCGAGGCTCCATCCGTCATTTTGACCTTAGCGGTATGTTTTGTCCATCGAACAAATTAAACTCTAAGGTCAACCTAACCTAACCCCCCGCCCCCCTCGCGCCCCCTCCACCTCGCCCCTACCTGCCACCGCGATTGACTATTCATTGTCCGCTCCAGGTTGTCAGATTTGGGGAACGCGCATTTAAGCCTAATTGGTTCCTATTCTCTGGCTACCCTTAGGCATTACCTCCTGTAGATAAATTGCATCCCTTCCCGTTTCTTAAAAATCCCTTGAATTCATCCATGCCAGCATTAGAAACTTATGATTCTTAATCAACAATCAACACACATGGCAATGGGTTTTTTGGATTAAAAAACACGGTTTCTTTGACACGATCCAAGCTCATCGCGACTCTAGTAACAAGCTATCACGTGATAAAACGACCGCCTGACGTTGCAAAAGGTGTGTCAAGTAAGGGAAAAAAACATATGGTGTCTGCGCTAAACAGGAGTCGAACGCCACGGTATTGCGTGCATGCCACGTGACAGTATCACGTGTATACCACGTTACGGTATCACAGTTATACCTCGTGAAGGTATCCCGTGTAGACCACGTGACGGTGTCACGTGTATACCACGTGACGCAGACGAGTAAAAAACAGCTTCAGTTGGGAACACAAAGTCAAATGAAGACAAAGAAAGGCGTGTCAAGCATGTTTTAGGTTTCAGTTGCGAATAAAATCAAGTGAGCTGCTAAGACGCGTTGTGGTAGCCATGGTTACCGGCACAAGATGAATGTATAAATAGAGTCAAGGCATAGAATACGTCCATATAGGTCAATTTGTCTATTCACCTAATTGTGCATAAATCAACAATACTTGTCAAACCCAATAGCAAAAATCCCAAACTGACTTTTTTACTTAAGCACCACAAACGCTTACTTAAGCACCACAAACTGATAGTCATAATTATTTGTACTTTATTGATATAAAGTATACATACCGTGTTTTTCTCTTCCTGCCAAGCACATTATCGAACTTCACTTTTCTCAATGAATCATGCCCAGGACAATGCAGCAAAATATGAACGCTTTCCTTTGAAATACCAAGTTCACGGTTAAATTACAATACGGTATAATTTGTTGTACTCTTCTGTAGTACGAGCCCATTGTTACATGCAACAATCACTGATTATATGAACAAACATATGATATAATATATCACGCTAACATATGCCAAGGTATACATCTTGAATTTAGTTTTCTAAAATAGTTTTTGAGCATGCTCCAACATTTTAAAGCCCTTTTCTTCCTTAGAGTTTCAGAACAAGGTTCGACAACTATTTAGTTCCCGCCAATGTAAGATAACCCATTGGTCGGTTTTACTTTTAAAATGGCTGCTTCCACATTCAACTCGGCATCCTCCATCGGAACGTGACGTCATACTCCCATTATCCTGAGATAGTTACATGCGACATTATAAACGCAATGGCGGAAATCTATAAATAAGGGCTCCCACAATAAATAACATTCCTATAATATATGAATTATTATGATAGCAACCGAATTGCAAACACTTTAATGATTATGGTTAATAGACGCTAAAAACAGTCTCCCGAATATTGCAAAGTAAGCTTTCTCATATTTTCGGCGTATTTGTCCAGAAAGAAGGCCGTACTGGCTTTTGATATTGAACGTTTTGACAAGAAAGTTTTCTCAAAATCCGAAACAGTCATGTTCTGACTGTTAAACGGTAGTTGTTTTTACGTCTCTTTCCGGTCTGTTTAATATGAAACCTGTCTAAAGTAGGAAATGCTAATAATTTATAATTTTGCTGGTCCAAGAAGAGCGATAGTGGTCTTAAATTTGGCGTCGATTCAGAACAAAATTGACCGATTGTTTAAAGAAGAGAGGGTATAGTGTGGGTCCATCCTCCATGTAAGAACCCACGATATGTATTATTGTAGTAAACATTAGGCGTGAGTAGTACGTGAGCTATGCTGAAACAATGGTTCGCCCTGACATGGAAGAACGACCATAATGTGCTTGTGTAGGTCGAGGTACAGGCGGTAACAGTTTTGCATGCACAATGAACAAAATATTTTCATAAAAATATGCGTCCAGACGACCAGTCTAGACAAGTGCAACAGATCATAGACAAATAGGTGCCTTCTTATATAGTGACATGGTTACGGGGAAGACGGCGGCACGGAAGCACGGAGTCCTTTGATATTAAACTTTGCCCCATTTTTCAGTCACATGATCGCACACAGTTTGTTTCACGCCGGTGTTCTATGCAATACGCTTAATGGTAAACGGTGAATAACTAATTACGAAGTTATTATGAGTGCCTTCTCTGACGTTTTACAGATTGCATGATGAGGAGTGTAGCGACCATTTTGTGGAGCAGGTCTACGATGAAGCGAGAAATGAACGGTCAAGTAGGTGACCCCTCACTCACTATAATCATGCTGAGTATAAGCACAGTCGGGGATGTCTATGGCAGACCAGTATTGTGCAACTTTTACGTATCATCTCGAAATTATTTTAGGTCTTTATTAGTGTTTATGGGATTAACTTGAAATATGCCACTAACCCCAAGGCGCTCGGTGTAGGACGGGAAAAACGTATATGTGTCCCATGATGATGTTGACCTATGCAAGTGGAGGACCCATTGCAATGTCGTAAATGATGCTGATTATGATGCCAAGGAATCCACCAAACAATTGTAGAGTCCCTGTGTAACATGTCCTCCCGTCACCGGTCAATAAACCCCGGCCCCGGCTACCTGATTGGCTAATTTGACTGAGATTGGGTTGTACTCTGGCCCTGACCCGGGCTCCAGCGGACCGTGGTAGGAAGGGAACACATCGGACGGGTCTTGACAGCTAGGGCGTGTTCGATTTACCTGAAACCGACGGGTTTTCCCACCTAAACGCGAACGCATAGTTTCATTTGTTTACATTTTCAGCATGCATGTTGGCAATGGCCACGTGCTTATGAAGTATTGCCAGCATAAATATGTCGTCTGTTTCATTTCTACCCGTGATTGGACTGTCCTTATATAAATTAGTCATGCTTTTGCTAATAAGTCTCTATTCATTACATTTATGATTAACTATGGTGAACGTGTTGATTAAACTGACAGTTCCTCGGAACCGAAACCGTCAAACCAGCTCTCTCGATAGTTTCACGGTTTCGAGCAAACCGGTTTCGGTTCTTCTTCTGTCGAACAGACAGTTCGGCAAACCAGTTTCGGTTCTTGTTCTGTCGAACAGACAGTTCGGCAAACCGGTTTCGGTTCTTCTTCTGTCGAACAGACAGTTCGGCAAACCGGTTTCGGTTCTTCTTCTGTCGAACAGACAGTTCGGCAAACCGGTTTTGGTTCTTCTTCGGTCGAACAGACAGTTCGGCAAACCGGTTTTGGTTTCATGTAAATCGAACACGCCCTTATAAATCCAGGGTTACTGAGGCAGCTGTGACGACCGTTGTCTAGGCAAGACCATCCCGATGTTTAGTGGGGGACATTTTAATTGACTTTTGTCTCACGATTCTGTGGACCTATATAAGTGGAAACGCCATTACCTTGTCCTAAATGACGCTGATTATGATGCCAAGGAACCCATCAGGCAATTGTAGTGTCCCTCGTGACATTTGCGGCACGGGGTGACGACCGGAGATCCTCCTCGCCACGGGCCACTAAACCCCGCCCCCTGTCTCCTGATTGGCCGGCTCGGCTGAGCCAGAGATTAGGTTGTACTGTCGCAAGGACCGGGGCTCCCCCTTGGTGATCCAGAAGAGGGGAAAGGTGCCAAAGAGCGAAAGGCATAGTAATAAAATTCACTGGTGGAAATTATCAACGTTTGTTGCTACGTGTTACGATGTGAACGTCACGATCCGCGGACCCGGAAGGGTACGTGGGTGGCCAAGCCATGCATCTATGCCCCTGCCCACGGACACCACACACTGACGCCATGTAAGGGTAGAAAGATGAGCAAAGTCGTTAAGGGCCGGCCATGATCCCATTATTTAACCTGATTAGGAACTGTCCAGGTCTGTATTGTACCAATTCACCCTAACATTCGTCTATTAATACTAAAAAAAACCATGAAGATTAATGCAACATTAAGCGTGGTAAGAACGAGTAAGCGCCTTCTGTACTTGAGGACGAACAGCGGCGATCGCCATCACCAGACGAGGTCGCTGTAGAATCTCTATATATAGTGCTGTTTAGTTTCTGGACCACTGGCTCCTGATAAACTAATCTGATTGATGCCCCAATGACCTTGAGGGAACGCCAGATTTGTCTGGGCGCCCAGGACCGGACGTCTAATAACACACCATCGTCTTCTTAAGCCCAATTAATTTGGAATGCTTTACACGTTCCGACTACGGGTCCATCGTAAGAAGGTAACAGGGGGAGAAGTTGTATATAGGGCGACCGGTGAGATCAGTTGCAAAGGGAATTGTGGCTCAAGGGCCCATGGAATATTTGTTCTGACGAGGACTGCATGGCTGGGCGACACGCTAATTAGAGGACTGCATGGCTGGGCGACACGCTAATTAGAGGACTGCATGGCTGGGCGATACGCTCATTAGAGGACTAAAATGTCTTATGTAATGAATGACTTGCCACGGAGGAGCGCGGCGTATGTTGTGTGTGTGGGGGGGGGGGGGGCTTGGGGAGATGGTTGGTCTGGCGTCCTAAGGGGTGGCCCAGGCTCCATCGGTCGTTTTGACCTTAGCGGTACGTTTTATGTTTGGAACGAATTGCACTCTAGGGTCAACCTTAAACCTTACCCCCCCCCCCCCCCACCCCCGCCCCCTCCACCTCGACCCTACCTCCCACAGCGATTGACAATTCCCTGTCCGCTCCAGGTCGTCAGTTTTGGGGAACACGCATTTAAGCCTAATTGGTTCCTATTCTCTGGCTACCGTTAGGCTATGCTCCTGTGGATAAATTGCATCCCTTCCCTTTTCTCAAAAAATCCTTGATTCCTAATCAACAACAAGCCAACCCTCCCCCCCCCCCCCCCGGCTCTCCACCACCCCCCATCGGTCGCGTTCACCTCCTCCATCCATTCATCTTCTGTCCCGAGTCCCAGCAGGCATCTGGGCGGGACAGTTAGGATCAGCAGACATCGCGGGCTCTCCTACCAACCAGATTACACTGGTAGTTCATTGGGCAGGAATCTACGTGTGATCCCTGCCAAGTCGTCGTTGCATAGCAACTACAACCTCCAGTTTTAATATCGGTTTACATCATCTGAAGGGGATTTATTGGTCAATTTTAACCGATGCATGATGAATGCGTCAACTTGCATGGTGTCGGCGGTAGGATTGGTTGATTGTATATTCAATTCTGGCCATATCACGTCAATTTGTACCCAGTAATCGGAAGTTGAGAGCTCACGGGAGGCTCCATGTTGCGGAATTCCATGTTTGGATGAATGTGGCAGTTGACTCCATGCACAAACAATCATGCAAATATGATTTTCTACTGGTTCAAATTAAATAAAAGGGCAGAAACAGTTTCCAAAACGTAATTATTGCATGTCAATTATGTAGATGAGTAAGATCAACCTCGCCCAATAAAAGGCATGATGAGCATATGAGTTTTGTTTTATAATAGATAAATCAAAGTGAACTGAAACGCCTTTTTTTTCGAGGTAACTGATGCAGCCAGGCAGCAAGGGAGGGCCAACACTAGTCATGATAGTGAACGGATATGTTTCAATTTCAAAGTCATACTTGCTTGCACTGCGTAGCCACGGGAAATGTACACATTTTCATTAACTTACTTTTTATCGTGGATGTGAAATGTAACATAAAAAGAGGTCATACATTGCGCAAACAGCTCCTTTTCAAGCATAAAAATGGATCCTTGTCCGCATATACAGATTTTCTGCCTTGCCTATTATCCATAACTTGTCAACTGTAGACACGACGTACGACTTTTGTATCAGATATGATTGGACCGTCGTCTGAAAAGCCTAACAGTGTTCCCTCACGGCGAACGAGGTCCCACTGCATGCGTGTATGACCTTTAGAGACGTCGTGAATGCCCTTCGTTGTCACACTTACATCACGAGGGCGCCACCAACGTACATAGTGGGCTGATTAATTTCTGCACCACTCACTCGTAACAAGCTAATCTCACTGCTGCCCCAGTCACATTGAGAGAACGTCAGATGTGCGATGTCGCCGGGAACAATATCTGTGACCATGACCTTGGGACGTCGTCTGATTATCGTTGAGAAATATCGCCATGGCTGTAACTGGGCTTGGGGGTCACCTGGAAGTGTATATCCGTGGTGGTGTCGTATTGTCTGGCATCAAAATGCGTTGCCATCTGCCGTATGTTTCCCGTTGTTGTATTATTTATGTGGCGCCCTCTTCAGACCCTAATGTCATTTCCGTGACTTCCGTTTCGGTTCGCCCCGAAAAAACTATCTCTCTTTTGCTTTTAACTCGATATGTATTGTGGAGGCAGTCTGACGGGATAAAGGATCGTTCAACACCCTCGGAGTAAAATATGTTGCTGGCAGTAATTCCAACTGTCGGTTTCCGGCCATAGATAATGTTCGTACCTGGATATGTAAATGAAACCATGACGGGATACAGGATAAGTAGGTTGTGTGAGGCAAGGGTGGGGTGGGGGTAGGCGGTTGCATCAGACAGCGGATGGGGTGAGGGGTGGAGCATTAGTAGTTTGTGTGAGTTGTGACACGTGTTGTGTTTTGTGCACTGTAATCCATTGTCAACTATATCAGCCTGCTGTGCTAAAAAACAGTGAAGAAACAGCTTAAGACATGGTTGTGTCCTTCCCTAAATCGCTAGCCAATACTGCATCTGACTGATCCAGATCTTTTTTGATCCCAGAATTCGAAACAGTATTTTGTATTAAATACCGCAGCCAAAGATATCTACGATCCAGGCAGAAAAACGATGTATGTCACCATCGATGTTTATAATATCAGGAAGAAATATATCGGGGGTCTTCAATAGGCAACGGCGGGGGTACGGACTGCAGGGGTAATGAACTCGTAATATCAATGGCCTCCTTCCGGCGTCCGAAACCAAACGTTGCCATTAATTAATCCCATACTGGCATGGTGCCATCCAGGCAAGCGCCGTGATGTATTGCCATGAGATCTTGGTGTTTAAGGCCACCACGAAGGATAAAATAAGCCAAGCAACCGTCCAGGATAAACCTGGGATTGGATGAAACTATTACCAGATGCATGTGTCTGGGTTCTTACCCACGGCCTTTTGTTACGTAGCTCAGTCTGCTCACCAACTGAGCTGTTAACTGAGTTGACGGAAGACGGACAGGAAATGGCTTCCTGTGTTATAAATGGAATTTTGCTTAATGCATACACCGTATGTTGTCTGGCGGTAGTATTTGCATCCATTGTGATCGGTAAAAACATAGAGTTCAGTCTTCGCTACCTTACCTTTTGGTTTAAACCTAATATGTTTGATCATATACATAAAAATACGTTGCTTTCCTTACAATGGCAGCTTATCGTACTTTCTCTCGACTTTCGAAGAAACGTATGCGACACAATATCAAAACTGTCTGCGCATAATTTCATTATAACTTTTGTATATTTAATATAGCCACTAATGTCATGTTGGTCTGTCGTTTACGACCATTTTACTGATTAATTCTTCTAATCTGTCCGTATCGATATAACGAATTTAACATATCTTGTTCTGCTTACAAAGAAAGTTGATCGTATTACTGAATTGCAATTTTGTTGATTAATTATTGTGATTTATTCGATTCAATATATTGAATTTAATGAAGATAACTGTTCAGTACCCGATGTTATAACGTCTTGCAAGGAAATAACACAATTCTGGGTGGTGGGCACACAATCCAACTGCCCAATAAGTTCAAAGGCTGACGATCGAGTCCGTTAAGGTTGTCCATTAATTTTTTTCAATTCCACGCCTGAAGAATCGCCATCAAGGGGCACACGCTGGTTTGCCTGTATAATTTGTAGCCGGAAGATCTGTCTCATCCCTAAGACGACAGACGAGTTGGAAGGTTTTCATCATCATCACAACTCTTGGCGAGCTGCCACCTTTATTGCCAGCAGGGAGTGTGCTTCGCCAAACACTTATTTAACTTCACTGTGTATTGCCCTACCAAGAGATCGGATTGCTGCACTATTTATGTTCTATTTTACTGGTCTCTGGTTAATACATGACGATTCCTGGTAGCATTTGGCAAGTGTATGCTGTTATATCCAGTTTTATTTAATCGCCAATTGTCCAGGGCCGACACTTTATTATTCCCATGTTTCCTACCGTTGGCTCGGCAGCGGTACCACACTTCCCTGCAAGCCGCATAAAACTAGATGGACCTGCTGAGATTGTCAGCAGCATAAGGGAGAGCAAAGCGGGTCCCAGAGCTAGCCGTCATACCATAAAAACTACCTAAAAAGCTAAATAGTATTTGTGTGGAGGTTATCGACTTATACAACACGACGAGGTTTCTGCCTGACACACGCATGGCTGTTGTCTTGATTACTCTCATGACCTTGCGAGGAAGGTTAGCAGTAGAAAGGTAATGGACTTGCATAATATGCCTCTGCCACATAGACTGATTTGCATTGATTGTTCCCGAGGGGACAATTACGCAACACGGACACGGGAATACGGGAAAGTCATAGGGACAAGGTGATTTGTGGGGCATGTTCCAAGAGACTCTCTCAGTAAAGTCGTTATGGTAATATTTTGTTACCCAAGGTGAACAATTTCAGATGTTACTTAGTCAATGCGCCGGATGAGATATAGTAGGACAGAAGCCGTTGCAGGGGCGGATCCAACGAGGGTGTCCAAGGAAATGCTGGTGCCATCGTAGCTAAGGTCTACGTCCTTTAAAACCAAATTACATTTTTGAGGTCGTCACTTTCGGACAGCTTACGCCCGCAACCCCCGTAATGAAAGGTGAATATACCTCTCCCCCTTCCCCAACCCCTTTCGTTTACACTGCTGGCTCCGTTCATGCTGTTATGTCATGCTTTGGTAGACCTATTGGACTTTAGTCCTACGTGCGTAACAATTTGGGAACTTTGTAACATTAACTGCTGAAATTTAACCGCATAGCCAGTTCATTCCGTGAACTAATCTTAAAGAGAAAGCCCAAAACAGGATGAATGAGTCTTCAATGTGAGAATGTTAAACGCCAAATAGTACATTTTCTAAAGGAAAAGGAATTCTAATTACGTACTCTCGGAGAAACAGTGCCCACTGAATCGAAACACGTGCTGTATAATGTATGATACTTCTGTATCACCAAACAATTTTTGATGGTAAGTGTTTCACTTGACTCATCAATTGCTTCCACATATGATATATGCGTGTATACGTGTGCTGGTATTGAGGCATGATTGCACTGTACTGCACTGAGATTAGGTTGCCCTTTGGGTGCCAGACCAACAGTTTTCAGCCATGTTCATAGGGGTGCTCAATAAAAATTCGTCTTGGAGATACGCCCAAAAAGGACGTGACGGGAGGCATATGGGGGGGGGGGTGGAGGTGGGGGCGGCCAGGAGGGGGGGGGGTGGGGTTAGGGCTATGATAAGTAGGCTACGCTATAGGCCCGGCAGCGGTTTCTTGTCTGTTCATTTTCTGTTCGATGCGGAGATTTTAAGCAGTTTCTATAAGCAGGGAGCAAGGCTAGCAGACAACCAGCAATATTGATAAGCGGAGACGCTCATAAGTAATGCCGGTAGGTGGCATTCCGTTTACATTTTGCTGGGAGAATGGCAAAGGCGTTGGGACATTTAGCGCGGCGCTGATACACTGGATGAATTTAGTGCAACTGAAGTGTATATCGTTTGAGTAATTTAGTTGTAACCTTTTCAGCGTAAATAATTTTGAAGGACATGACGTAACACATTGCGGCTGATGTTTTTTCCAGGCTATGCTTGAGATGATGTTGGATTTTACTGCATGTGCATGTATGCCACCTTACGAGTTGGCCTTCGCTTGATATAAATTGGCCCTGAACAATGAAAATCAATAAACCTTATTTAATTTCTTTGGTGTGACCTTGGACAAAACCAATTAAATAGCCTTCTGCATTGAATGAAATCCATTTCTCAAGTTCACAATAGACATCGTTTGAACGCATTAATGTGCGCAATAGCGCTGAGCCAAGACCGGGATAAAAGTCATAAAGAACACCAGAAATAAATTAAATGAACGTAAATAAAGCAAGATGCAAATTCGGCTGTAATTCGTGGTTGAGCATCAAACCTGTGTCAGGCAGAACTAAGAAGAAGAGTTTGCCCAAAAAAAAGGTCTTCTGACAATTGGTTCATAAAATTCATCTCAACCCTTACGATGTGCCAGGCCCCGGGTGTTGACTGCTGGGTGAACCGACCCATCAACCCACCCTCCCGCATCCCCTGCGCTCTCTCCAACCGTACCATATCTCAATCCTCCCCCCCGCCCCCTCACCCCAACAGGTGGCGGGACACCGCTAACGACGCGACATCATCAATGATGTACAAACCGATAAATGCCACTCAAATGACTCATCAGTCGCAGCCTCCGTAGCCGCATGGCGATGGTCAGCAATATATCGTTCCAGGGTAAATGCTGTCATGCGCGTTTATAGGGTAACTTCAGCTCGCTCTACGCTTGCATCGTCTTATAATCTGCAACTGATTAGCATGGGTTAAAAGGAAGTTTTCCAAGAAGTTTTCCAAGAAAACTTCCTGTGTAAACCGACCCATCAACCCACCCTCCCACATCCCCTGCGCTCTCTCCAACCGTACCATATCTCAATCCTTCCTCCCCCCCCACCACCCCCCAACAGATCGCGGGACACCGTTCACGACGCGACATCACCAATGATGTACAAACCGATAAATGCCACTGAAATGAATCCTTTAAGGATTGAGATGGAGGCATATAAGCCGAGCCTATAAGCGCTGATATAAATGCCAGCCGCGGAATATAATGACTATAATGCGCTGTGCGTAGCAGGCTAGAGGTCATATTCCCGGTTTGTTGATGTGCTTCGTTGCTTAAATAATTATCTTTCTTGAATCTATTTTATCCGGAGATATTAAAAATATAAGTCAGGAATATATATTTTACGGAATACGTAAGCATGATAGACGAATGCTAGACGAACGTGGGGACCGGTTTGCAGACCGGCAACACGCAGTGTCTGTTTTGGGCGATAGATGTCGCCAGGGGGTATTTGGCCTTTACGCGGCAAGCTGGCTCCAGCCAATGCCGATGTCAGGTGTAACGTTGGGAACCATAAAGCTTAGATACAGATTTTACATGGCCATAATGGCAGTAATGTCTGTGGGGTGTTGTCCCATTCCGGGACGTATGTCACGTATATTGTAATGCATTATTTATAGGCGCTAAAACGTTGTTCTTTCCCTACAACACGACAGCTATTGTGAGAGAGGTCCGCACGGCGCTACTGCCCCAGATAACACCATAATGTCGAGATTCCAGTGATCAGACTGTGTAGGTGCAGATGTCGCCTGGGCCGGGCACAAGTGCACCATGATTTTCTCCATAACTTATCAATGTCTCATACATAATGACCCCACATCGCAAACATCACGATGAGTACAGCTCGCAGAAGGAGTCCAGTACAAGAGGACCCACGGGAGTCTCGTGGAAATAATGCATAACCGTGTCATAAATCCTGAGGCCAAACCCTAAACTAGAGACCACGACGAGGACAACGCAAAGCCATTGCATCCAGAAATGTAAAACAAAAGAAGACTAAAGCCAAGACAATTCGCAATACCGAAAACGAAAAATATGCCAAGATCAATAAAATCCATACCAATACCAAGATCACAACGAAGACCCAGAGCAAAACCAAAAGAACGTAAGGTCAGATCTAAAACCAAACTAAGACCATGATAAATATCAATGTCCTGACCAAGACAAACACCACGATAAAAACAAATACTAAGACCAAAACCAAATAGCAATTACAAAACAAACACAACCGCCAGGAATCAGGATTCAGGATACATTTCATTTATTTAACCAATACATGACATATAATATACAGGTAAGCGACTGAAAGCAATAATCGTATAGGTTAGGAGATCCAGACTAAGACAAGAGGTTGCTATCGCCAGGACCACCTGATGGTCAGAAATGCGTCTGTAATGACAAGAGGCGGAACATGCGATTGGAATACACGAAATAACATCAGGCTCGATCCAAGATAAAGACTTACAGTTCACAGTTTAACACAAACTCCAACTCAAAAATAAATACATAAAAAACAAAATAACACAAGCATCTTTTGTTTCTTTTTCCTTTTACACCCCCACCCACATTTGTATAACAAGCAAGTGCAATAGGAGGTAGGTTAATGCTTCATATAATTCTCAGTTAAGGCAAGTGTAGCAATTAACCACGGTGCATACATATGTATATGTCTCCAATATCGAAGATTTTAGGTAGTTGGAGAAGCCAAGAATACTATGTGATACAATTTTCTCGAGAGTGGTTGAAGGCTCATTATTAATCAAATAAACAATACTATGGCAGATACATTGAAGCGCAAATGAATGTTGGACTCTGCTAGTAAAGACATAGAACTTATGACGGGTATCATAGTGATGAAAATCTCTTCGTTAGAGAAGCGGTATACTGAGAAAATATTTCGGTAGAGTATCTTTCTTCAGTTTGTAATAACATTTTAGTACTTGAATTTTGTGAATGTCAGGGAGTTAAGGCATCTTAATTGCTTAAGTAGGGGTTCCGAATGTGCGTTGTATTGATTAAGTGTAATGACTCTCGTTGCCTTTTTCGGAAGCCTAAAGAGGCGGGCATTGTCATATCCCCAGACCATGATCCCATATGTGATGTGCCGTAAGATAAGCGTGTATTACAACGTTAAAAGTATATGTTGAGGAAGCGTGTATTTTAACCTGTTTATGACCCCAATCGCCCTTATAACTCGTGTTGCAATTTTCTGAATCTGTGTATGCCACTTCATGTGCTTGTTCAATGTGATACCCAGTAAGTTAAAATTGTCTACGCATTCTATTTGTTGATTATTAATCTCAAGAATAGGGGTGTGATTTTTCTTTGAGGAGAATGAAAGACCAAAAATTTTGACTTTTGAATATTAAGGACACGTCTGTTGGCGTCTAACCAGTGGCTGATTTCGCGAAGTTCTAAGTTTATTTTGGCAGACGACAAGCCCGTTGTGAGGGGGCTTATTGAGGTAAAAAATTGTTGTATAATCCCCCCCCTTCCACGCACATGCCCAACAGTCCCCTGATATAATAAATACGGAGCTTTCAGCCGCCCACAACAATGGAAAAACGTAGATTCAGAATTACAGAATGCATTAATCAATAGCCGAGTCCATGCCCAACACAGCCCCCTGAAAATAAAGCAAAACTGTAGCTCGTTAGCGGTTGTCATGGAGATCACGACATGGCGCCGAAGACATGATGGAGGGGAGGAGGGAGGGGGCAGGGGTGAGGGTAGAGGGTAAGCTGGGGTTGAGACGACATGCAGGGTAAGCTGGGGTTGTGGCGACAGACGGAGAGGAGGGAGGGTGAGGGGGGAGGGCAGGGGGTAAGCTGGAGTTGAGGCGACATACGGGGTAGAGGAGGGAGGGGGTGAGGGTAGAAGGTAAGCTGGGGTTGAGGCTACATACGGGGTAGAGGAGGGAGGGGGGGGGGGGTGAGGGTAGAGGGTAAACTGGGGTTGAGGTGACATACGGGGTAGAGAAAAGGGGGGAGGTGGTGATAATAGAGGGTAAGCTGGGGTTGAGGCGACACACGGGGTAGAGGAGAGGAGGGAGGGGGGGGTGAGGGTAGAGGGTAAGCTGGGGTTGAGGCGACATACGGGGTAGAGGAAAGGGAGGAGGGGGGTGAGGGCAGAGGGTAAGCTGGGGTTGAGGCTACATACGGGGTAGAGGAGGGAGGGGGAGGGGGGTGAGGCTACCCCTCCCACCCCCGTGTATTTTTGCTCATGGTCTTCTATTGAGATGTTTTTTAATATCGTAATGAACCTTCTATTTTTCTCTGTCCGACAACCCCGACGACGAACCCGTTTCTCTTTGCCGAAGCCTGAATCCTGGTCACCTGTTGTAAATAGAATCTGTGGCAGTGTGTCGAACCTGTGGTTGCATTTTGTCAATGGAACTCATGACAGCGCGGTGTGGGATTAAAATATTGTTTCCTAATTTTCTCACCGTAACACACATTGGATGACAATTGGATGTTTCGGTAGAAAATTGACAGAATCTATCGGCGTCTCTTAAACCATGGGTCACTATTGCGTGATGAACGTAACTCAATAAAGCTGTAAGGGCGGAACAAGGGTGTGGGGTGGGGTGGGGGGAGGGGGGATGGGTGGCGGGGGCGTTCGGGCGTCCGAACCCCCCCCCCACCCCCCTTTTTTAGGAAGAAGGCCGTTTTTAATGCAAAATTTAGGCCATCTGAGGCATGGACCCCCCCCCCCACCTTTTGACGCGGAACGCTATCTGTGGCGGCGGGGTCCCCCCCGCCCCCTTTTTTAAATGCCTGGATCCGCCCCTAAAACTGTATGGATCGGAAGTCGTACGTTTACAGAACTCCATCATTTTATGGTTGGCTGTAATCTGCAATTAGACGACACACTGTGTTAATATTACAGGAGTAAATGATATGTTGCTGCCTGTGGGCGGGTCAACCTGATACCACAATACTCACCTGAATGTTGTGGTTTTCCGAATTGACTGATTGAATTTTCCCACGATTAACACGTGACAGCGCATCTCGTCATGATGGGAGTGATATTCTGCATCCCTCGCTCCGCCCCCGCCTAAACCCTTCCAACATCATACGTACCAATAATTCGATTGCTAAATTTTAGGTTAGGTCAGAAAAAAACACTTGTAGAAATCATGGGCTCTATTCATAATCCCCACTTAGGCTACCGCACCAGACTTAGCGCTAAGTTGAACATTTGTCGGGCTATTATCGGGTTTAAAATACATAAGTAGTCATCCAAGAAGTAGAGTTTCCGAATTAAAAAAGGGCTAAAATTATATTGAAGAGGATGTCTCAATCATGAACTCCACCACAAGGAACTGGTACAAAAAACGCACTTTTCGTTTGCAACTTACGAGAGGATTATGAATACGGCCCCAGGTATTGATGTAAAGAATAAATTGAAGTGCAATCATGTTGGCGCTATGATCTCCCAAACAGACTATCGGTTGGCTGAATACCCCACCTGCTTTGTAGGTCATCATCATTATCAGCATGGCTCGCCATGTAGATACACAAATTATTACGAGTTGGTGGTCATGTTAACTAGTACAATAGCATTAAATCTAAAGGTTACGGTTTCCTTATTTTAGGGACAAACAAACGAAGCACGGGTTTGGAACGAGTTTAGAATCTCTGCGCACATTAGTATCATGACTATCTGTGGCGTAGGCGCGACGTATATGTTACGCAAAGACAGAGACAGGGAACCCCGCAGACTACCTGCACAAGAGCCAGGCGCCCAGAGCGGTGGGTCCATTGCGGAAGGCCTATATGATTAAAAATATTTAAGAAATATAGCTGCACAAAACGGATAGACGATATCTGTTTCATTCATTTGCGCAACAGTCATCACAATGGCGAATATATGTTACGACGGGGCAACACGACTGCGAAACTAACTTTTTTTTGCATTTCTTACGAAAACGAGGCATTATGACGTCACACGAATTCTACCCGGTGACAAGGCTGGCACAACGCTTCAAACAAAAGCTTGCAAAGAATGAAGAAACTTGGTCTTCTCGTGATTTAATAGTGATACGAAAACATCTAACTGGTCTTATTGTACCTTTACTATGTGGTTTACTGACGCATCCGTGCCTTGTAACCCAATGCACTGCACATTTTGACAGGGGAATGATTAAGTCGATCACTTGCCCTGGCCATTTTTGTTACTGCGGAGGCACGTGAGACTCTGTGACGTCACTCGCTGTTTGTCGAACTTGCGAAAGCACGGGTGTGGGGCTAAATTTAGAACGCTATTATTAGCTTTCGAGTGTTTTGAAGACGGAGTTTTCCTTGAGTATTCCGCAAGTTCTGCGCTTCATCGCCTCCAGATATTTTAACGTATACTTTCCATAGCCATGTTTAGTGAAATGGAGCTTTAGAATAACCCTGGAAATAATTACTTTGATCGTTGCATCGGAAATTAAACCAAAGAAGCAGAGACAAGTCAACGCCTTAAATTTAGATTCAACTCGTAATAATAGTAATAGCGCGAGTTTTGCATGGCTTTAGGCATTTTATTGGCCCTTCATCAAGCGGTAGCAGCCCTTTTTATATTGCGCGTAGGCCGATGCCCTTGATACCATCCTGCTCACCCGTATGTTTTACTCTGGGAAATGACCCTCCCACTCGAGTTACATCGGGCACATTATATATGTCCCCCGCGCACTGCACACCTCCTCCCCAGTGTTCCTAAGTTCAGTCAATTGTCATACTTTCGCTTAGGTCACGTGACACCGCTTGCAGATGATACCCGGTACTGATGTCAGGGCAACAATGCAGACATGTTGGTGATATGACACTAGATGCGCACTCCCAGTTGTCCCTTTTACGATCAGCAACCTTTGAGTCTGAGCAAACTGTTTCAGTCCAGTCATCATCCCATGATCTAAGATGGGCTCTTGGTCCAAGTTAGACTAAAGTGGTGTCTATACCACAGTGACCGGCGATACCAGTGCCTGCTTTTTATCCTCTCCTTTTGTGATAAAAGCAGCAGACGACACACGGCGGCTTGAGTTTCCAGCAATACAACAAAGATAGGTGCAACGTGGCAGATAGTTTCATTTTCTCGATTCAGTACTCCTCTTTGATATAACCCTAAGGGTCCAGGCCTTGTAGTCTTGTCAGCAAATATGCAGAGGCAGTGTAGGTTGTATCGTTAAGAGGTGCTTAAAGCGGGTGTAAAACCTAATCTCATGACGATCTACATCAAATTTATATCCTAAAATTAAATTGGCGATTGCTAATACTTAGTTTCGGTCGACTGGTAAGGAGAAAAAAATTAAGGCAACCCGCCCCGATCAATGTCGAATCGCGCGCCATTTTGGCAGAGGAAATGACGTATACTGTGACCCTTCATGTGGCGCCGCCTTGCTTTGTAACTGAAAATTTTATCTCGCGGAAGGAACTTTTCACAGAAGAGGTAGCTTTCAGGGGAAGTGCGTGAAACGAGAGACCAGGGCCGCGATTTGTGGATGACTTGCGGAAGTTCCAAGCCGCGCAGTATATACCATGATCATCAGTGTTCATGGCAAAATAGCATCCACACAATTTGAGACATGTCTTGCAACGATTGTCTTCATATAAAACACGTTTGTAGTTACAATTTCAGGTATTTATATTTGCGATGATCCCTCGCTCTTGTGTTGCTCTCACTGTAGGCGTAACTTCCGGTTGAATATATCGCCTTCTGATTGGTCAATCGCAGACACACCTCCAAAAACGACTGCCGTCTGGTTAAACGACGAAATCATGGCTTGTGGTCATTTCAAAATTTTGTTGTCAGTCACAGACAGCCGCAGATTTGTTTTTGTAGTTTGTAGGATAAAAAACTTTGGTATTGCATGCATCGGTATAGCAGGGTAAGAGGCCAGGCTGGTGGCTTCCTTTAACGAACACGGTGAACACTATATAATGCTCTTCAAATGGAGCCTTAACCCCCCGATTGTGCCGAGATATGGATTGAGTCAGCTGGAGGGATATGACAATTGCACCAAGTTGGGCGATAATACCATTGTGCTGAAATCCTGATTTTGATCTACACATTGTCTCTCACAAGAGCTGACGTGTTGTAGGGAAAGAAAAACGCTTAAGTACCGTTAAATAATGCACTATACAATAACTGTGCTCGCCACCGACCGGTATGGGACAACACCTCACCGCCAGGCAGTCAATAACGTCGTTATGGGTTGTACGGAATCTATATATCAGCCTT
The DNA here is from genome assembly GCA_964019135.1 of Arenicola marina. Classification (NCBI taxonomy): domain Eukaryota; kingdom Metazoa; phylum Annelida; class Polychaeta; family Arenicolidae; genus Arenicola; species Arenicola marina. The sequence goes on from OZ025263.1 coordinate 29,232,357, forward strand.
ATAATGTCCAAAGTTACACGTGGCATCCGCATTGTTTGTAGCCAGCTTGCCGTGTAAATGTTTCATTTCCTAGTCCTTTACTATTGCTGACCATCGCCATGCGGCTACGGAGGCTGCGACTGATGACATCTTTGAGTGACATTCATTGGTTTGTACATCATTGATGAGTGTCGCGTCGTCAACGGTGCCCCGCGACCTGTTGGGGAGAGGGGAGAGGGTGGGGGGGGGGGGGCGGGGGCTAGCCCCAGTTCCTGTTACAGTGAGGCGCATCACTAGCACACGGAAGTAGGAATACAGCCACATAACTGGGGCTAGTTTTGGACATTGTGGTGGAGCTGGAGAGAGCGCGGGAGAAGCGAGAGGGTGGAGTGGTGGATAGGTTCTACCGCAGTAGTCAACATCCGGGGCCTGACACTGTGTTAAGAGCAGATAGGTCTAGCAGAGCACTGTGCCTCGGACTCTGTGACCTTCAGAAGAGAGACAAGGTCATTAATAACTTGACCGCTTGTGTGATCCATTAATGGGAATGCAGTCCCCTGAGCAAGGAATGGTTGGGGAGGGGGAGAGGCGGAGGGGGGGGGGGGGGCGGGTTGGTCACGATAATCTTGTAATCTGATTTTGCCCTTATTTCCCTTCACTCCTATTTCCGGTTCCCGGGGGAGATTATACGGCATAATTCTTGAGTCGGTAAATAAAAACCCACCATTGTCGTTATTAAGCAGCCGGTTAGCCGGCGTCCTTGACAAGTTCACATCACTTACCATGCTTAATGATAACATGTGTTCTATCAATTCATGTCTCATCATCACCGTGGGACATTCAGATTGCAAGAAACACGAGCAATATACTGTACCTCAAAACGTTTTTCTCTGTGGTATATGTGTAAAGCAATAAAATTGGTTATCACTGCGTGTTAAGGTTAAAGTGTTAGACATCTATAGTTGTGTACGCTGTGTGGTTCATGCGGTATTATGGAATAGTAACGAGTGTGTACACATTTCACTAACCCAATGCAATCACCATATCTTACACATAACCGCGTTTCCTATTACCATGCTTGTCATGGCGAAAGAAGACGACAGAAGAATATGTGTCTTTTAACCTAGGTATCATTAAACGAAAACCAAGTTTACGCTCAGGCCAACCAGAAACCTAAACCTTTTTTTTTATTTCACCGTAACAAAGTCACACATCAAAAGAAACCATCATATCACATAAATGGGTGCCACTTAGATATAAACGATGACATGTTTGCACAGAAGCCTAAACCTATCTATAGCGACGAAACAGTTATTTGACAGCAGGACTGGTAACTGCATATTCAAAAAAAAACATGGCATCACTCCGTGTTGGATATATATTGCGACGCCTCACGTTTTGGTACCCGGTGAAATAAGGCAGGTATGCAAATATATCCCGTTGTATATATCTAGTTTCTCTAGTTTCTGCAACCCATCGCACGCACGCTTAGCAAACGAGCTCTCGATTTACAACCGATTTTCACTAAGAATTGAACGAGTGTTCAAAAATATTTGGCTACATAAGTTATAGGAATACTCCAGGAAGATATTTCTATACTCAAAACGACGGAAATTCTGCATTTATGGTGACTGTGAACCATATAAACTTTATACCTCAGGACCATTGAACAGGCAAGGCGACATATTCATTCTCGCACCTGCTGCCTGTTACGAGTTAAGCCTAGGTGCTAATCCCCTAACAGCAGGTATGAAGTGCGAAGGACTGCCCACCGGCTCGTGTCCTTTCAGCCGTGACGGGCTCGGCGTAGAGCTCACACGGGGCGACTTGACGCTGTGCGCCCACTGCCGCGACGTTCGCTTCCCAGCCTGCGGGGGAGCCCCACCCCTCTCCCAGCCGAACCCTGGCCTCTGTGTGGATGCCTGCCGGAAGACGGACTCCAAGTTGGACACCATACGGTGCTTTCTCTGCCGGGTGTGGTTCCACCAGCTGTGCGTCGGGGCCACGGAGGCAGAGGCGGCGGGCCTGTGGACTTGCCCCACATGTCGGACGGTACCCAGTGTTGTCATGAGCCTCCACGCCATGGTGACAACACTGACGACCACCCTGACGGCAGTCAACAAGCGACTGACCAGACTGGAGGACCGAAACAGCGGCTTGCAGAAGGACGTAAAGGACAAGACCGACCGCTGCGACAAGCTGACGAAGGAGGTTTCAGACGTGAGACGGGAAAACGCCAAGCTGACTGCCAACATCCAGAAGACGACATGGAAAACACTACGGGCCGGACAGCCAGACAAGACGCTCCTCATCGGGACAAGCCTCATCAGAGACGTTGACGAGAGGAAGCTGAAGGACACGAGCGTCATCAGCGTCTCTGGAGCGACGCTTCCGACCCTGACGGACCGACTGAAGGCAATCCCCAAGACGTTCAAGCGCATTGTCATCGTGGGAGGGGGCAACGACTGCTCCCATCGCGGCGCTTCCCTGGACACCATCGTGGAGCGCTTCAGCAAGCTCATCCGGGCTGCCAAGGACAACGCTGCCTCCGTGATGGTGTCTGCCATCTGTCCACGACTTGGCACTCACATGAGGGAACGCATCGACATGGTTAACTCCGGCCTGCGAGGACTATGCGACGACATGGGATGCGACTTTACCGACAACTCCCCCCTGTTTAGGCTTAATGACGGATCCTTCAACGACGGATACATGACGAATGACGCGACACATCTGACGTGCAAGGGCCAGAACAGACTCTGCCAACTGCTCAAGTTGACACAAACAGACGATGCGGACAAGGACAAAGACGTCTGTACCCGACCCCGTAAGACCCCCAAGGACCACGACGGACGTGGACGCAGCCGGACGGATCAGGACGGACCGGCGACGGGACCAGGACGACGACATAACGCGACAGTAGACAGGAGACCTGCGTATCGCATCGCCGACCGCGGAGAACGGGACCGTGACGGAGACGACTGGACCCAGGTTCAGCGACGGCACCGTGACGGAGGCGAGTGGACGCGGGGACAGCGACGGCACTGTGACGGAGGCGAGAGGACGCAGGTAGAGGGACGGCACCGTGACGGAGGCGAGTGGACACATGTAGAGCGACGGCACCGAGCCCGACGAGAGACGACAGACAGATCCCGCGCGACAGAGAAGACGAAAGACCAGCCTAGGTGTTACTCCGGCGCGGAGGAAGGACATGTGACCGACAACTGCCGACATGGACACTACGTCACTTGTTACACTTGTGGTCGCTCGGGCCACAAGGCCAAGTTTTGTAAATAGGTATTCGGCATAGGAGGAAGGGCCGATATGTTAAGTGATGGCTCCACTGACGATTTAATCTTATGTAGCAAGTCTGATTTACATTTTATGAATGAGGGGAGCTGTCAATGTGATTTTACTGGGCAACTAGGCAGTAAAGCCCATATTTTAAGCGATCTAACCGACACAGATGTTGTACATTGTAATGATGAGCTTTGTTTTATGGAAGATGACATGTCACGTGATGTTATAACGATACCATGCAAGGTAAAAGAGTCAAAAGATATTTTAAGCCGTGCTGCAGATAGTGTAAGATACCGGCCTGATCAGCCTTTTATGATGAATGAGGATCATACATGTGCCCATACCGACATAATAGCTGCACCCAAGAATAATGAGGTAAGGTACGACCCCACATCTGTCCAGGACTGCCGCAATCATGAAAAGGTAAACGAACGACAGGAGAATTTAGTGGCAGCGATCGAAGCCAACGAAGATGAAGAGTTATTTGGGCTTGCGCCATTTCATCAGAGAAATGTAAAAAATCTCAAGATAGCCCACATTAACATTAACAGCGTACGACATAAGTTTGGACCGCTTAGCCAAGCACTGGGAAAAGGCGCGTTAGATGTCTTATTCATTCAAGAGACTAAGTTAGACGATAGCTTTCCGGCGGGCCAATTTACTTTAAATGGGTACAAGGTCCACCGAAATGATAATACAGACAGCTCTGGAGGCATAATGGTGCAGGTAAGAGACGACATACCACACTGGCGGCGCAAGGATATAGAAATTAATGAAGACGAGAAGGGGCGTATCGAATCTCTGGCAATAGAAGTGACGCTGAATGCTGAAAAGTGGCTCTTTCTCAGTGTATACAAGCAGCCGAAGGTAAAAAACGCATCACTTGTGACAAAGATCGATAGCCTTCTGAATGCAATCGCTGCTGAATAGGTAAACCTTGTACTGTTGGGAGATTTAAATGTAAACATGTTAAACCATAAAAATTGTCTCAATGACGTATTAGAGGGGTATGGTACTAAAAATATCGTTAAGTCACCAACTTGTTTCAAAGGTACAATACCGACCTTAATTGATGTTGTGATTACAAATGTGTCGAAGCGCTTACGAGATGTTTCATGTATAGATACGGGCCTCAGCGATTTTCACCATATGGTTTGCGTAGCAACGAAAATAGAAGTTCCCATTAGGCAGCAGAAACGTGTCTATTATCGAAGCTTTAAACATTTTGACGAGATTAAATACAAAGACGATCTAGCATCGGTACCTTTTCATGTAGGCGAAGTCTTTGAAGACGTTGATGATTCATATGGGTTTTGTAGCACATTGATCAAAGAGGTCGTTGATAGACATGCACCAACCAAGCAACGGGTAGTTAAGAATAACTGTGTGCCCTATATGAATAGCCATCTTCGCAAAGCCATAAATGTAAAAAATATGCTGAGACGGAAGTACGAGCAATTGAGTAGCCGAGAGAATTGGGAAAAATACAGAAAGCAAAGGAATCTCATAGGACGTCTTCGGAAAGTAAGCATGCAAAAGTACATAAAGGGGAAATGTAGCGAAGCTACGACTAACGGAAAGGAATTCTGGAAAGTTGTAAAACCACTGATATCAAGAAAAAACGCAAGCAGCGGAAACGTGTCACTGAAAGAGCGAGACGAAATAATATCAGATCCATCAAAGGTAAGTGACATATTTAATCAATATGTCATAGACGTTGCCAAAGACATAGGCCAACAAGATGACATACCAGATGATCAACCAATAGACGAAACCCTTCTTTATCACAAAGACCATAAATCCGTTATGGCTATAAAGGCAGGTAACCAAGGTATAACGGAAACTTTCAACTTTCGTGCAGTAAGTAGCCACGAAATATACAATGCACTTAAAGGCATTGACGTGTCGAAGGCTAGTGGCTACGACAAGATACCTCCGAAGCTTATCAAGCTGGGAGCTGCCATCCTGTGTGAGCCATTAAGGTATGTGTTAAATATGACGATTACTTGTAATACGTTTCCAAAAGAACTAAAATACCCTGAAGTCACACCAATTTTCAAGAAGAAGGACAACTTAAATAAGGAAAACTACAGGCCAGTCAGTAAGTGTTCTCCCCTGTATCTCCAAGATATATGAAAAAATATTGTGTGACCAGCTTATGTCTTATATGGAACCCAGGTTATCACCCAGACTATCTGAGTTCAGAAAGGGACACAGTTGTCAAAGCCTACTGATGCGCTTAGTTGAAGACTCCAAAAATGCATTAGATAATAATCAAGTTATGAGAGCTATACTAATGGATCTCTCAAAAGCATTCGATTGTCTTCCACACAGATTATTGATTACCAAGATGAACGCTTATGGCATAAGTAAACAATCATGTACGCTAGTTGCAAGCTATCTTACGAACCGCGAACAGAGTGTAAAACTAGGACATAATCGGAGCGAGTGGCTTACTCTAAAGAAAGGAGCACCACAGGGATCTGTTTTTGGTCCACATCTGTATAATGTATTTACGAATGACCTGCTTGTATCCACCGCACGGGGAACCAATAAATATAATTATGCTGATGATAATACTGTAGCGGCTCAAGGTAAGGAGTTTAACAAGATTCAAGTAAATCTAGAGAAGGCGTTATCGGAGATAACAACGTGGTTCGTCGACAACTATATGAAAGCGAACCCAAGTAAGTACCAGGCAATCGTGTTTGAAAAAAGAAACGAATTAAGTTAGCACAGATCGTTTCGATTTCTGGAACAGAACTGGCAGCACAACAGGAAGTAACATTACTAGGTATTCAACTGGACGCTAGGTTAACTTTCGGCAACCATATATCAAGTTTATGCAAGAGGGCTGGAAAAAGTCTCAATGTTTTAGCTAGAGTTTCTAAATTAATGGATGTTGATAGCAAACTTACGTTATTTCATGCTTTTATTGTTTCACATTTTAATTATTGTCCCGTTGTATGGCATTTTTGTGATATGAAAAATATGCGTAAGATTGAAAAGATACAGGAGCGGGCATTGCGGTATGTGTTTAATGACTTTAGATCAGAATACGCAGAGTTGAGGAAGAGAGCGGGTAGACCATTGCTATATGTTGAACGATTGCGCTGCATATCATTAGAAGTTTACAAGACTATCAACAAGATTGGGCCTAGTTATCTTCATGACATGTATAACGTGAAGGGAAACAATTACATTTTAAAAAATGGGCCAAATATATGTATGCCACGCGTTAAGACAACAGCTTATGGCCATAATTCATTGAAGTATCAAGGTAGCAAGCTATGGAACATGCTCAACAAGGAAACGAAGTTAGCCAAATCTGCCAAGGAATTTAAAACAACGCTGTCAACCTCGGATGTGTTCTTGTGTCACTGTAATTCGTGCACATTATGTAACATAGCTAATGGGTAAGTTTTTATGAGATGCAAAGGTTGGTATATTTTCATTGTCATATGTATATATATCTTATCCGCTCATATCATTTTATCATTGTCGGTCAATAGCACGTGTGCTAATGTTTATTGTTGACTTTTACATACCGACGTTAAATAAAACTTTATCTTATCTTATATAATGCTGCCAAAGCCAACTAAATGGTCTGTCTAAATTGTATCAGGTCATCTGGCCCGTTTATGCAGTATGTGTACCTTATCGATGCATATTTGGGGTGGTATTAGCTAACATGTGACGCTTTGGGGATTACTATCCCCCGCGGGTGCCCTTTTTTCTTGCCGCTCGCTTGCTGCTTGTGTTTAACTTTTTTTCGCTCAATGGGCTGATATTTTCTAACCTCGCCACCCCCAGACAATGTAGCTTTTGTACATAACGCGGTTCTTTTCAGCATCAAGTTTGATCCTACAAGCAATGTTTATGTTTTTTGTGGACGCCAACAATTGGAGTTTAAGGTTTTATTATAATAACCAAAGAAAGAGGTATTTCGGTGTTGTTACGAGAGGCGAGGCGATTTCTGTGCGCCCCATCTAGCAATAGCAACGGGGTTAGGAACAAAACATGAATTCATTTGATATATCAGAGGTTCTGAGTGAGGCGTCGGAAGTCAGCTTATTCTCGGGGAAGTTCGATTCTTCCTAAACAACTCGCATTTAGTTAGTGTCTTATCTGTATTAGCTGCTTATCCTCCATTCTGGGGCCGCCCGCTAGCTCAGTGGGTTAAAGCGTGCGCATTGAGCGCTCTGGCCACCTGAGAGCGTTACGGCCCGTGGATCGGTAGTTCGAACCCCGCTCTGGTCATGTCTGTATGGTCACATGATACAGATCCCAGGCCTTCCTTCGCAAAGAGTAAGGGGTTACTCTAGGTGATATGGATCCACTCTCCCTTCGTCCAAAGTCGATGAGACGATGTACGCCCAGATGATGTCTCCCGTCTTCTCCTGGATGGATTCTAACTAACATTTGCACTCCCTCTTTTTCTCTTCTGCCCTCTATTCCATGTCACCTCTCCCATCTACCACTCCATCTATAGCCAATGTACACTGTGAGACACTGTAGGCGTAGTTTTAAACCCTGTTTTGTACTATATGGAGGTACTCATATTGTGGGCATTGTTTTATGTTTACAATATTTCTGGTCCAAGTGGGCGACATTTAATTACTTTGCCTAGCTGTTACGGTGAGGGTGTGGGGGGGGGGGGGGGTAAGAAAGGCAGTGTATACAACCAAGTAATACACGTGTGCTCATGGAACTTCTTGGGTCATATGCCAAGTGGGTTTTCTCGGATAGCCTAAAGGTAGTAAAAGTAGTGTAAGTTTTTAAGATTGGCGGCAGCTCTCTTTCAAAGGGTAATGGCCAAGCAATGATTATTGTTATAGCAAGACTATTTTACGGATAAAAACCTATTAAACGAGGGCCATTGTGGATTTAGAGCTAAACACTCCACTGAAATTGCCGTGCTAGATCTAGCGGACAGAACAATTAAATTAATGGATGGAAATAAAATACGCATAAATATGTTCCTCTACCTTTCTAAAGCTTTTGATACCATTAATCACGAAATCATTATTACAAAATAAAAATACTATGTTGTAAATGGACTGTCTTGAACATATTACGTCGGAGCAAAAAAGTCTATCTTGGGGCTCTTTTCTTCATCATCTACATCAATGACATAATTCCGCAAGTAAATTGTTCCACTTTGTCATTTATACTGACATGCAATGCATGGAGAACTGGGTGAAATAAGTGAGTGACTCATTAAATAACCTCGTAGTAAATGCTGATAAGTCCAAATTTATGGTGTTCCATACTTCACAGAGAGAAATATGAGAATAATTAAGCTTACTCTTAGCCGATACAACGCCCAAGCAGAACTTTTATTGAAGACTCGCAAAAGCCTCACGATCTTCACCGTGTGTAAATACTGAAATTCGTGTTTAAGTTAAAAAATATTCACTTACTCAACTTTTTTAATAGAAACTCTATGAAATATGCATCTGAGAAGGCATGACTGTAGCATAAGAAATAAAACATACGCACAACCCGCAAGAGCGCGCATCAGTTTTTTGCCACTAAGTGTATTTGACATAGTGTCACAGCAACACTTAATGTGTGAAACACACTACTATAGAAAACTACCAGATTTATTCTCATTGACGTAACTGTTATAATCGGTTGGTGCAGACATTACAACGTATTTAATTTTTGTAAAAATGTAACATGTATTAATTTTGCATTAATTGGAAATAAATGGTCTGAATCTTAAAGCTACAAAGTACCCCCAATGATCTGAGTAGTACTTAAATAATGGATATTATCACATAGATCACCTAGCAACAAGGAGAATCGAATGACTATATATATTTTTGGTTGTTATACAAATTGTTTTAGGAGAAGGATAGGCCAGGGGGAAAATAATTTGAACAGGAGGGGCGCAGATATACACTTAGGGTCTGAAAATGTGACACGTACCCCCTGTGTTCCCCCCCCCCCTCCTCCCCGCCCCCTCCCTTTTTCTGGATACGCCCATGTGACTGTAGTACTTATACTTTACAATTGCCCCCTTGGTGTTCTTTCTACAATTTGCGGCAACGCATCTTTCGCCTTCATATTCCACGTAACACCACTACAGCATCTATCTCTGTGCACTTTTTTTAACCTGTCTACTAAAAAATCTCTAGGTATTACACCTGTATTCATTACATTTAATTTCCCAGGTTCTGTTACACGTCTAACAGTAATGGGATGTACGCACTGAATAGGTGGCTTGTCTTTTACATGCATGATAATTACCTTTCTTTCCGTCGCTGTTATGCATTATTGCTGTAGTCCCGCCGGCGCAGGGCATTTATAAATGGAATATAGCTCCACCATTGGACGTTCACATTCACTGGGCACCACCGGGACCCTTCGCGTTTTACAACATTATGGGAACACGCTGTGGCAAAACCTTCCGAGCGTCAAATTACCATTCTAGCTTTGTTTATATAATAGTGGATGTCACACTTATATCAACTGACCCACGATACCGTCTTAACTGTCGGTACCATCCACCGCCGCTAGATGGCGCCACAATGATTCCACCTAAAATGGAATGATGGGACGGCCTAACTAAAAACAGCTTTTAATTTAATTTAATTTCGTTTGATCTTGATTATTGGAAGTCTCGTATATGTCGGGATGACAATCAGGATGCATAGTATATTCATGCAATATTCCGTCTGAAGAATAATGCTTTCAGAGCTTTGAAAGAAACAAGGAAAGGCATGTTTATGATATGATCCGTGTATATAGGGCTGCAAAGATCCACACAAGCACTCAAATATACATCAAAACGGTTAATGTTAAAATATGTCAAAATATGTTATTTACATGAGGGAAGAAGATGATAATAGTGTGTCAGAATGTTGATTTCAGTGCCGTTTTCCCGTGTGTCAATCAAGATAATGAGATAAAGGAAACTGTGCGAGAGTGAATGGGGCAAACGCAATCTGATTTTACTGTGAACATAACAATATACCACGTATCGCAACATGCAATTAGATATCACAGCATGACATCGGCAATTACTACGCCAATGTGTAGATTAAAGTTACTATTGCAACAAATTTTGCGGCGGGGGTGTTCCGTCAGATCACGTGAGGCGCCGCGGCTGTTGGAACAGCTGTAAACACTGTATAACACTCTGCCTCAAGGAGGCGCTGCCAGTCGCGAATCCTGGCCAATAACGTCTAGTATATATATTGTTGGTACCAGTGACTTCCGGAAAGTTAGTCGTTGGCGCTCGCCCTGGCGGAGATTACTTCATGCGTGTTACGTCACCAGCACATCAACGTCACTGTACACACGTTTTTTCTCCGCCAGATTTGGATCACAATGAATGTTTACTTTTTGTTGTAATAGTAATTTTAACATAACTCATTCGACAGAGACTATTCCCATTATGGACGCACAAGTACACCCAGCTACATATATGGACGTGCACAAAGGATAGATATGCGGTACCACTTTTCAACGTAGAAATACTGGGCGGAGTAGGGGGGATTGTCTTATTAATTGCCCACAGACAGATGATATGTTTTATGAGACATTTCACCGTGCACATATATACCATACTGTTGATAATTGACGGATAAGAGGCAAGCTAGACGATAAAATCTGTATTTGCGGATTTGTTATGGCTGCTATACCTAAACTATCCCCAAAGATACGCCACAGACCGGATTGAGCGTTACACGATGCACGCGGTACACTAATACAGTTTTATATGTACTAAAGTATATTATATGTACTAATCAAATCATAAGTATGTTGTATATCCAATCGCCCAGTTAATTTTACGTATAAAACAAACGTTGATTCTGCAATGTATTATTGCTTCCAGTGCATATGATATTTCACACCCCGCTAAACAATCAGTCGTAACCTGCCACATTCAGGTATATCATGGAGTTCTCCTGCACGGCAACATGCACACTCTGTCAACTTCATCCCGGACTGAAATTCCAAACTTCAGGTTGGCTGGCCAAAGAAACAGCCTCCACAAATATTTCAGTTACGCATTATTTCGTTTGCACTAGGCATAAACGCTTTTGTTTAGCGCGATGTGTGTCTTTAACGCCATTTAAAGCCATTTAGACTTCCTCGTTGCAGGGATTCTGCACAGATTCCCACCGCGGGAACTATCTTTGCAATCTGGCTTGCTCAGCCCTAAACTGATCAAACGCATTCGAATAACTCATACGTCACACAGGCGGCATAGCTTTCTAAAGCCTGGTTCCACGGCCCCAACTTCGCTTGTATACTTGTACCAGCTTAGAGTTTGTGAGATTGCGGCTTGTAGAATTGGAGACGAGCAACAGACCGACGCATGAGCAAGCGACCGACTACATTAGCAAGCGACTCGATTGTCTAAACCGGAAATACACGCGTTTGAATAATAAAATCTGACCTTCATTTCATGGAATGTGTTCTTAAATAGAATAATTTGGTGCCGCGTGTGAGAACTATTTCCTCTCGCGGATATATCATACGCGGTGATTATGACGTCGTTAATCAAACAGTAAGTAGTTCGGAAAAGCGCGGATGAAGCGGCGGCAGTTTAATTTGAATTTTATGTTTAACTTCACCGTGCCTATCGATCACACTATCTGACAATGCCTATATTATACCTGCTTTTAAATAAAAAATAATTATATTAATCCCTTAGTGACGTTTATAACATTTGGGCGTGGAACCAGCCAGCCCAATTCTAGGAGACCCCAACTGGGGTTCTCGATTAGTGAAGTGCTGCCACCTTGTGGGGTCTCTTGGAGACAGCTTTGCAATCAGGTTGAGAGGGGAGCCCGAAATGTCTGGAGATCATAATTGTCTCTGCCAGATCCCTGCTGGACCAGAAGCCCAAGCGATGGGACTCCAGGGATCAGTTATACTTAGCGACCAGCCGGGGCGTCTGGACCGGATGTGACGCCACCGCTCACCGTGGCCTAGCGTCAGGAATTCAGAAGATAAATGGTTAGAAAGGGTGAATGCGATCGATGAAGGAGGGTGTGTAGGGAGGGTGGGGGGGGGGGGGCTGATGCTGGCTAGAAAACACATTGTGATGCCATTGCTGACATGGATATAATATCTGTGTAGTGTAGTAATGTATAGTGGGCAGCATCTGACATCAAAACCACCACCAAGGTGAAGGTTTTGAATAGCACAATACTTTTCAATGTAGAAAAACAAGCATGGCAGCGTATGCAAACTGAATGGCTTGCATTTTACATGTTAATGGATATTTCGACTTCAGAAAAGGCGCCGGGAGAAGGCATACAGTTTCTAGATTCCAATAAAGCTAATATTGTAAACATTAGTTAAAACATTTTGCGCCGGGAGCTTTCAAAAGGTACTCTACATTAAAAAAGTGTTGTGCTGTTCAAAACCTTCACCTTGGTGGCGGCTTTGACGTCAGAACTACACGGCCTCTAGCCTGAAAACAAACCGTTACTGTCGTAGGACAGTTGACAATGGGACGACATGTAAAATTACATGTCGTTCATTGTCCTACAGCAGTAACGTCTCGTGTTCGGGCTACACGACCTCACGATGGCCTCCCTTACAGACGGACGGCAGAGGAAGAGGTTAGGATTCAACTTGGGTCAAACGAGTGTTCCCCAATACCGGCGACCTGAGGCGGGGATTATTAACAAATCAACAAATCATGAAGTAAATAATTATTTGGGAGTATAACTAGTATACAGTAGCCCTATTTTTTTTACTGCACTGACCCATCCATTTGTGGCTCGACCTACACCTATACCTAGCCTTAAGGTTAAACCTTCTGAGTTTATTCTATGAAGACTAAAAAAGGCTTAAAATCACTGGGCGATGATGTGTAAAGCTGTTTTACGCATCATCGCCAAGTAATGTTTCACAGTAAACGTTTGCCAGAACGCGTGATGCATCGCATAGTGACGTGCATAACAACTGAGTGCAACAATGTGATCTGTATGAACTGATCAACTGGTGAAATGCTTCATGTCAAAGTATGTTAACAACACAACGAACATCCACGATGCTCGCCTCGAAACAATCAGAATAATCATCAAATAAGTGCCGCTGATCTATGTTTACCTCTAGTGAGCGACACTGTAACCATGTAGGAAGCCACTTAATTGTGTCCCAGTCAGGGTGCATCAGGCAGGTCATATGGAATCAGCATTTTTGTATCACCAACCTCCTCTCCATGTCAAATAAGTATATCTTGTCTTGAATTTAAATCCTGAAAGCCTGTGGGCTGTCCGGAGAGAAGCAAATTTGTTCACCGGAGCAGAGGTTGGTGGCCGGCATTATATCCCTGCGCGCCTGTTCGCTGTTAGGGCATTCTGTGTGATGTCGACCGCCGCTCGCTAGGACGTGCGGGCGCGATATAAATAAATCGCGCAGTGTGATGTTGAAATTGTTGCTTTACAGACTCAAAGAGATATCAAACATATGAAAAAATAATGTTGAGATACTCTTAGTTATGATTCTAAAATGTACAAAATCTAATATGGCGCATGTAAGTTTTTTTCATGTATGAACCGCCGGGCCCAGTGTCTTTAACGAGCGCCAGTTCGCACGATGGACAGGCAAACCACCACATCGTGAACACCGCTGAGTCTGTCTGTGGGTCTGCAAAGGCCGGCTACAGTTCACCGGCGACGTCCTAAGGTCATGGTGAAGGTCACATAAATACGTGCGGCCCTGGGCGGCCGGACAAAGCTGGCCGTCCCTCAAGGTCAGTGGGGCATCAACGAGATTAGCTTGTCAGGACCAAGTGATCCAGAAACTAAACAGCACTATATATTTTACAGCGCCCTCTTCGTGTGAGAGTTATCCCCGCGCTACCGCCGCCAGATGACGCTGCGTTCTTTTTCCCCACGCTTTATTTCGCATTATTCTTAATTGTAAGGGTCCAGCCCTAGCGATCGAGGGTTAGTATCAATTGGTGCGCAACAGTTATCTAGGCTAGGTAATGGGGTCATATCCAGAAAGTAACAGGGTCATGTCCAGAAATAAACCGACCCCAACGACAGATGGCCCTGGCCGCCTTGCTGCTCTCACGGGGCGTCAGGTTTATTGCATGGTGGATTTCTTGGCATCAAAATCAGCGTCATTTAAAACAATGGATCCTAAACCTGTATAGGTCAACATAATCGTGGGACAAATATGCTGTTTGTCCGGCCACTACGGCGGTGTGTTATATACTCAACGCGAGTACAGCTTGAGACAGATTTGATTTCCGTGTCTGTGTGATGGAGCCCTTTCATTTCTGGTTTCATGCCCTGGTGGGGGGGGGGGCACTATTATTCAAATTGGTGGTGGGGGGTGGGGGGGGGGGGTACCCTCGGTGCCCCGTGATGTCTGAGAGAGCGGACACTTCAGACGAAACAGATGGAACTCATGTTTTAAAACTTGCAGCCGCGGAGAGGTGGGCGACTCTGAACTTTGAGGGTGGGGAATACCCCCTCCGTATCACGGATCCTCCAGAATTAAGGAGAGCAATATCGAATCTTCAAGATTAGGATATTATAAAGCTGGGCGCGAAAAACCGCGTTAACGGTGATATCGCGAATATCTAGAAATTCGCAGACTGCTGTAATTGACAGGGGTAATTAGGAAAAGGATATTCGCGTTGAACTCGTTCGCCAACAACTGCCCCATTCTTGCGATGCCCATTCACTTCCTTCTCATTGTTGTAACATGTATTAGTACATTATTACCAGCCAGTGAAAGCCAAACCCTGGATGTAGACCTGGTGGCACAGAATCTAAAGAAACAATCAATTCTAAGTAAACTCTTTGACCAACACCTCGATGATAGTCAAACTACCATTGAGACTCTGTGGGCCTGAAAATAAACAGAAATTATGAGGTAGCCAAGCAATAATGAAGGGGGCGTGCGGTATTCGTGGAGCATTGCCACGTGCTCTTTGTTGGCCCTTTTATCGCCCATTTGGCCACAGCGATGGTTGTCACCTTGTTGACTTCTGCTCGCTATATAGCTGCCCTCGAGCGGTCTGACAGGAACTGGCTGCGCCACTGTTACAATCACTTTATAATAACGACGTGGCCTGCCTTTACTACTCACGAAGGTCGCCATGGCAAGTAAACCCTGCATGACCTTTGAACCTTAATCCGTGCCAAAGGACGACAACCAAGGTCAGCCTGTCGCACGCCTTATCGAAAACAAGACACTAAGTTATGGCTTAAATGGCGTTGGCCTTTTTGCCGGTGTCAGCTCCTCTTGGCCGGCTTGGATAATTCTCGCCCTTTGCGATCACACAAAGGTCACAACGGTGGGGACCTCCGCCTCACCCTGCAGTGAATGCTGAGGTCGGGGACCGAAGTGACGCTCCGCCCCAAGCCCCTCCATCATGATAAAGGGTCGCCACATAATAAGAATATCATCGAGGCGCATTGGTCGGCTGTCCCCAGTCAATTGTCCAATGGCTGTTTTTTTATTATACAGGGAGTTTTATATCTCTGGTCGGAGAATTACTGGGGGATAATATAAATGGGCTTCTTGGACCTTCTTGGCTATTTTGGCGGCGGCCTGATGCCAATGCTTCCCCAGATTTATGCCTAATCTGGTGCCACTGATTCTCCGCATTTTATGCCTAACCTCGTGGCTGCCACTGATTCTCCGCATTTTATGCCTAACCTCGTGGCTGCCACTGATTCTCCGCATTTTATGCCTAACCTCGTGGCTGCCACTAATTCTCCGCATTTTATGCCTAACCTCGTGGCTGCCACTAATTCTCCGCATTTTATGCCTAACCTCGTGGCTGCCACTGATTCTCCGCATTTTATGCCTAACCTCGTGGCTGCCACTGATTCTCCGCATTTTATGCCTAACCTCGTGGCTGCCACTGATTCTCCGCATTTTATGCCTAACCTCGTGGCTGCCACTGATTCTCCACACTCACACCCAATCTGGAACCCCTGTCTGTCGATATTTGGCATATGAAGAATAAAAGCGGAGGGTGGCGGGTTGGAGTGGGTGGGAAATGTTCTCGTGTCTTGTACTTGCTACGCATGGGTGATTGATTCTGTTCATTTGATAGCACCATCGCTCTCCCTGGTTTCTACAGCATGCGTCATTGAAATAAAAATGCCAACCATCCTCCTAAAAAAAGGGATTTGAAAAGCGGCGTCTTGCCCTGAGGTTAGGTGGAGGGGGAGCGGGAGTGCCGAGGCGTGTCCCATCCAACACAATACCAGACCATATGGTGACCCAACATCCATAACAGTCGCCAACCATTTATTATCGCTGGAACCATGTCTGTAAGGCTTGGCCTGATAATCTCCCATAATGTAGAGCCGAGACACACATTTCTATTTTGCAGCCTGTCTTTTGCCTCATAGTTTGGTTCGTGTTCGGCCTCTATCTGTACTTGAGTGACCCGCTAATGATATATGTTGTCATTAACGGTGACATAATGGGGGTCACAGGGTTGGCAGCAGGACGGCAATCATCCCCCATTACAGTGACCCTCCATCATCGCCCTCAGATCCAGGACCCCAGGTCGCCAACCACTCGTACCTCTTTCAGTTGTGTTGCTATTTTTGCGACTACCAAAATCACCAAGTAATAGACCGATCCAGGCTCTGACACTAAGCCCCGCCCACGCTTGAATCTTTTTTCGTTAATCGTGAGCATGAAATTGACAATCTTGATGGTAGGTTCAAATGAGAAGTACTCATCTCTGAAACTGACAAGAAAGTGACAGGCTGCTATGTTTGTCCGACTTGTTTGTCCTACATAACACACGTGGAAGGTTTTTTTTCATCACATGATTGGATGAAAGTAACAGTGACGATAGTGAATGATTGACAGCCTGGATCGGTCTATACTCGACAGTCGCAACGATTTCATTCAGATGCTGCTTATTTTAAATGAGCGATTTTCCTCACTTGTCCAGTCATATGACGTCAACATGATTAGAGTAAAGTGGAGCAAGATATAGGCACTCGTGTGGGGCAAATTATGCAACGATATACCGATCGAGGCTGTCAATCATTCATGGACGTCATTGTTGCCATTATCCAATCATGAGCCGAAAAAAGATCCTCTAAACAGTCCGACAAACAGCGCAACATGTCACTTTCGTGTTTCGGACCCTTCATAGTTTCATGAATTCCTCGTACCTGCCATCGGCTTTCATACTCGCGATTAACGAAAAAAAAAGAAAGCGTGGGCGTGGCTTAGTGTCAGAGTGTGAATCCGTCTGTATGAATCCCGGGATATACCGTTTATTTGTTTTTCCTCCTGCTTCTGAACATTATAAAAGCGGAATTTTCCCTTGTTCAATTTTCTGTTTTACAAAAAATAAGGCAGAAAAGGGTTTCGGCAATTCCTAACACCACTCTCTAGATTCCAGTTGTCAGACTGTATATTGAAGATGTCGCCTGCACCGGGCACCAAAACAGCATGACTCTCCCCATAACTTATCAATGTTTCATACGCCATAATGACCCTACATCGCAAATAACCAGATGAGTACATTTCGCAGAAAGGGTACAGAACGGGAAGACTCAATGAGTCTCTGGGCATTAAGACATAACAGCGTCATAAATCCTAAAGCCAAATCCTCAACTATAAGCCACAATGAAGACAATGCAAGGCGATTACCTCCATAATGTAAAAGAAGACTGAAGCCAAAACAAACATCAACACCGAAAACGAAAAATATGCCAAGATAAATGCAATCCCCATCCATACCAAGGTCACAACGAAGACCAAAAGCAAAACCAAAAGTTCACAAGATCAGATCCAACACCAAACTAAGACCATGACAAATATAAACGCCAGGACCATGACAAATATAAACGCCAGGACCATGACAAATATAAACGCCCGGACCATGACAAATATAAACGCCAGGACCATGACAAAAATAAACGCCAGGACCATGACAAATATAGACGCCAGGACCATGACAAATATAGACGCCAGGACCATGACAAATATAAACGCCAGGACCATGACAAATATAAACGCCAGGACTATGACAAATATAAACGCCAGGACCATGACAAATATAAACGCCAGGACCATGACAAATATAAACGCCAGGTCCATGATAAATATAAACGCCAGGACCATGATAAATATAGACACCAGGACCATGACAACAACCGCGATTAACAACAGCAAGACCAAAACAACTACCAAGATAAAATAGAAACAAATGCTCCACAGAAAGAATCTGTTATCACGTTATTATGGCATCAGCCAGGGTACACAGGGTACACAGGGTACACATGGTACACTGGGTACACAGGGTACACAAACACAGGGTACACAGGGTACACAGGGTACACATGGTACACTGGGTACACAGGGTACACATACACAGGGTACACAGGGTACACAGGGTACACAGGGTACACATACACATGGTACACAGGGTACACAGACACAGGGTACACAAGGTACACAGGGTACACATGGTACACATGGTACACAGACACAGGGTACACAAGGTACACAGGGTACCCAGGTACACAGGGTACACAGGGTACACAGACACAGGGTACACAGGGTACACAGGGTACACAGGGTACACAGACACAGGGTACACAAGGTACACAGGGTACACAGGGTACACAGGGTACACAGGGTACACAGACACAGGGTACACAGGGTACACAGGGTACACAGGGTACACAGACACAGGGTACACAAGGTACACAGGGTACACAGGGTACACAGGGTACACAGGGTACACAGCCACAGGGTACACAGGGTACACAGGGTACACAGACACAGGGTACACAGGGTACACAGGGTACACATGGTACACAGGGTACACAGACACAGGGTACACAAGGTACACAGACACAGGGTACACAGGGTACACATGGTTCACAGGGTACACAGGGTACCCAGGGTACACAGGGTACCCAGGGTACACAGGATACACAGGGTACACAGGATACACAGGGTACACAGGGTACACAGGATACACAGGGTACACAGGTACACTGGGTACACAGGGTACACAGGGTACACAGACACGGGGTACACAGGGTACACAGGGTACACAGGGTACACAGGGTACACAGGGTACACAGACACAGGGTACACAGGGTACACATGGTACACAGGGTACACAGGGTACACAGAGTACACAGACACAGGGTACACAGGGTACACAGGGTACACAGGGTACACAGAAACAGGGTACACAGGGTAAACAGGGTACACAGAGTACACAGGGTGCACAGGGTACACAGACACAGGGTACACAGGGAACACAGGGTACACAGGGTACACATGGTACACAGGGTGCACAGGGTACACAGGGTACACAGACACAGGGTGCAGAGGGTACACAGGGTACAGAGGGTACAGAGGGTACACAGGGTACACAGGGTACACAGACACAGGTACACAGGGTACGCAGGGTACACAGGGTACACAGGGTACACAGGGTACACAGACACAGGGTACAGAGGGTACACAGGGTACACAGACACAGGGTACACAGGGTACACATGGTACACAGGGTACACAGGGTACACAGGGTACACAGACGCAGGGTACACACGGTACACAAGGTACACCGGTTACACAGGGTATACAGGGTACACAGGGTACATAGACACAGGGTACACATGGTGCACAGAAACATGGTACATAGGGTATACAGAGTACACAGGGTACACAGACACAGGGTACACAGGGTACACAGGGTACACAGGGTACGCAGCTACAGGGTATCCAGGGTACATAGGGTACACAGGGTACACAGGGTTCACAGGGTACACAGGGTACACAGGGTACACAGGGTAAAGAGACACAGGATACACAGGGTACGCAGGGTACACAGGGTACACAGGGTACACTGGGTACACAGACACAGGGTACACATGGTACACAGACCAAGGGTACACAGGGTACACAGGGTACACATGGTACACAGACCAAGGGTACACAGGGTACACAGACACAGGGTACACAGACACAGGGTACACAGACACAGGGTACACAGGGTACATAGGGTACACAGACACAGGGTACAGAGGGTACACAGGGTACACAGGGTACACATGTTACACAGGGTACACAGACGCAGGGTACACACGGTACACAAGGTACACCGGTTACACAGGGTATACAGGATACACAGACACAGGGTACACAGGGTACACAGGGTACACAGGGTACACAGACACAGGGTACACAGGGTACGCAGTGTACACAGGGTACACAGGGTACACAGGGTACACAGGGTACACAGGGTACACAGGGTACACAGCTACAGGGTATCCAGGGTACATAGGGCACACAGGGTGCACATGGTTCACAGGGTACACAGGGTACACAGGGTACACAGGGTACAGAGACACAGGATACACAGGGTACGCAGGGTACACAGGATACACAGGGTACACAGGGTACACAGACACAGGGTACACATGGTACACATACCAAGGGTACACAGGGTACACAGGGTACACAGACACAGGGTACAGAGACACAGGGTACACAGACACAGGGTACACAGGGTACATAGGGTACACAGACACAGGGTACATAGGGTACACAGGGTACACAGGGTACACAGGGTACACATGGTACACAGGGTACACAGGGTACACAGGGTACACAGGGTACGCAGACACAGGGTACACAGGGCACACAGGGTACACAGGGTACACAGGGTACACAGCCACAGGGTATACAGGGTACATAGGGTACACAGGGTACACAGGGGACACAGGGTACACAGGGTACACAATCACAGGGTTCACAGGGTACACAGGGTACACAGGGTACACAGGGTACACAGGGTACACAGGGAACACATGGTACACAGGGTGCACATGGTACACAGGGTACACAGGGTACACAGACACGAGGTACACAGGGTACACAGGGTACACAGGGTACACAGGGTACACAGGGTACACATGGTACACAGGGTACACATGGTACACAGGGTACACAGGGTACACAGGGTACACAGGGTACACAGGGTACACAGGGTACACAGACACAGGGTACACAGAGTACACAGGGTACACAGGGTACACAGGGTACACAGGGTACACAGGGTACACAGGGTACACATGGTACACAGGGAACACACGGTACACAGGGTACACAGGGTACACAGACACAGGGTACACAGGATACACAGGGTACACAGGGTACACAGGGTACACAGGGTACACAGCCACAGGGTATACAGGGTACATAGGGTACACAGGGTACACAGGGTACACAGGGTACACAGGGTACACAGACACAGGGTACACAGGGTACACAGGGTACACAGGGTACACAGACACGGGGTACACAGGGTACAGAGGGTACACAGGGTACACAGGGTACACAGGGTACGCAGACACAGGGTACACAGGGTACACAGGGTACACAGGGTACACATGGTACACAGGGTACACATGGTACACAGGGTACACAGGGTACACAGGGTACGCAGACACAGGGTACACAGGGTGCACAGGGCACACAGGGTACACAGGGTACACAGGGTACACAGCCACAGGGTATACAGGGTACATAGGGTACACAAGGTACACAGGGCACACAGGGTACACAGGGTACACAGGGTACACAGCCACAGGGTATACAGGGTACATAGGGTACACAGGGTACACAGGGTACACAGGGTACACAGACACAGGGTTCACAGGGTACACAGACACAGGGTACACAGGGTACACAGGGTATACAGGGTACACATGTTACACAGGGTACACAGGGTACACAGGGTACACAGGGTACACAGGGTACACATGTTACACAGGGTACACAGGGTACACAGGGTACACAGGGTACACAGGGTACACAGACACAGGGTTCACAGGGTACACAGAAACAGGGTACACAGGGTACACAGGGTACATAGGGTACACAGGGTACACAGACACAGGGTATACAGGGTACACAGGGTACACAGGGTACACAGGGTACACAGACACAGGGTACAGAGGGTACAGAGGGTACACAGGGTACACAGGGTACACATGGTACACAGGGTACACAGGGTACACAGGGTACACAGGGTACACAGGGTACACAGGGTACACAGACACAGGGTACACAGACACGGGGTACACAGGGTACACATGTTACACAGGGTACACAGGGTGCACATGGTACACAGGGTACACAGGGTACACAGGGTATACAGGGTACACAGGGTACATAGACACAGGGTACACATGGTACACAGACCCAGGGTACACAGGGTACACAGGGTACACCGACACAGGGTACACAGACACTGGGTACACAGGGTACGCAGGGTACACAGACACAGGGTACAGAGGGTACACATGGTACACGGGGTACACAGGGTACACAGGGTACACATGGTACACAGGGTACACAGGGTATACAGAGTACACAGGGTACACAGACACAGGGTACACAGACACGAGGTACACAGGGTACACAGGGTACACAGGGTACACAGGGTACACAGGGTACACAGGGTACACAGGGTACACAGACACAGGGTACACAGGGTACAGAGACACAGGGTACACAGGGTACACAGGGTACACAAACACAGGGTACACATGGTACACAGACCAGGGTACACAGGGTACACAAGGTACACAGACACAGCGTACACAGACACAGGGTACACAGGGGACACAGGGGACACATGGTACACAGGGTACACAGGGTACACAGGGTACACAGACACAGGGTGCAGAGGGTACACAGGGTACACAGGGTACACAGGGTACACAGGGTACACATGGTACACAGGGTACACAGACACAGGGTACACAGGGTACGCAGGGTACACAGGGTACACAAGGTACACAGGGTACACAGACACAGGGTACACAGGGTACACAGACACAGGGTACACAGGGTACACAGGGTACACATGTTACACAGGGTACACAGACGCAGGGTACACAAGGTACACAAGGTACACCGGTTACACAGGGTACACAGGGTACATAGACACAGGGTACACAGGGTACACAGACACATGGTACACAGGGTACACAGGGTACACAGGGTACACAGGGTACACATGTTACACAGGGTACACAGACGCAGGGTACACAGGGTACACAAGGTACACCGGTTACACAGGGTACACAGGGTACATAGACACAGGGTACACAGGGTACACAGACACATGGTACACAGGGTACACAGGGTACACAGGGTACACAGGGTACACAGACACATGGTACACAGGTTACACAGGGTACCCAGGGTACACAGGGTACACAGGGTACACAGGGTACACAGGGTACACAGGGTACAGAGACACATGGTACACAGGGTACACAGGGTACACAGGGTACACAGGGTACACAGACACATGGTACACAGGGTACACAGGGTACACAGGGTACACAGGGTACACAGGGTACACATGGTACACAGACACATGGTACACAGGGTACACAGGGTACACAGGGTACACAGACACATGGTACACAGGGTACACAGGGTACACAGGGTACACAGACACATGGTACACAGGGTACACAGGGTACACAGACACATGGTACACAGGGTACACAGGGTACACAGGGTACACATGGTACACAGACACATGGTACACAGGGTACACAGGGTACACAGGGTACACAGACACATGGTACACAAGGTACACAGGGTACACAGACACATGGTACACAGGGTACACAGGGTACACAGACACATGGTACACAGGGTACACAGGGTACACAGGGTACACAGGGTACACAGGGTACACTGGGTACACAGACACATGGTACACAGGGTACACAGGGTACACAGGGTACACAGGGTACACAGGGTACACAAGGTACACAGGGTACACAGACACAGGGTACGCAGGGTACACAGGGTACACAGGGTACACAGGGTACACAGGGTACACATAGCCAGTAGGGGTAAAGGGATATTTCCGCTCCTCGGAAGCAGGCTTTTCATTTCACCGAAAACTAGGAATGAGGAACATAATTCTTCGGGAACTGGGAATGCTATATTATCCGGTCGTCGAGATCAAGGATTTTTATTAACCCCCCACCGCCCGATCTCTCCGCTCGCAGCTTGTGATGGCACTAGTTTAGTCTAACACGGAACAGAAACCAAGCTGAGATCATGAGATGATGGCTGGACCAATATAATTCTCAGACTTATCGGCTGCTGAACAGAAACACTCTGCCACAGGTTCTGTTGACAGCATCATGCCACACAACGCTCCCGCCCAGTTGCAAAACCATGATCCTGGCTTGGGCACAAACAGAAATGAGGTGGGCTTGGGGGTTGAAGGGCCCTGGTCAATACCGGAAGTTCCATTAGTGTCACTGCAGAACCTTGACAAAAAATACATGGGTCTACGCGAGCGGGCTGGGAGTGGTGATAGGGGGGTGAGGGGGAGGGGGGGGGGGGGCTGGCTCCACCCGGGTTAATGTCCTTATCAGTTTTTGTCACAAACGGGAATTGGGATGTAATGACGCGAGAGTGAGACCGTGAGCGAGGTACCGCCAACCTTTCCGTCGTGTCACGCGTAATATCACGAATTAATGTTTTTATTATGTAGACCACGTCCTGTTAATGTTTCCGATATTACGTTTCCGCCTCAAGAAGGATTACTGGATCTATCAGAGCGCGCACGTTGCTGTACCCTTGCTTAAACCTGCTTCTCGAGCTTTTTTCCCGCCCAATCTAAGACTGAAAATCAAGCTCATTACCAACAAGTTTATCTATGTATCGTGCTTCCCTCTGATTTCATTGCTCCGCGCAGTGATATTCACGGTTATATTACCACTGATATATTTTCTTCAGTAGTATCTTGAAGGTGATAATGGGCGTGCTTAGGTATGAAGCTCAACGCGGCTTACTGCGCAATGACAATATTTAGAGAAGCGAGTTACATGATACGGAATATCCTATATCGCAGCTTTCAAATGAAACGTGTCGCTTGAACAAAAGATGGTATGGAATATTTGCTGTACCATAACACTAGAGTTTGCATGATGTGTCCACCACATATTAGCAGTAACTGGACACCTCTTTCCCACCGCGATTATTTCTAGTTCATCAGTTTATTTCATTTAAAATTGTCATACATTTCATACACTATAGATGCATCAGGTTTATATTCCATCATTTGTCTTTTGAATCTAAATGTAGGTTCAGTCGTTCAAGATATTGGCCTAATCTGTAGTATTTGTATTGCGGAAACGAAACAATTCGAACAAAGAAACACAATCTAAGATCAGGGAACATCGAAAAATCAAAGATTGAAGTTGCAATCTTTGCAAAGTGCAAACTGCATCTTTGATATATTGCGCCGCCTCGCTGGTATGAAACTCGAACCGTTTTCATAAAATGTTCATCCCAGCAACATAGGATGCACGATTATTTCAAACTCAGCCGTTAATCTTGTTGTGGCATAATCTAATTTGACAATAATTGACATATAGCTGTCGTTATTTTCTTTGTTCTTCTAAAGCGAGCCATCTAGAAGCCGTTAATCGTGCCGCTACCTAACGAGGCATAAAAGGTTATTTTAGTTTTACGATTTATTTCATCGGCTTTTCTAACGCTACTCAATTATCGATCTGTTAGCAGCATGCCATGATTTAATTACCATGCATCGGTATTGCTGGACCCTGTTCCATCTAATTCCCTGCCTGCCTGTCAACAGTGTTGAGACGACTTTGGGGTTGATGGCATCTTTATTTTGACAAAATGCTTGTTGCCTACGACAATCATCGTGAGCCGTACATGTGCTGTTTTTGTTACTTGTCACTTGGATTGTAAATTGGTTCTGTCGCCGCCGTCAAGTTACATAACATATCATATCAGTATGAAGTATAAAGAGAATGGAAAATATATGCGACCAGCCTCCGACAAACAAAGTATGTGTCACCCCTGACAAATAAAGATTTTGTCACCTTTTCTTTTCAAGCTGTTAAAGGTATTTTGCAACTTAAAATTGCTCTTACGTCAATACCGCATGTGTCCATCTTTTAAATGGAAGTGAGACATTTTGTCTCTTTTTTTCTAATAAATATAAATATGTAATCTACCATAAGTAGGAATTAAGGCCTGTTGTAAGAGTGTTTTTCTTCTGAAATTGGCCTACTGCCAATAGTTATCTGCACATTTGTTTAACCGCACCCAAGGATGAGTTTGTGGCAATGGATCTCGTCAGTGTGTTATCTAATTTCCTTTCTGCTTATCGACGCCACAGTGTTTTGAACACATGACATTGTTATGGCAATGGCCGGAATGGATGTGTCCAACGTTCTGGCCAGGCGAGGCCGCCAATGGTCGGCGAGTCGCAATAGTGCATCTGTTTTTTTTAATTGCCGCGTGGGCTGTGCACTATAGTTCTGTCTCCGAAGCTACGTTGATGACATTAATTTGATGGATTATAAAACATTGATGCAAGAAAACATCGCGTTAGGTAATCCAAATGATATTGAAGTAAAACATCATGAACTTTAAAACTATTGAAAACCTGCCCAAATTTGAGGCCAACATATGGATGCATTGACGTTCCTTTAAATGCTTTAGAGAACAAATCACATTGACATGCCCACGATTTGGTCCTTCCTTTATCCTTTCCACTTCACAGGAAGATTCAACAAAACTTGATATAGATTGGAAGCTCATTTTTTGGTATTTCCTACATTGATTGTAGCCACAACGTCGCATCCTTGGAAATTTAATATATATTATTCATCAATCAGCTCAGACTAATTAATTATCGAACTTAACATCGCATACTTGATTACTTTGGGAATTAAACATGTCGCATTTCTTAAACGCAATTAACCTCATTGTAACTACAGTGTTTAAAGCCCGGCATATTTTATTGCCATTCTAACTCGTCTGTCGTCTGGCGATACAGTGTTTGTCCTTTTCCAGAATAAGTCTCAAAGAAACTCGAGGGCTTCGTGCCGGTGTGTGATGTCACCTAACATTTGACTTGAACTATTGTTAACAGTGAAATCTACCAATAGATCCTCTTACATGTGCTACGCGCGGATCCTTTCCTATACTGTCCTACACTGTCCTACAATACTGCAGAAGCAAGGAGTTTTTAATGTTTATTTGAGGTTTTGGTAAGAAGCGATCAGGTGATAGAGCGACCGTCTGACTTGGGACGTGGTCCGCCAATCAACGTCTAAACACACGTGCGGGCGCAAGCAGCATAGGTACAGTGGAAAAAAACACGTGCTGAGAATGCAAGGTCCCGGATTTTGGATGTGCGCATGTATTGTTAACGAAGCTATTCGTTTTTCGCCTTGCCCCCAGCACGCAGTTAACTCTCCTTAGAGCTGGGAGTTCTTATGCCTAGGGCATGCCTAGGGGGATTGCCAAGTAAAAACCTTGCTTATTCTTATCATAGATACTGTCTTAATTGGCTGATGGCTCGATCTCTTACGACAATGGAAATGATCTGATTATAGCAAAACGCAGATGGTATTTTCATGCCTGCCACAGGGGGTAGCGTTGAGAATGATCTTGCTTTTGTTAGGCACAGCGTCTGGCTTCTTTGGGCTAAATTATCCCTCGGGTATAATTATGCCTTACCCATTTATTTACTGTTGTTATGTACATCTTATGAAATGATTGCGAACAATGGGTCTTTATGACTGTAGATTACTGTAGTGAGCTAGCCGCTTGGAGCTGTCACGTGTCCCTGTCACGTGTCCCTGTCACGTGGGTCTGCCACGTGGGTCTTTCATGTGGGTCTACCCCCTGGGTCTGCCATGTGGGTCTGTCATGTGGGTCTGCCATGTGGGTCTGCCATGTGGGTCTGCCACGTGGGTCTACCACGTGGGTCTGGCAGGTAGTCTGGCGATGTTTTAGGCTTTCTTCGGATGCTTCTATTGAGAAGTCAACGTACGTTGTGGTAGCTATAGCAACCGGCACAAGTGAATATATATATATATATAGAGATCTCCCGAATCTGCCACACTGGCTGATCAACTTAAACACGCAAGTACAACAAGGTGCCACCTTAGTCCACTTAAGTCATGTCCTTGAATCTTAAGATATTATTGCCATTATGTTACTGTAACTTCGCTGTACAGAGCCATTTGCGGCAGCAATGTTCAACTGTTTATGATGTAGGACACAAGAAAGGCACACTTCCCACACTATTCCGAAAAAAAAACACTTATAAGGTCTTCTTACATATTGTACATTACATATTTGTATTCAATAGAAAAAAACTAAACGTATCACATCCATGTAAAAGATTGATAAATTCGTTATTGCCGTAAGAGTAACTTTCAGTAGCAACATACCCCTAACCTCAGCTTGAAAAGAACAAAGGGCGACAAATACTTTGTTTGTCGGGGGTGACCAATACTTTGTTTGCCGGAGGTGACAAATACTTTGTTTGTCGGAGGTGACAAATACTTTGCTTGTCGGAGGTTTGTCGATGAGGTTTTACATTTTCTTTATATACTTATACGCTATATTACGATACGTCACGTAACTTGACTTCAGCGGCCGAAATAATTTACAATCCAAGTGACAAGTAACAAAACCAGCACATGAACGGTCTGCGACGCTTGCATTAGGCATCAATCGTTCTGTCATAATAAAGACGCCATCAACCACCAAGTGGTCTCAACACAATGGAGTTGACAAGCAGACAGAGAATTAGATGGGACGAGATCCAGCAAACCCCATGCATGGTAATTAAATCCCTGCATACTGTTAAACAGATCGCTAATTGAGTAGTGTCAGAAACGCTGAAGAAAGGTATCGTAAAACTGAAATGACATTTTAGGCCTCGTTATGTAGCAGCACGATTAACGGCTTCTAGATGGTTGGCGTTAGAAGAAAAAAGAAATTACCTACAACCATATATCAATTATTGTCGAATTAGACTGGCATTTATTCCACAGCAAGATTAACGGCTGAGTTTGAAATAACCGTATAATTTATGTTGCTGGGATGGACATTTTGTGAAAACGGTCTTTCATTTCACGGAGTTTCATACCAGCGAGCTGGCGCAACAAATAAAAACTGCACAAAACTAATTTACGTTTATGTTCATACAATTAGCATTTATTTTACTTGACACAGTTTCTTTCTTGTTTATGTCTTTAATTGTGTCTGTGTTGGGGTAGGGCTAGACATTGCCATTGATTGTTTGGGCTCGGAAGGGAGGGCGGTGGGGGGGGGGGGTTGAACTCGAACTATATACAACAATATATCAGTGTTAATACATGTACAACCGTGAATATCACCGCATGTAGCAATGAAATAAGAGAGAAGCAAGATGCATAGTTAAACTTTGTATGGCATTCTATTTTATGGTAAAAATAGACCAGAAATTTCCGGGATCTAATGTAAGTATCTAAATGGCATGTGATGAACAAAAAAAACATGAAATAAAAATGACTCTGCACCAGCTAGATAATAATCTGTCCGCCCTCCATTAGTCATTACCATTATCTCATGCTTTTAGTCATTTGCATAATGTATTACCTAATGGAGTATACGCCCACTTGGCAGGTAAGGGGACTGATGACATCAGGCCTAACCATGTTGCTGTCGGCAGCCTGCGTCAATCCGCAGCCCATTATCATCTGAATGTTTTTTGTATGTCTGGAATAACTGGGTTAACCATTAAATTGCGAATTGCGTAAGTGGTAAACGAACAGCAGAGGGGATGGCTCAGAGACTACGTATGTCATGACTTACTTGCCATCTCCACAACATCGACAGCGCGAGATAGATAGGCATCAGCCAGACTGTCTCTTATCATTAGATCGAGTTGTGTGTGCCGCCCAGAACACTATTACTTTTAATGGGAGAGCCAGCAATCCGACTTTCGTACTTGCCATGCAAATGCCACTGTTTAATTTTCCATCAGATATAATACCACTGAATCAAATGGGTTTTGAGCGATTCGGCAACGATGTGATACTGCAGATAATCTTCTGTCCTGGGACGGCTTTGGGTCCGTATCCTTAGCAATACATGAACAGGTGCATTGACCAGTGAAGACACTCAGCTGTGGAGACAATCTCTGCCGCCGTGTGGCGCTCCGCAAGCTGAACTCTCATCATCATCATCGTGACATTCGACTGTTCTTGATGTACAGTGGAAAGTGGCAAGGTTTATCCCGCATCAGAATTCCAAACGGCAGATGTTCAAGAGGGGCAGGAGTCGTGATCTGAAGCGAGAAGAACACTTGTGTTCTCTTCCAGGAAACAATGATTTCGCTGGTTCATTACACGTGAATAATGCTTACTTCTATTGTTTCCTCGGAGTCGTGTTTCGCCGGTAAGAACCTGTAGACCATGAGCAGAAGGCCATTATTTTCTCAGAGCGGGTCATTATAGTTCCGTCACAATAATGACCCATTTTTTCTCTCAATCTTCGAAGCAGAAATCAACAAACTTCTCTCGATGTGCTCTTGGCTACGTATTCCAGTTGATGTATCATATCCTTTTAACCGCCAGACCTCATTTGCTTTAGAACCGCCGTTGCGTAGTAATGCGGTGTGCAGTTGCATGCCCCTGGAGGCCGGCCGCTGGAGTACCCTAGAACCGCCGTTGCGTGTTTATGCGGGGTGCATGTGCAGGCCGCGGGGGCCCGGCCGTCGGAGTGCCCTAGAAGCGCCGTTACGTAGTAAAGCGGTCTGCATGTGCAGGCTCGACCACCTGAATACCCTGGAAGCGCCGTTGCGTAGTAAAGCGGTTTGCATGTGCCGAGCCTCGATGCGCCGTCTGTTGAATACTGGAGAACCGCCATTGCGTTTTAAAGCGTGTTTGAGACTTGGCTTTGAACGACGATCATTAATAGTGTCTTGGTGAGTCAATAGGCAATAGTACATGACCTTAACATGGAAGAACCGTCGATCGCTTCAGCCACTGTTAGGTCAGTTTGGTACATCTACCGATTGCAAGAATATCAGGGGCTGATCTAGGATTTCGGGGGGTTGCGACATCGGGAAGGTTGGCCCCCTGAAAAAAAAATTGTGACCTCAAAGGGGGGGGGGCGAAAAATACTCCAGGTGTCCACCTATTGTTTACATCCGGGCGGGGGGGGGGGGGGGTGGGGGGGGGGGCGAGGAGTGTGAACAATTTATCGACTTTAATAGTCCTTAACATACCCTTGAACGCCCCTCCCATTGGATCTGCCTCTGGGTTGAGTTTACAAAATGTCATTTTCCGATGTATTTCGTCTGTTACGGTGCATGCTCAAGTTCACAAGGTGCAACCCCCTTACCCCCTCCCCCTTTATTTGCCCTTAAATATTGTGGTGTTTCGAGGTAACGAGTAGTATGTTACAATACATAGATTGTGTGTCATTGTTGTCTAAATACGCTCATTATTAACCTGAAGATTCTAACAGGGTATGCCGCGATATCAAGATGAAAACAAGGAACACCACCTCAAGTGTGTTGTCGATGGTTTGGATACACTCTGCAAAATGACTTTTGTGGGATACACAGTCAAGACTAGTGCTTCCTAGTGTAATTACTTCAAAGATATAAGGACATGTGTACTGTGTGGTCGTCCGGGAATAAACGACGCCCAGAAAACAGTCCCATCTAGCCACCAGATAATTACTATTCGTACCCCCCACCCCGGTTCTATCCGTGTCTTCCTCCTACATTAAAGTAAACTAATATATCCTCATTGATTGACACGTCATACTATATATTAAATGCAAGTATTTCTTTGGGTGCGGACTTATCATCAATGGGTATACGTCACATAGCAACCAGTACGATTGGCCACGGCAGCCGTCTCTCTTTGTAGAGGTAAATTGAGCTGACGAGGCCCGATTACAGGCTTCATCAACATTAACCCCTTGGTCTTCAGTGCTGTGATATCAAGTTGTAAAATGGGGATGTGGTGCAGAGGGTGGAGGTAGGGGTAGTATGTTTGGTCAGCGAATTGCTCATCAACGGGACCGCGCCAGTCAAGCGGATCTAGAGGCTAAAGACACTTCACTTTCTTCCTTATCTAATTATTGGTCGGCCATCTGGTTATGGGGCCGCAGCAACAGCGTGCCAGAGCAGGCGGGTAGGTAGTTTCTCCTCGGAATTTACAATCCCAAGTGAAGCTTACAAGCGACATACCCTCCTCCAATATCCAGGCTCTTTTTCAATTCTGTCTTGCCACAATGTGTGGCACATGCTCAGACCATACGGGACAATTATCCCAATCTCCTAGATAAAACCAGACGGAGTGTCAGCCTTTGCCAATGGTGTGTGCATTGACCTCACGCGGGGAGGACGGAGGGCGGCACTGACACCAGTTCTAAATAGATCTAGAACGAAGCTTTTATGACTGTAGCCTGAAAGCCAGACCGTCGTTTTATTGCCAACTGTCTTATGACAGTAAAATCTTGTGTTCAGGCTACTATGACTGAGCCCTCTTTCTACAATCAATACAGATACAATGATGTACATTCGTTTGAACACGATGGTCTTGTAGCATTCCACACCCAATCCAGTGTAAGACAAAATACCAATACGAGACCATTTGAACGATACCATACTTACAATTGTACTGCGCATTTATCCTATTTTATGACACAAATAAGATTTCTTCATGCTAACACTCCATTGACAGTAGCTTTCTCAACAAAAGCTGCTGCAGGGAGAGAGAAGGTTTTGTCTATTTCTTGCATAAGTCGTGTAGGTGGCGTTTATGTCAAGGTGCAGCTTTTCTTTTTGATGTAACATCGCATTTTCCTACCTCAGTCAGATGTATAGACATGTATTATGCTCCCGCACACATTAGTTTGTATCAGTGAGGTAAATTAAAACGCAGCCTTACCATTAGTATTTTCTTAACAACAGGCGAGCGGTTTCATCTAGGGGTCTTAGCCGGATGTTACATGTACATTGTTCAATGTTCATGTGACATGAAGGCGTTTGGCATCAATTCGAAATCTTGAGAAAATCTAGCATCCCTAAAGAGGGGATGGCCACGTCTCGTGAGAGAGGGAATGGGGCACCATGACAGGCTCTGGCTTGAGAAACGTCAATCTTGGCGTCCAGTGAGTAATCACCAAGACTTAACAACAGGCCATCGATGCCACTATTGCGGTAAGCTCTGTCGGTCACCATGGTCACAGAGGGGCGCTCATTCAGTCACAAGCGTAAATGCTGGGACGCAAATCATATTACTTAAACGCATACAAAGCTGCTAATCCATCGTCTTTCGCAGACGGACGGATGCAAACCAACCATTGCGGGATCATGATTTTGCCGGTCCGTGTATGTACCTGATATCCATTTTCCATTGCAAAATGTTGACTTATTTACCTGTTTTAAATGGGTAATGGGAAAAGGACAGGTCTTCCTATTTCCTTTTACCCATATCAAATGAATAATGGGTTAAAGGTACATGTTTCCTTCACCTATGATTTCCCTGACTAGGGCTGACTAGCGCACAGGAAATGGGAACAAGGCAGGGCGGGGACAGGGTGGGGTGTGGAAGTAGGGAGTGCGGCCTTGAAAATTATCCGTGAGGTATTGGTTGTTTATTAATATGGTACTGGTAGCTGTCCAGGTACCTTTCAACTCGCATTCAGTTTATTAAACAATTCTTCGTATTGTGTCTCTTCTTAGCCACACGGATACTGTAGAATCTGATTGCACGTCCATACATTATGCTTGAGCGTTTCGTAATCTGCAATTTGTTCTATTATGCCTGTACGTATCCATGCACTTTTGTCGTGTGTTTTTGTTTACGAAATTGGACGTATATTAGTGTGATTTCTTCATCCTTAGCCTGTGTGCTTGAATTCTGTTAGATAAATAGCTATAGTACCTGCTTTGTTAAGTACCTGATTTCTTGGATCCTTCAGCTTAGAGTTTTTTTTTATAGTTTCTATATGGTTAGGATTACAGCGGATAACTTGACTGTTTTTGAAGTTGTCTGTTAAAGCAGCCCTGCGTTATAAATATGTTATAGTGGTGAGTCCCCTCTCTTGATAAGCCACATTGGGCTATTTTGAAACTTACATATAATATTAGATTTCTTTACTTAAGCCGGAATTCACCAGGATCTGTAATTCTCAGAACTGGTGCGGATGTATTTGTCACACTGACGACCCTCGTGCAAGGTTGGCCGACCTAACTCCCTGTCCCCTCGCCGAAAGCTGATGAGTCACCTTTTCCCCTTATCCACAATAAGCAGTCTTCCCATCCGGAAGCTGTACCTATCCCTCTCCCATTTCATAGAACTTCTGGATCCCTAAGCTATAATTAATGTGCGGTTTCCCTAATAAGGAACCCGTTCTCAGTAAAGCACCGATTCCGTGTA